>CM044312.1:60052500-60160000 GCA_024291935.2 Okapia johnstoni
TAATCTTGAAAGAAAATTCATGGCCTAGCTATCTGTTTTCATTTTCCAGGTATACTTTCAGATGCTAGTAACTAACTCTCATATGGTACCCTACTGAAGCTTAGTTTGTGTGACAGGATTATTGGCTATTGATCTACATAATCCAAAAGCTACTTATTACCTAAAAATTAAATTAAATGCATAGTCCCTAGGCAAATGTGAGATGAGTATGTATTTTTGGCAACAAACCCATTTTTGGGGTGTGGGTGGGAAGAAGGGGGTCTTGGGGATAGGTGGATATGATGTACCGATGTCTGCCATGATTGCAAACCAAAGTTATACTAAGTCAGCCTAAGTTTAAGATTAATTTTAATTTTTTTCTCTTGTAAAATGGATTTCACATTCTTTTAACTGGTAATTCTGTAGTGACAAACTTTCCTCACTATCATATGCCTCCCCAAGTAATTACAGTTTTTCAAGTATTTCCATCAAGTTATCTGATTGCATGAGAGCCTCTCCATACATTTACATGACAGAGAAATTTACATAGAAGTCACAGAAGATAGCAAATGAAATGCTTATCCTCACTATGGCTTCAGACAGATTTTTGCTTTCTTGTTGGTATAGCAAAGGAAATTTAGACACTGGCAGAATAAACCAAAGGTAGAAAAGTTCATTGTTTCAGATATCTGAAAAACACTACATATTGTCCTAATTCTATTTTTATCATAGCTCTTGACAAAACAGACAAAATACTAAGTTGTTACTCTCCAAAGCTAAGTCCAGTAGAAGTTTCTTTATTGTTGGTTACCACGGTATCTTTGGAAAGAATGGCTGGGCTTTAGTTTTTCTGCTTTCTTTTTTTCTTGTTGTATTGGAAGGCAAAATGTGCTACTTTATTTAACTAAAATATACTTTTTTTTTCTTGGAAAATACATACACACATATAATGTGGAAATAATAAGTCAAATAAGAAAATGTTGGTCATGTACCAAATGTTTAAATAGAATTTTGAGCAGAGCTCTTCAATTTTTTTTTATCACCGAAGGGTGATTAACAGTATTATAAATACCTTTTAACAATTTCAGTTGCTAATCATCTCCACAAACTTTCACTGTGTCACTTATATTTAATGTTTTGTGATTCATAGTATTTAGAATACATATCCATTGTACATATTATAAAACTGTAGCATGTTATTATTGCTTTGTAATTTTAGTGGGATCTCATGCCAAAATGTCATAAGACTGAAGATTTAGTTGGTTTTTATGAATAAAAATTTATAAATAATGAATGAAGATGTATTTTTTCACCAAAATATGCACTGCAATTAATATGAGTCTACAATTCTAGTATTTCATAGTACTTGATAAGCTTAGCAACTGGAAACATGCTGGGATTGTATTAAAAGTCTAATAAAAATCTGATAGCATTTTATACTAGCTTATACATTTGTCAAAAGGAGATATAAGGTAATGCTTATCTTTGCATCTACAAATACTATTTAATGTGAGTTGCACTATTTCCACTTAGGTTAAAGAAAAGGGTAAAATATTTTTGTTAAAAATTTTAACCATTTAATATGAAAGTAATACTTTAAAAATTCCATGATTCTCTCACAGCCTACTTCTTTTTCTACTTACCTAAGAGTTTAACCAACCTTTCATAAGAGAGTTAGTGTAGATTATCTTTTAGGATTAAAATAAAAAAAGATAATTTAAAATGTTTCAAAATCTGTACCTCAAGGCAAACTATTTGGTGTTAATAATAGATGGTGGTGGCTTGTACTTTATCAGGCATAACATATTTTTAGAAGACCAAAAGAGAGATGTGGTTTTTATTTTAAAACATAGTGTTGATGGAGAATGATTTTGTAACATTTGAAAGAAAGGACAGATTTTTTTAAAGAATCTGTTTTAATGGCTTAAGTCACAAGAACAATATTTGGTTGCTTTGTTAGATTCAGCTGAATTTCCTTTAAATGTTTAAAAGTGGTAGCCAGATTTGAAGTGTGACATGACAGAGAGAATATTTCTAGCAGACTAGTATTTATCTACTATTCCTTTTTCATTTACACCTTTTCAGGATTTTGTGCTACACGTGGCATAGATATTAGCATATCTAATGCAAAATGGGAAGAAGAAAATCATATCTGACAAGCTTGAGTACCGATCATAGTAGCGATTTCACTTTCATGTACAGATATCTGAATATATGTGTTTGAAACATGTTTGCATATTATATTCATTACATGAAACACCAATTGAATAGGTCCAATCAGTAGGTACATTGGTAAATGACATATTGATGAATAATATATAAAGATTGTGATGCAAATGGGAGCCGATATTAACCTAAGAATTACCAGATGTTTCTTCTTTACGTTCTTACTATGTATCCCAGAAAAACATAATCTAATAATAACAGCTGAAGACAGCCTCTCATTTGTTTTATTTACCTATATCTACTCCTTACACTTTTAGACCTGATGTACTCATGGTGTTCCATAATGAGAAAAGTTAGCCAGAGGATAATGTGTAATACTTTCAATTTCGTGAAACTAATTTCCAGATTAATAAAAACAGTAAATGCACACACGTCTGTGCGCGCACACACACACACACACACACACACATCTGCATAAACACACATGCACACTTCCATAATCTGTAACTTAAAAAGTTTTTGTGAAATACATTATCAATTTTCTAGCCTATGACAAATCTACTTAATTTAGTTTAGGTATGAAAATTGGTCGCATTATTGTTCTTGTTACATTTACAGCCATGAGACAGACTTGTGGTTCTTCAACAGCTGTGCAGAGCAGAGACGTAAATTTAAGGTAAATGCCATTGCTTTGATATCTTAGATGAATATTAGTATATAGTATTGTAATCACTTCCTTCATTGTAGGTATCTTATATAAGGTTCTCTTTCCCAATAGGTCATTAAAAATTTTTTATAATTATGTGTTAAATAGCTCGAGAATGGCATAGTAAAAGGCCAAAGTGAATTAAACCTAGAGGTCTTATTCTGACTCTGGCACAAGTGAGTTATATAAGTTTGAGGAGGTCACTGAACATCTTGAAAACAAAGACATTGGGCTACCTGATAGACAAAATATAATATTCTGTGTTTAAAATGTATTTCACATTTTTTGGAGTGAGTGATAGGCATCTTAATTTTTCAGGGTTAGTTGTATCTTGTTGGATGTTCGCTTATGCATAAGAATTATGTTTGTTTATCTGTTTGTTTTCAGTTACAAAGCACTTTATTAATATACCATGACCAAAAATAATGCTTTGGAATCAAAGTATCAAATCTCATCTGTATGAAAATCATGGTACAAGTGTCATTTTATATAACATCTAAGGAAACTTTATTTAATGTCTTGAAATAATTTTATATGTTCCTTTAGGAAAAAATCTAAGCTCCATAAGGAGTTCTTTTACCATGTATTTACTTAAAAAACTACATTAAAATATGTTACGATACAATTGAACACATTTCTACCATCCTCTCTGTTCTACTCCAAATTGTTAAAATTGACATTGGCCAACAAAACAAGAATTTCTGCAGTGAACTAATCAGCATTTCTAAAATTTCATATTCCAAGGAAAAAATAAAAAATAAAGTATAATATGTGCATAATGAAATATTTATCCTGGAGTGAAATATTTATCCTGGAATAAAATATTAACTCTGTGAGTTAATACAATTGAACACTGATAAATATGTTTTAGAAAATTATTACAGTCCATCCATGTACTGCTAAAGAATAAAATTGAATACTTCCTTCCAACATTAGTTTCTGACTTCTTGTTATAGGAATTAGAAGATAAAACACATTTTATTCCAAATACTGAAAGAAATATAAGCAAGAAAACTGCAATATAGGTTTGAGTCAGACAATTTACTGTGATGCAGAATATTTTAAAAGAACTTTTAAAGGGTGTTTTTTGCTATCTGTGTTTTATGTATATTAAAAATAATCAGTTATATATTTTATATCATAAAATTAAAAGATAGTTTCATTTAAAAACTTCTATCAAGGACAGACTATGCCTGTGTGGTCCTCATTTTCCCATTCTCAGTCAGCAGTTCAGTTGCTCAGTCCAACTCTTTGCTACCCCATGGACTGCAGCATGCCAGGCCTCCCTGTCCATCGCCAACTCCCAGAGTTTACTCAAACTCATGTCCATTAAGTTGGTGATGCCATCCAACCATCTCATCCTCTGTTGTCCCCTACTCCTCCTGCCTTCAATCTTTCCCAGCATCAAGGTCTTTTCCAGTGAGTCAGTTCTTCGCATCAGGTGGCCAAAGTATTAGAGTTTCAGCTTCAGCATCAGTCCTTCCAATGAATATTCAGGACTGATTTCCTTTAGGATGGACTGGTTGGATCTCCTTGCAGTCTAAGGGACTCTCAAGAGTCTTCTCCAACACCACAGTTCAAAAGCATAAATCCTTCAGCACTCAGCTTTCTTTATAGTCCAACTCTCACATCCATACATGACTACTGGAAAAACCATAGCTTTGACTAGACAGACCTTTACTGGCAAAGGGATATCTCTGCTTTCTTAACATGCTGTCTAGGTTGGTCATAACTTTTCTTCCAAGGAGCAAACATCTTTTAATTTCATGGCTGCAGTCACCATCTACAGTGATTTTGGAGTCTAAGAAAATAAACTCTGTCACTGTTTCCACTGTTTATCCATCTATTTGTCATGACGTAATGGGACCAGATGCCATGATCTTAGTTTTCTTAATGTTGAGTTTTAAGTCAACTTTTTCACTCTCCTCTTTCACTTTCATCATAAGGCTGTTTAGTTCTTCTTCACTTTCTGCCATAAGGGTGGTGTCATCTGCATATCTGAGGTTATTGATATTTCTCCACACAATCTTGATTCTAGCTTGTGCTTCCTCTATCCCAGTGTTTCTCATGATGTAGTCTGCATACAAGTTAAACAAGCAGGGTGACAATATACAGCCTTGATGTACTCCTTTCCCTATTTGGAACCAGTCTGTTGTTCCATCTCCAGTTCTAACTGTTGCTTCCTCACCTGCATTCAGATTTCTCAAGAGGCAGGTCAGGTGGTCTGGTATTCCCATCTCTCTTAAGAATTTTCCTGAGTTTCTTGTGTCCACACAATCAAAGTCTTTGGCATAGTCAATAAAGCAGAAATAGATTTTTTTCTGGAATGCTCTTGCTTTTTCGATGATCCAACAGATGTTGGCAATTTGATCTCTGGTTCCTCTGCCTTTTCTAAATCCAGCTTGAACATCTGGAGGTTCACAGTTCACGTACTGGTGAAGCCTGGCTTGGAGAATTTTGAGTATTACTTTACTAGTGTGTGAAATGAATGTAATTGTGAGGTAGTTTGAGCATTCTTTGGCATTGCCTTTCTTTTGGTTTGGAATGAAAACTGACCTTTTCCAGTCCTGTGGCCACTGCTGAGTTTACAAATTTGCTATTTTTTAGGATTTCCCATTCTACTAAAGAACATTTTTTTTAAAAGGAAGAGTGAAATATATAGTCTTATAGGAATGTTATAGAATAAAATATTTCTTAAAATATTTTGATGTTGCCGCATGTGGCCAGATGCACAAGGCTAACACCCTGTGGAGGAGGGTCTGAGATATCCAGTCCATCATTGCTAAATGCACTTGTTGTGGAAAACTTAGAAAAATCTACTCATGGCACGGAGAACAAGAAACATCCGTTTTGGAGTCTGAAGCCTATCTTTCCTCTCCATTAGTAAGACTCTGGGTAGAATAACTGAATCTCTTGAAGTCTATTTCCTTATCTTATTCTTAGGTAGGAATAAGGATACCTACCTTGTGAGATTGTTGTAAAGACTAAAACAAATACTGTATAAAGTAACCAGCACATATCCTTGCACTTATATTGAATTAGTAAATAATTTCTATTACAACCAGCACAGGAAATTTATATTTAATCCACGGTTATGATAAGAATTGTATGTTACCTTTTATTTCATCATAATTGTCACAATTCACTGTTCACTATGATATGAAGTGTGTCTAATTTATAAAAAAGCAACAGTGAGATTTTATGTACTGACTAGAGTATGTCTGCTTCCTACAGGCCCCCACAACATGTATATGTCACATTTGCCACACACAAACTTATACTTTAATATTTGTCTTCCCTGCTAGACTGTGAGCTCTATGACAGCAGGGATCATATATGTCCTGCTCATCTCCAGTGCCTACTGACTTATAGAGCTCCATAAATACCTGCTGGAACAGTGAATGAGGAGAGATTGAGCTGAATTGAGAGTAGGAGGAGGTTAGAAGTGGGAAAACCTTCATTCATTCAGTGAAAACTGAGTATTTATAATGTGTAATATCCTCAGGGACTTGTGATTTGGCTGAGGAGACAGTAAGACTTGCACACAAATATCAGGCCACAGTGAATGTGCTGTGGTAACCAGAAAGGCAGAAAACGCTATAAGTATTTTGTTTTATCTTATTTTATTGAGTATAGTTGACTTACAATATGTTGGACTCTGATGTGAAACATAATAATTTGATTTTTATAGATTACACACCATATAACGTTCTTATAAAGTGTTGACAATATTCTGTTCTGTGCATTACATCCTTGTAATTTATTTGTTTTATAACTGACAATTTGTACCTCTTAATCCCCTTCACCTATTTTTCACCTCATTCCACCCCTCTCCCCTTTGTTAACCACTGGTTTGTTCTTTGTGTCTGTGAGTCTGTTTCTGTTTTGTTATTTTTGTTTACTTGTTTTGTTTTTTCAGATTCCATATATAAGTGAAAATATGCAATACTTGTCTTTGTCTGACGTTTCACTAAGCATAATACCCTCCAGATCCATATATGTTACCACAAATGGAAAGATTTCATTCTTTTTATGACTGATTATATATATATACACACACACACACACACACACACACACATATATATGTATATCCATTCATCTGTAAATGGACAGTTAGGTTGTTTCCACAGTTTAGCTATTATAAGTAATGTTGCTATAAACATCGGGGTGCATATATCCTTTTGAATTCATGTTTTCAATTTTTTGGATAAATACCCAGAAATGGAATTGCTGAATTGTATGGTAGTTCTACTTTTAATTTTTTGAGGAACCTCCATGCTGTTGTCCATAGTGGCTGTGCTGATTTACATTCCCACTAATCATGTATGAGGATTGCCTTTTCTCCACATCCTTGCCAACACTTACTATTTCTTGTCTTTTTGATGATAGTTATTCTGACAAGTGTAAGATAATATCTCATTGTGGTTTTGATTTTCATTTCCCTATTGATTAATGATGTTGAGGCTATAAGCATTTTAAAAAGAAAATTATTTAATTTAGGCTCAAGTGATCTGTGAAGGGTTTGTGGAGAGGTAGCATCTATGTCTAGCCAATGCTAAAGGAAATCAACCCTGAGTATTCATTGGAAGGACTGATGCTGAAGCTGAAGCTCCAGTACTTTGGCCACCTAATGCAAAGAGCTAGCTCACTGGAAAAAACTCTGATTCTGGGAAAGACTGAAGGCAAAAAGAAAGTGAAAGTAAAGTCACTCAGTCGTGTCCAACTCTTTGTGACCCCGTGAACTGTAGCCTACCAGGCTCCTCCGTCCATGGGATTTTCCAGGCAAGAATACTGGAGTGGGTTGCCATTTCCTTCTCCAGGGGATCTTCCCAACCCAGGGATCAAACCCAGGTCTCCCGCATTGTAGGCAGACACTTTATTGTCTGAGCCACCAGGGAAGTTCTTCCCACCAGGGAAGGTAAAAAGAAAGCAGGTGGCAAAGAATGAGATGTTAGCATCACTGACTCAATGGACACGAATTTGAAACTCTGGGAGATAGTGAAGGATGGAGGAACCTGGCATGCTGCAGTCCATAGGGTCTCAAAGAGGCAGACTTAGCAGCTGAACAACAAGAAGTATCTATGTTAGGCTTAAAGAAAGAGAATTCAGTAGAGAAAGTAAAGGATGATTTTTGATGGAGAAATTTTCAAAAGATGTCATCAAAGATGTAGAGATGGGAAACTGTGAGATTGGTTAGGCAAGAGTAAGTATTCAATAGTTTGTTTTGATCATCATAGAGGTGTCACATTAAAGGAAACACTTAGAGATTGAAGGGCTAGAAAATATACATTGCCAGTTGTATAGAGCCAAAAATGTCAAGCTAATGAGTCTGTACTTTATGGTTTAGGCAGTAGATGTTGTTAAAGGTTTCTGATAGGGATGTGATATAGTGGTGAGGGAGGGCATGGCAACTCATTCCAATATTCTTGCCTGTAGAATCCCATGGAAAGAGGAGCCTAGCAGGTTACATTCCATGGGGTTGCAAAGAGTCAGACACGACTGAAGCAACAGCATAGCACAGTGACATAGTGAAAGCAGTGTTTGGTGGAGATTTGTCAACAGTGGTTCATCTGGAGGGTGCTTTAGTTGTAAGAGATCTGGAATAAGGTAATCTTTAAAAAGTTATTGAGGCTGGCATATCATGAATTGAGTTTTAGAAATGTTGAATTTGACGTGATGGCATGAAAGTTAATTGAAATGGAAAACTTTTAGAAAATTATGAAGATTTTGGCAGAGAAGTCGGATAAATATTTGTGAAATAATCCAGAAATGATAGATGACTCCATGGAAGTGGGAGAGATTTCAGGGGAAAAAAAAAAAAGTAATCTACAAAGAGGAGCTCTTAAACATCCACAGTTTTTAAAGCAAGAGAAAAAAGCAAAAGAATGTAAAGAGGGGAAAAATGAATCAAGTTATCTTGTCCTCTATTGAATAAGGTCAAGCGAAGGGAGTTTCTAAAACATGGAGCTTGTCTTGTCAACCACATCAAATAATGACCATGAGCATTTTCATACATGCAGTGCTGAACTGCAACATTGATAATTTCTATCCCCCTGTTTTTAAATCATTTGCCAATAACTTAAGATCTGAAATACTAATGTTATTTCTAATGATTGGGGGAAAAAAAACCTTTACTTTAATATGTGTTAAATAGAAAATAGATAACAAATATACTTTTATTCTCTGATTGCTGTATCTCTGGTCATATAAGTAAGTGTATACTGTATATATAATACAGAGTTCCCATAAATTAAATTTGAGAGAAAACAGCTTTCTGGGAGGTCACATTTTCTCTTTTCTTAGCTACCCAAGCACTTGACTCTTTCTGTAATCCATTAGGATGTTAGGTATATATTCCTTTGGCTTCTCTACCTTAACTAAAGTAAGAGGAAGAAGTAAATAGAGAATTAATATTGTTAAGGGAGCTCTCCATAAGATTTAAAACTTAGGCTGTGAATTTTACCTTAAGATGTTTGGAGGTGTTGTACAAGCTAAATTAAATGACAAAGTGAGGAACAATGTCAGTACATAATTAAAGACAAAATGTGAAATTATTTTGAAATTCACTTACATTTAAGATTCATTGTGTTTTCTCTATGGATTCTATTTATACCTTTAATCCTGCATTCTCCATTTCTACTTGATTTTCTTAACATTTCACTGCTAACTTCACCTTTTTCACTATGGTTTTTCTTACTTTATCATTCCATTCTTTCCACTCATCATGGAATCTTGCACATTTTACTTAATCTGTCTGTTTAGTCTCCATATTGAGAAAAGAATAACTTTAAATGCCTGAAATTATTAGGCATTTAAATGGATAAAAGATGTTCTAGCATATCATTTTACTAACAAAATAGTAGAAGTGTGTGACTTCTGCAAATCCAGTATCTAATATTTTAGTTCTCATCTTGCCTCAAGAATAGTTTCTTTTTTGCTATTTTAAATTGTAGTTTTAGGATGAGAGCAGCTTGACTCTTGGATATCTCAGATACTTAGGAGAACCTGAAACCTTTCATGTAGTGCTAGAAATCTCCTTTTACTGATGACATTTATTGGTGGCTCTTTCAAAGTCAACCATCAGGTTGGTTTATCCTTCCTTCCTTAAATTCTTTTACAAAATTTCCCAGAAAACTCATTAAGAAATTCAAGCTAGAATTGCTTGGAATGGCTGTGCTCAATGGCCAGATTTTCTAAACAGATCTTAGGGTGTGTTGATCATGATTATTTTAATAACAGTGAATTTGGAAGCATAGCATTTGAAATGATCAAACAAAAGTGTAATGAATTGTTCTTTTAAAAATATTTAAGTCACCCTGCCTTAATATGAAAAGCATATAAGTTCATTAAAAGAACCTAATCATGATTTTTAAGCTAACTTATGGTTGGTCACTAAGTTACTTTTCTCAAAGGTACTTAATAAGTGTTACTAAATTGCTATAGTGTAGTAAGTTTTTAAGATGAAAATGATGTTCTCTGATTAGATTAGGATGAAACCACTCATGAGAACTAATTATAGTAGACCCTTGACATTCACAAAGTATGTATCCTGAGATCTTCGTGAACCCTCAAATTTAAGAAATTTCCAGTTCAAAAATAAAGGAGGTCTGTGCAATCTTTCTTCCAAAGACTGTCATTCTGAGTCACGCTACCATCATCACATACAGAGTGTAACAAAAGTTAACTTTCCAACTTTCAATAAAGTTTACTTTTTGATTAATGTCAATTTTTTATAATGAAACATTTTTTTTTCATACTACAGATTTTTCTACATCAGTGACAACAGGTAGAAAAACCACAAAGCTGCATTTATAATGGAAGAATCCCTAAGGTAGAGGAGTTAGTTTATGTGTGTGAGGAGTCAGTAATCTAAAGACTAGAACAACCCCCAGCATGCTTGATTTAATTACATGGCTTGACAAATTCCACAGGTGTAATGTCTTGGAACTTTGGGGTAATTGGAAAATAATAAGGCCAATCCTCAACATTTGTGAATTTTAAGATCTTGCAATTTAGCATCAGTTAGAAAAATCTAAGGTGAACCAAGTCCCCTCTACTTTCTCTGCTGGTATTTTATTTGAGTAATTGAGAGAGGCACTCAATATTAATGTTAATATTTTCCTCCTTCTTACTTGTAAATATCCAGTGACATCAGTAGATAACCTGGGGTATTCCTTCAGAGTAAAAGTTGTCTGGCATGCTTTTGAAAGGCATGGTGGAAGGCTGTGTCTTGTGTATGAAGAGACCTCATAGAAGTTCAATAGTAAGGAGAAGCTTTATTTTAATTACCATTGATTGTTGACTGGTTTGGCCCCAGCATTCTGAACTTAGTGTTTTATCCCTCAAATTAGGATGACTCTAGATTCAGTTCAGAGTTGAAGGTCTTGAATCACATCCAGATTGGCTAAAAGTATTTGGTGGTTACTTTAAAAGAAAGGATTTGTTTGATCATGCGAGCTTTTATCATTTTATCTTCATAGACAGGTTTTAACATATAGGACCTAGCATTTTGGTAACACAAAATAGACAGACAATTCCTTTGCACAGTATGTAAATTCTTACACTTCTAGTGTTAATACTTAACATTGCTGTAAAAGCTGCCACCTTGATATCTTCTACTGCTAGTGCTACTGCACCTTCTCAAGTGACAAACAAAGGAACACATTGAATATTACGATGTGCTGACATGAGGAAAATCTGGTGTCTCAGGAAAACTGGAGTAAATTTTTCAATAAAATATTCTTATAAAAAATAAACAAAGTAACACGGAGGAGAAAATCAATCTCTCTATTCCCTCTCCTTCCCATAGAGCCAAGCATGTAATAGACATTTAAAACATATTCATTTGTGATGAAAATATGATTAGAGTTCTAGTTTCTCAAAAATGTGGGCATCATTTAAAGTTTTTACTTTATTCCAGGAGAGTTTTATTTCCCTTAATCAGTAACCGTAGTCACTCACCTAGATAGTCTTAGAGTTCACTTAGGCTAATAATATTTTTTTAATCTAAGAAATTACTTGAAAATCATCTAAAAATGGAGAATCTTGGGTTCAACCAAGAACATTGAGTTAAAATTTGAGGGGATGAGATCTTAGCAAATCAAAATATTTTAAACTCTGCCAGGAGATTCTAGTGTGGCTGGTCTACAGAGTAGTAAATAGGGACCCTGCAACTCTTCTGCAACACATAAGTGGTTCCCTGTAATAAAAAGTAGCTAATGTGAATTCTCATTAATGTACTATGTCGTTTTTCCTCTCAGGGACTCAGTTTTCCAACCTGTGCAATGAAGCAATAGTTGAACTAGTGATATCTCAGTTTCCTTACATATGCAACAGTCTTCTAATCTCAGTCCTGTGTTTTATTTGTGTGTGTGTGTATATATATACATATATATATATATATATATCTTCATATCTGAGCTAACTAAAAAGTTCCTTGAGTGGGTTTTTTGAGATACCTTTCTCTGTTCATTCTTTCCAGGGGCATTTTCAACAATATTGTGAGAAATTTTATGTAAACCTTAAAATCTTATCTTTGATTTTTTTTTTAATAGTATCTGCTTTCTAAAGTCCTCAGCATATATCTCCTATGCTGGCCTCCTTTTAAATATTAGAAACTTTAAAAAAAATAAAGTTCATTGTCTTCGAAGATAGCTATCCAGTGCAGTGGTCTTGCATGCTGATCTCGTTGTCCACCACCCACTTTTTACAAATTATATGAGCAACAGCATCAAACTACTTAGGGCTCCTCCAAAACTGCTTCATGTTGCCATATAGGTGACCTTACCCTTCTCTTTTTTCAGTATGCCCTTCTCCGTCTTTCCACCTGAAACCTTCTCTGAAGCTTTTAAATCATCTTGCCAGGTACTCTATGAAGGCTTCTTTGAAACCCTCACCTGCCATACACACACAATGTAGAATTAATAATTCCTATCTATTTTGTCTCTATGTCTCATATATATATACACTTCTTTTCCTGCATTAATCACACTGAATCATATATACTATAAGCTCCTTGAAGGTTAGGACTATCTCATTCATCTTCGGAGAAGGCAATGGCAACACAGTCCAGTATTCTTGCCTGGAAAATCCCATGGACGGAGGAGCCTGGTAGGCTGCAGTCCATGGGGTCGCAAAGAGTCGGACACGACTGAGTGACTTCACTTTCACTTTTCACTTTCATGCATTGGAGAAGGAAATGGAAACCCACTCCAGTGTTCTTGCCTGGAGAATCCCAGGGACGGGGGGGCCTGGTGGGCTGCCGTCTATGGGGTCGCACAGAGTCGGACACGACTGAAGCAACGCAGCAGCAGCAGCAGCATTCATCTTCACATTTCCAGCATCTGGTACATAGTACATTTTGCATGAATGTGTCAAGTCCATATTGGGCTTACTCTATGGCTCAGCAGTAAAGAATCCACCTGAAATACAGAAGACAGAGATTTGGTCTCTGGGTTGGGAAGATCCCCTGGAGGAGGGCATGGCAACCCACTCTACTATTCTTGCCTGGGAAATTCCATGGACAGAGGAGCCGATCCAGCTACAGTCCAAAATGTCACAGTCAGACGTGACTGAACACAACATACGTGGAGTCCATAGATCAGTGCTAAGTGACAACCCTGTCAAGTTCCTCCTTTCTCCTAGGCTCCAAATGTGATTTTTTCAGTTGCCTACTGGGACATCACAACCCAGATCAACTTATCTCAAACCGGAATTATTTCTCTTTCTCCACAGTTGTCCAATGTTTTTGTCAACTTTTCCTAATAGTCTCTAGTTATAAACCCTTCTGATTAGATTGGGCCATATTCCTCTGCCCTAATATGAAAATTGCTCTGTTTTTCAACCTTATCGGAATGGCACAAAAGGCTGTAAATCATCATGCATCTGTTACTTTACCGACTCAATGGACATGAGTTTGGTTAAACTCCGGGAGTTGGTGATGGACAGGGAGGCCTGGCGTGCTGCGATTCATGGGGTTGCAAAGAGTTGGACACGACTGAGCGACTGAACTGAACTGAACTGATAGGATACAAATGAGATATGAGGATTTCTCAAATATTATCTGGGTACTGTCCTTGCTACATGAATTATTGGTATATAATTTTTATGAGTTAATTTTATCTAGTGCTTTAGCCTTGGGGATTTTGGATGTTTCTACTAAAACACTATCTAAATTTACTGTGGAGTTTATATCAGCTGCTCTATTCAGGAATATAGATTTATTTTTCCCATGAAACATGAACTCTTTAGACAGGAAGTCCAGGTTTGGCTGGTACTACTGCTCAAGGATGACACAGACCAATGTTTCTTTCAGCCTTCTATTCTGGCCCATGTGTAGCCTTTGTCTTCATGGTCACAATTGGATTGCTCTTTCTCCAGGCATCATATTCATGTTCCAGGTAGAAAGAAGGGGAAGGCAAAATACCAAGAAGTGCAAGACAGCTGAATAACAAGTTTTAATAACAAGTTTGCCCACAGAATGGCTTCTGTTTACATTTCATTGGCCTGAATAGTATCACATGAATACCCATTGCTTCATCTGAGTTTGTGAAGCTGATTGTATTCAGCCAGGCCTTTGGTCAAATTGAACAAAGTTTGTGTTCTTTTAGTAGAGCAAAAGGGAAGGATGAATTTTAAGACAGGAATCTTTGCAGTGTCTGCCAATGACAGTTTAACATAGCTGCTATTAACAACTCACGGGACCTAAGAAATCTGGGAAAAGAGATTTTTTCTTTTTTTAAGCTAAAAAGCAAAATCTTGTGATGAGAACTGACTTTCAGTGGATTGCAGTGAGGTAGCTACTCTGCTGCATAGAAAGATAAAAGAGAATTTATGACGTGACATACTTTAATGACAAGAAATTTCTTTCTATTTTTTGTTATTTGTTTCTTCTAGGAAAGTTTAGACAGACACAAATCTGTGTATTAATGTGACTAAAGGTCAGTAGGCTCTAGGACTTTATTGCAAGTTTTGATATTTTCAATTATAACTGTTATTAAAGACTCCATACGTTTTGAGCTCTAGTCGAGTACAATGCAAAGTATACTGTTCTGCTAAAACACTTCAGTCATGTCTGACTTTTTTCAACAATGCCCTCTAGGCTCCTCTGTCCATGAGATTTTCCAGGCAAGAATACTAGAGTGGGTCACCATGCCCACCCCAAGGGGATCTTCCTGACCCAAAGGGATCAAGCCTGCCTCTCTTATGTCTCCTGTATTGGCAGGTGGGTTCTTTACCACTAGTGCCACCTGGAAAACCCACAGAGTACGCTAAGCAGCAGTGACTCTTTCCCTCCAGGAAATTGCTACTGAAGCTAGGCAACACTGGTGAGGCAACCCAATTGAACATATGTAGGCAGTGGAACACTGGAAAATATAAATATTTTGGAAGTACAGAAGCACATGTTTTTGAAGGACTATGAAAAAGATAGTTATAGAAGGTAACAGTTGCTCAAGTTAAAGTCAGAAAAAATGTTTATATTTGGTTATTATATTTCTGGAAATTTCTCACTTTCCTTCATGACCCAGATAACCACGATGGTGTGATCACTTACCTAGAGTCAGACATCCTGGAAGGTGGAGTCAGGGGGGCCTTAGGAAGCATCACAACAAACAAAGCTAGTGGAGGTGATGGACTTCCAGTTGAGCTATTTCAGATCCTAAAAGATGATGCTAGCAAATTTGGAAAATTCTGCAGTGGCCACAGGACTGGAAAAGGTCAGTTTTCATTCCAATCCCAAAGAAAGGCAATGCCAAAGAATGTTCAAACTACTGCACAATTGCACTCAGCTTACACTAGCAAAGTAATGCTCAAAATTCTCCAAGCCAGGCTTCAATAGTATGTGAACTGTGAACTTCCAGATGTTCAAGCTGGATTTAGAAAAGGCAGATTCACCAGAGATCAAATTGCCAACATCTGTTGAGTCATCGAAAAAGCAAAAGAGTGTTAGAAAAAAGAGTACTTCTGCTTCATTGACTATGCTAAAGCCTTTGACTGTGTGGATCACAACAAACAGTGGAAAACTGGTCAAGAGATAGGAATACCAGACCACCTTACCTGCCTCCTGCGAAATCTGTATGCAGGTCAAGAAGCAACAGTTAGAACCAGACATGCAACACCAGGCTGGTTCCAAATTGGGAAAAGAGTACGTCATGCCTGTGTATTGTCACCATGCTTATTTAACTTATATGCAGAATATATCATGCAAAATGCTGTGCTGGATGAAGCACAAGCTGGCATCAAGATTTCTGGGAGAAATATCAATAACCTCAGATATGCAGATGACACCACCCTTATGGCAGAAAGCAAAGAACTAAAGAGCCTCTTGATGAAAGTGAAAGAGGAGAGTGAAAAAGTTGGCTTAAAACTCAACATTCAGAAAACTAAGATCATGGCATCTGGTCGTGTCACTTCATGGAAAATAGATGGGGAAACAGAGGAAACAGTGAGAGACTTTATTTTGGGGGGCTCCAAAATCACTGCATATGGTGACTGCAGCCATGAAATTAAAAGACGCTTGCTCTTTGGAAGAAAAACTATGACCAACCTAGACAGCCTATTAAAAAGCAGAGACATCCCTTTGCTGACAAAGATCCATCTGTTCAAAGCTATGGTTTTTCCAGTAGTCATGTATGGATGTGGGAGTTGGACTATAAAGAAAACTGAGCACCAAAGAATTGATGCTTTTGAGCTGTGGTGTTGGAGAAGACTCTGGAGAGTCTCTTGGACTGCAAGGAGAACAAACCAGTCCATCCTAAAGGAAATTAGTCCTGGATATTCATTTGAAGGACTGATGCTGAAGCTGAAGCTCCAATTATTTGGTCACCTGATGCAAAGAATTTACTTGTTGGAAAAAACCCTGATGCTGGGAAAGATTGAAGGCAGGAGGAGAAGGGGACGACAGAGGATGAGATGGTTGGATTGCATCACTGAATCAATGGACATGAGATTGAGCAAGCTCTGGTAGTTGGTGGTGGACAGGGAAGCCTGGCGTGCTGCAGTCCATGGGGTCACAGAGTCGGACACGGCTGTGTGGCTAAACTGAACTCAACTGTTAGAGAAGTTAAGAGACATATTCCATACTTCTTTCTTTTCTGCAGTGATCTGCACTGTAAGCAGCTACCCTAGAAAAATAGGTACTTGGTGGGGCATCTGAAAGAAGTTCCAAGGAACCCTTCTTGCTCTCCCTCAACTCCATCCCTATAGACACTCATAAGTTCCTGCTGTGTTCTAGGTGCCAGGTACCTTGCCCATGATTGGTCATTTGATCTCCAAATAAACCCCAGAATTGGTCAGTACTGCCCATATTTTACCTGTGAGATATCAGATAGCCAGAAAGGTTCAGTAACTTCCCCAAGGAGTCAGGGCAGAATGTCAGATGGGACTTGTAAGCAGATCATTTTTTTTCCCCAGCTCCCTTTATATTCGAAATAAATGGATCATTTCTTCAGGAATTCTCAGCGTCAGGACAGGCAGGAGGACAGAATGGGCAGACATTCCTCATTCTGTGAAGGCTGCCTGTCTGATGGAAGACTGACCGCTATTGGGAGTAAAAATGGGAGGTTCCAGTGCTGTGTGTGATTTTTCCCAACAAAACCATGATTATTGTGAGTGTTTGTCATCACTTCATCCAGGGCTCCATGAGAATAAGAATTAATCATTGGTTTGGATCTGAGATACTGTAAATGCATAATGATTTTTTATAATCGCCCCTTCTCTAATAGGTCCTGCATGCTTTCTGGTAATTATTCAGAATGAAATGAAAATGAAGTGAGTCCATCTTCTTCTTAAAATGTGTGATTTATGCAATTAGTGAGATTGGGTTTTATCTTTCAAACAAAAGAAACAGTACTATTAATAATGTAATGAACTTTCTTTAGAGAAATACATCATAAATTTAGGAAGCAAAAAAGTAAGCCAAATAATTCTAGTATTTTCATTCTCTGTAATAAAACTGTGAATGTTTAAAGATATCTAGCTATTTTTTATCAGTTCTACATGTATATGGTTTCTTTTAATTTTATTTCTAATATTCATTTGCAGTAGACATTTTGCATATCATTAGACAAGGAAGATCAGACTGTGTGTAATGCATTGTCAGTACAGGCAGGTATATGGTGGACTAGGTGCAAGGTAGGATTAGGAAATGGGCTTCCGTGATGGCTCAGTGGGTAAAGAATCTGCTTGCAATGCAGGAGACACAGGAGCCATGGGTTTGATCCATAAGTCAGGAAGGTCCCCTGGAGAAGGAAATGGCAACCCACTCCACTATTCTTACTTTAGAAATCCCGTGGACAGAGGATCCTAGCGGGCTGCTGCTAGTAGTAAAGAACCCACCTGCTAATGCAGGAGATATAAGAGAGTCAGGTTGGATCTCTGGGTTGGGAGAATCCCTTGAAGGAGGGCATGGCAACCCCCTCCAGTATTCTTGCCTGGAGAATCCCATGGACAGAGGAACCTGGTAGACTACAGTCCGTATGATCACAAAGAGTGAGACATGACTAAAGTGACTTAGCAGGCAGGAGTAGGAAATAAATTGTACTTAAAAGCTCATTTACCCTCTGAAGAAAGTATTCTCTTCCTCTCTAAATCGCTCCCTTTCCTATTCTCTCCATCTCTGCTTGTCTCTCTTTTCCTTTCTCCCTCCCTTGCTCTCATTTTCTGGCTTTCAGGCCCCATATTGCACCCCCTTCTTTGAACCCTAGAACATTGAAATCGATCTATGAAATACAGAAACGCATATACATACAGTAAAAAAACAAACAAACAAACACACTAGTACTTTCTGGCTAGTGATTCCTGAGTCTTTTAGGAACTAGAACTAGCTGTGTGCATGAGATGTCAAGTTTCTGATGAAAGACTATTAAGTGGGTTATTCAGTGCTAAGATGTAACCTGTCATCACCAAAAGGTCAAAATAACATTGATTAACAGTGTCATACCAAATACAAATTCTCTGAAAGAAAGACCTGTTCTAGGATAGTGAGGACTAGTTCTTGGGAACCACATCAGAGGGACTTCCCTGGCCATCCAGTGGTTAAGACTCTGTGCTTCCTTTGTAGGGGGCACAGGTTCCAATCCCTGGCTGGGGAATTAAGATGCCACATGCCACGTGGTGCAGCCAAAAAAATAAAATGTTAAATTTGTTTAAAAAAAAAGAAGAAGCACTCAGAAATGAGTACTTAGTCAATTGATGCAGTTATGGTATTTGGTATTTGGCATTCCTTTCAAGAATTTGCAACACTGCTGGACTAGAGCAGAGGTTAGTTAATATATTTTACTCTCCGTCTCCCACCTTTATGCTTGCTATTCTATTCAAGGAGTTATTTATTTAATAAAAAAGAGAGTTCAGGAGTAATGTAGAAATAAATTGAAAGGCCTACTTAATTCAGTTTCATGTGAAACAAATATTATCATGCTCCAGTGGAAAAACTACAAGCTAAAAACAAAACAGCAGTAAGATTTCAAAACTCGTTTACAGTATTTCCATGCATTAGAATTTATGTCCTCAGTCAATCAATCCATCAAAGAAACATGACTAAATGCCCTCAGTGTATTAGACACTTTGCTAAGCAGACACCAGGTACCATAGGGGATTCAAAGATGTTCCTAGCCTCAGGGAGCTGGCAATCTGGCTAGATAAAAATTCAAGATAATAGCCATTGTTCTAAGCCATTTTAAACAAAACTCAGTGGGTTACGGTTAAAAATAAAAAACCTCCTTGACAGTTATGGCTTTTTATGGGATAAATTGCTTCCCCCACCCCCCAAATGTTTAGTGAATCAGCCATCACTTATAAACTGAGCAGAGTAAGGTTTTCTTCATGGTTGTTCCTCCTAAGGCTTTGTTTGTGGTTCCTTAAAATTTATTTAGGACCATGTTCCAGAGTCTAAGGGATATTGAAGTGTGAAAACAAGTCTAAGTATGAAAACAAGTAACATGATGTAGATGGCTAAAGGGAGAAAGGGAGATCTGATCACAAGGTGAGTTTACTCAGACTGAAAAGAAGAAAGGAGAGAAAACTATTTCAGTAGTATCTTCACATTCATGCCAAGGATAGTAGTCATTTATTTTTCTGCATTACTGAGACTAAGGCAAGAATATAAATTATTTTTTTAACTAATCAGAGTACTTACATGCTGAATCCTGATGTCAGAAGGTTTGTAAGAGTAAACATGGTGGCTCAGATGGTAATGAATCTGCCTGCAGCAGGCAGGAGACTGGGTTCAATCCTTGGGTCGGGAAGATCCCCTGGAGAAGGGAATGTCAACCCACTCCAGTATTCTTGCCTGGAGAGTTCTATGGATAGGAAATCTGGCGGGGTACAGTCTGTGGCGTCGCAAAGAGTCAGACATGACAGAGTGACTAACACTTTTGCTTTTTTGTTTATGTTCTGTGAGAAACATTTATGATCGCGATTCTAAGTCCTGTTTGCAAGTAATCTTATTTTGAGTGATTATTATAGCAATATATGCTTACAAAAATAATTCAGGCTACACAAAAAAATATGAAGGACTCAAACTCACTTGAATTCCAACCTCCCAGTGATCTTATTAACATGTATCTATGTGTTTACCAGCACTTATGTGTGTATCCGTGTGGCATCATCTTACCAATATAGAGATGAATGCAGTTTTATATTTTGTGGGGCTTCTCTGGTGGCTCAGATGGTAAAGAATCTGCCTGCCTTGCAGAAGACCTGGGTTTGATCCCTGGGTTGGGAAGATTCACTGGAGGAGAAAATAGCAACCCACTCCAGTATTCTTGCCTGGAGAATTCCATGGACAGAGGCTGGCGGGCTATAGTCTATGGGGTTG
This sequence comes from Okapia johnstoni, assembly GCA_024291935.2. Taxonomy (NCBI): domain Eukaryota; kingdom Metazoa; phylum Chordata; class Mammalia; order Artiodactyla; family Giraffidae; genus Okapia; species Okapia johnstoni. The sequence goes on from CM044312.1 coordinate 60,073,170, forward strand.
CAAACAGTCAGACATGACTGAGCAATTAGCACTTTATATTTTATAGTTTATTTTTGATCATAAGAATTATTTGTACCCAGTCTTTGAATTATAGCCTGGTTTGCTGCTGCTAAGTCACTTCAGTCATGTCCAACTCTGTGTGACCCCATAGACGGCAGCCCACCAGGCTCCTCTGTCCCTGGGATTCTCCAGGCCAGAATACTGGAGTTGGTTGCCATTTCCTTCTCCAATGCATGCATGCATGCAAAGTCGCTTCTGTCGTGTCCGACTCTGTGCGACCCCATGGACAGCAGTCCACCAGGCCCCTCTGTCCACAGGATTCTCCAGGAAAGAATACTGGAGTGGGTTGCCATTTAGCCTGGTTTAGCACCATAGAAAAGCATGCATATGTTTGTAAATGTCCGGTTGTTGTTCAGTGTATGCTTTGTTGTAAAGCTATGAGGCCAGGCTTTGTGGTGTATGGGAGAGGCCCTCGATTCCAGGACTGACTCCAGCACTCACTAACTCTATGAACTTGGCGAGGGCAGTTCAGAGTAGCCTCATGTTACTTTTTTGTCTACTGAGGAGATTTGACTCAGCCTCTAGCTCTAAAAATTTGTTATCCGAATGCTTTATTTTTAGAAAAAGTATATACCTTTACGGCAGCTTATATTTACAACAAAATTAATCTTCTTTATTATATATGGCAAAGCTTGTAATATAAACTTTGATAGTTTTTGCCTTGATAGCAAAAACAAAAAGAAACAAGATTATTTTAAACTTTGGAAATGTTTGACTCATTTATTGAGGTTAAAATATTCTGATAACTCAGAGAAAAAGTGAAATTTGTTGTTAGAGTATTATACAATGTACATATTCATCACTTACAAATATAGTTTTCATCCCATTATATTCTACATGCCCCATGACATGCCAGCTTATCTGTTCAGAGTACTTGCTATGTGCTCAATTGTACATGTAAGATTTCTAATGAAGAAAAATAAAATAAGGAATATTTAGAAATATAATTTTGTAGAGGTCACAACTGTGAAAATTGCTTCTCTCACAATCACTATAACTTGACTTTATTGCCTAAATTATATAATAATAAAATTATTTTTATGTTCCTAGAGTAACTAGCCTTAGTTCTTGGTAAGAATTTGCAATCTATTTATCTAAATAGAAAATAGTTCTGTTATTACAGTCACTTTTGAAGAAGTGTTTTCTAGTACATTTGAAGCCATGAGTTGAAATATTTAAGATACTGTAAAATGAAAAAAAAGAACTTTAAAACTATTTCATTAGTAGAAATGTTTGCTACTATTTATTATAATTGCTATTTTTCATTCAGATCAGTCTCCATGAGTTATGGGGAGGAATGTAAAGCTGGAGTCAGGATACCTGGACCATAACACTGTTAGGTTGTGAGAATTTGGGCAAATCACCTAACTCTCCTGACTCTATTTTCACTTATATGGTGAGAGTTCCTAAATAGTGTGCATGAAAATGTAATAGAAGTGTAAGCTACAAGTAATTTATTGAGTATTTTTTCTTTCTGGTAGTATGAAATTGCTTGTAAAATTCAGAATGAAATAGTGTACTAATAATTCAGTGTTTACCTCTTCACAGATCAACAACATATAAGTACACAGATTGGTTTTGTTGATTGCTCCTGCTCATTACTGTGCTTGCTTTCATTCATTTTTAAGGAAATAAATAACATTTTGAGAAAGCTCTAACTTCATTTCCCACTTGTGAAAGAAGATTAAAGAGAAACAGTTTGTTGACAGATTACATGAGTGTCTTATATTACACCAGCTGGGATCTACTAATTGATTTAAATACATGAAGTTGAAGAATATATAGTGTAATAAACTGACTTCCTTTCTGATGGCACTGGGTGTGTGAATATCCACAATGATAAAATGGAATTTTTAAAGGGTGAAAGTAAGTCTGTTTTTTAAACTCTGATATATTATTGTTAAAGCATAAATGGAACCCAGTTTTGAAAAGGTGTTCCAAAAGATGCCACAGTTACCTGAGCTATAAACACATCTCCTGGCTCCCCTGATGACTCACTGGTAAAGAATCTGCCTGCCAATGCAGGAGACATAAGACACACGGGTTCATTTCCCTGGGTGGGGAAGATCCCCTGATGAAGGAAATGGAAACCCATTCCAATATTCTTGCCTGGGAAATCCCATAGACAGAGAAGCTTGGTGGGCTGCAGTCCATGTCACAAAAAAGTTGGACACAACTTAGCAACTAAACAACAACAACTAACATCTCCAGATAATCTGCAGATTTTATGTCATTTTCCATTAAAGCATTTGCTTTTGGTTATTTATAAGGCTTATATTCCTTATTGAAGTTTTCTAGTTATATTTTTATTGTTCTTTTTAATACTTTTCCATCTGAATACATATTATTTAATACATATTATTTGTATGTATAAATAATATATATCCATGTGAATACATAGTATTTAAGAAAATTAACTCCACAGATAAAAATCAGTACTACCATAAGCTAGCAACAGAGGAAGCCAAAAATGTAAAGGATGACATTATTTGCTTATCCCACTAAATAATAATAACCAAATAAATATGATGGCTTCCACAAAACTTGTACCATCATTTTTAAGTCAGGAAACACAAAAATAAAATATCTTCAAAAAATAATATGCGTGCATTATTGTTTGGGACTTACACATTCCCATTGAGATTAGTACGATGTGATTTGTCCTGCAGCTGCTTCAAATTAAGAACAGGTGTGGGAGACAGATTATGCAAATACTCATATTAATGTAATTGTCAAATTGGTGTGTTTACCATTGTGCTTTTAAAGGGTAGACTCTACTCCTATTTTAAATGTAAATTAGCTTCATCCTTGAGAGCAGCTTATTGGTCTATGGAAACTTGGTCCTGGCTTGGAAAGGAATAATTTCTAATAGACGATAACACAATTCTGAAATCTGACATTTTCTTTCCCAGTAAACTGTTTCACACATAAAAAAAATGACAAGTCTATATTATTTTTAGTACGTATGTAGTCATGGAGGTTTGTGTAAATTTGAGTTCATTCTGGCACAAGGCTACTCTTTTCTTTTTTTATTGTGGTGTGTAGTAATTACTGTGATAGCTTTTGATCTCCTCCTTTCTTTTCTAACTCAGAACTCATCTCAGCTTTCCATCTTTATGGATCTAAACACTAAAGAAATATAGGCTTTGGAAAAAATTGAATTTTATTTAATTTAATCATAATCTTACCTCATAGAATCTAGCTACCTTCCATTGTATCTTAATATTTAAAGTGTTTAAACACTAATTTTGGTATTTTAAACTATGTTTTGTGAATACAGAGCAACCTTTTACTACTGTTTCATTCATGTCTCTCTCTCTGAGGATTTTTTACATACCCTATGTCATGATACAAACACACCTCTCCCCAAAAAGGGCTTTATCTTAGACCCTAACTGTTCTACACCTCTTAGTGACAGTGTGTTGGCTATTATAACTAAATATACCAAGGGTGACTAGGCCAGGGAAAAGAAACACTGAGAAGTCAACCAGAGATATTACATAAATCACATTTCTCGCATTCCATCTTATTTTAATGCCTTTTTTCCCTAACAAAAGAAAGGTCATCAGGCTTTTATGATTTTGTTTCACTTGACTAACATATATTCAGGGCTTACTTTGTATACCTGGTACTATATTTCTGCTTTCTCATTTCATGGAATAAGAAATTGAGCTTTAGGAAGGTTGCTGTTCAGTCTCTCTTTTCCAACTCTTTGTGACCCCGTGGACTGCAACACGCCAGGCTTCCCTGGCCTTCACCATCTCCTGGAGCTTGCTCAAACTCATGTCCACTGAGTCAGTGATGCCATCCCACCATCTCATCCTCTGTCACCCCTTTCTCCTCCTGCGTTCTATCTTTCCCAACATCGGGGTCTTTTCTAATGCATCAGTTCTTCGCATCAGGTGGTATTGGAGCTTCAGCATCAGTCCTTCCAATGAATATTCAGGATTGATTTCCTTCAGGATTGACTGGTTTGATCTCCTTGAAGTCCAAGGGACTCTCAAGAGTCTTCTCCGACACCACAGTTCAAAAGCATCAATGCTTTGGCGCTCAGCCTTCTTTATGGTTCAACTCTCACATCCATACATGACTGCTGGAAAAACCATAGCTTTGACTATACAGACCTTGTGGCAAGGTAACGTCTCTGCTTTTTAATATGCTGTCTAGGTTGATCAAAGCTTTTCTTCCAAGGAGCAAGCATCTTTTAATATCATGGCTTCAGTCACTATCTGCAGTGATTTTGGAGCCCCCAAAATAAACTGTATCACTGTTTGCATTGTTTCTCCCTCTATTTGCCATGAAGTTATGGGACCTGATGCCATGATCTTAGGTTTTTGAATGTTGACTTTCAAGTCAGCTTTTTCACTCTGCTCTTTCACCTTCATCAAGAGGCTCTTTAGTTCCTCTTTGCTTTCTGCCATAAGGATGGTGTCATCTGCATATCTGTGGTTATTGATGTATCTCCCAGCCATCTTGATTGCAGCTTCTGCTTCATCCAGCCCTGCATTTCACATGATGTACTATGCATGTAAGTTAAATATGCAGGAAGACAATATACAGCCTTGACATACTCCTTTCCCAATTTCAAACCTGTCCGTTGTTCTATGTCTGATTCTAACTCTTGCTTCTTGACTGGATACAGGTTATTCAGGACACAGGTAAGATGGTCTGGTATTCCCATCTATTGACCAATTTTCCAATTTGTTGTGATCCACACAGTCAGAGATCAAATTGCCAACATCCAGATGGATCATCGAAAAAGGAAGAGAGTACCAGAAAAACATCTATTTCTGCTTCATTGACTACGCCAAAGCCTTTGACTGTGTGGATCACAATAAACTGTGGAAAATTCTGAAAGAGATGGGAATACCAGACCACCTGACCTGCCTCTTGAGAAACCTGTATGCAGGTCAGGAAGCAAACTTAGAACTGGACATGGAACAACAGACTGGTTCCAAATAGGAAAAGGAGTACATCAAGGCTGTATATTGTCACCCTGCTTATTTAACTTATATGCAGAGTACATCATGAGAAACACTGGGCTGGAGGAAGCACAAGCTGGAATCAAGACTGCCGGGAGAAATATCAATAACCTCAGATATGCAGATGACACCACCCTTATGGCAGAAAGTGGAGAAGAACTAAAGAGCCTCTTGATGAAAGAGAAAGTGGAGAGTGAAAAAGTTGGCTTAAAACTCAACATTCAGAAAACTAAGATCATGGCATCTGGTCCCATCACTCATGGCAGATAGATGGGGAAACAGTGGAAACAGTGTCAGACTTTACTTTTGGGGCTCCAAAATCACTGCAGATGGTGATTGAAGCCATGAAATTAAAAGACGCTTCCTCCTTGGAAGCAAAGTTATGACCAACCTAGATAGCATATTAAAAAGCAGGGACATTACTTTGCCAACAAAGGTCTGTCTAGTCAAGGCTATGGTTTTTCCAGTGGTCATGTATGAATGTGAGAGTTGGACTATAAAGAAAGCTGAGCACCAAAGAATTGATGCTTTTGAACTGTGGTGTTGGAGAAGACTCTTGAGAGTCCCTTGGACTGCAAGGAGATCCAACCAGTCCATCTTAAAGAAGATCAGTCCTGGGTGTTCATGGAAGGACTGATGTTGAAGCTAAAACTCCAATACTTTGGCCACCTGATGTGAAGAGCTGACTCATTGGAAAAGACCCTGATGCTGGGAAAGATTGAGGGCAGGAGGAGAAGGGGACGGCAGAGGATGAGATGGTTGGATGGCATCACCGACTCGATGTACATGGGTTTGGGTGAACTTAGGGAGTTGGTGATGTACAGGGAGGCCTGGCGTGCTGCGATTCATGGGGTCGCAAAGATTTGGACACGATTGAGCGACTGAACTGAACTGAACACAGTCAAAGATTTAGCGTAGTCAGTGAAGCAGAAGTAGATGTTTTTCTGCATTTCTCTTGTTTTTTCAGTTATCCAACAGATGTTGGCAATTTAATCTCTGGTGCCTCTGCCTTTTCTAAATCCGGAACATCTAAAGTTCTTAGTTCATGTACTGTTGAAGCCTAGCTTGGAGAATTTTGAGCATTACTTTGTTAGAGTGTGAAATGAGTGCAATTCTGTGGAAGTTTGAACATTATCTGCATGCCTTTCTTTGGGACTGACATGAAACCTGACCTTTTCCAGTCCTGTGGCCATTGTTGAGTTTTTCAAATTTGCTGGCATATTCAGTGGAGCACTTTCACAGCATCATCTTTTAGGATTTGAAATAGCTCAAGTGCAATTCCATCACCTCCACTAGCTTTGTTTGTAGTGATGCTTCCTAAGGCCCTCTTGAATTTGCATTCCAGGATGTCTGGCTCTAGGTGAGTGATCACACCATCGTGGTTATCTGGGTCATTAAGATCTCTTTTGTACAGTTCTGTATATTCTTGCCACGTCTTCTTAATATCTTCTGCTTCTGTTAGATACATAATTTTTTGTCCTTTATCGTGTCCATCTTTGCATGAAATGTTCCCTTGGTGTCTCTAATTTTCTTGAAGTGATATCTAGACTTTCCCTTTCTATTGTTTTCTTCTATTTCTTTGCATTGATCACTGAGGAAGGCTTTCTTTTCTCTCCTTGCTATTCTTTGGAACTTTGCATTCAAACGGGTATATCTTTCCTTTTCTCCTTTACCTTTCAGTTCTCTTCTTTTCTCACCTATTTGTAAGGCCTCCTCAGACAATCATTTTGCCTTTTTTGCATTTCTTTTTCTTGGGGATGGTTTTGATCACCACCTCCTGTTCAATGTTATGATTCTCCATTCATAGTTCTTTACGCACTCTATCTAATCCCTTGAATCTATTTGTCACTTCCACTGTATAATCATGAAGGATTTGATTTAGGTCATACCTGAATGGTCTAGTTGTTTTCCCTACTTTCTTCAATTTAAGTCTTAATTTTTCAATAAGGAATTCATGTTCTGAGGCACAGTCAGCTCCCAGTGTTGTTTTTGCTGACTGTATATAGCTTCACCATCCTGATTGCAAAGAATATAATCAGATTTCGATATTCACTATCTGATTGATAGAGTTAATTCTTAAATAGGTTGATAAGGAGTTTGAGGCCTTCAAGGAGGAGAAAGGGATCCAGAGTCCCCAAGGAGGAGACAGGGGGCCTAGGCTCTCAAGGAGGAGAAAGGGACAATTTTTTTTCCTCCGTTCCTTCATCTTAGTCACGTAAGACTTTATTTTCTTTATGCCCAGAGCTAATGATTATATAACAAAACAACTCATCTTGTGCAAGGGTATGTTTTTCCTTAAGCTGTGTACTAATGATTATATAACAACATTGTATCTTGCTGGGGGACATGTTTTTCCTTCTTAACAAGAGCTTTCTGACTAATCTTGTTATTTTAAGAAGTATGTTGTGGGAGTGGGTCTGGTAAGACCTTTCTATTGTTAGTTTTAATCTTGTTAGTTTAAGATGTACATTGTAGGAGTGGGTCTGGTAAGAGTAGTGAAGGGGGGCACTCTCTGCCCCTTCTGATGTCCACGTCAGAAGTTTTCTCTGTCCTTTTTCACCTAATAAAACTGCCATACAAAAGCTCTGAGTGATCAAGCCTAGCTCCTGATCCGAAGCTAAATCTTCTTCTAGGGAGATCACGAATCCAACATTGTTCACCGTAAGCTGTAATGGTGATATCCATGTGTAGAGTCGTCTCTTGTGTTGTTGCAAGAGGATGTTTCCTGTGACTAGTGTGTTCTCTTGGCAAATCTCTTTTAGCCTTTGCCCTGCTTCATTTGGTATCTCTTGACTTCCTACTTTTGCATTCCAGTCCTCTATGATAAAAGAAGATATCTTTGTTTGATGTTAGTTCTAGAAGTTCATGTAAGTCTTCATAAAACCATTCAACTTCAAATTCTTTGGCATTTTTGGTTGGGGCATATGCTTAGATTACTGTGATACTGAATGGTTAGCCTTGGAAATGAACAGAGATCGTTCTGTCATTTTTGAGATTGCACCCAGGTACTGCATTTCAGACTCTTTTGTTGACTATGAAGGCTCCTCCATTTCTTCTAGGAATTCTTATCCACGGTAGTAGATATAATGGTTATCTGCATTAAATTCATCTATTCTGGTCCATTTTACTTCACTGATTCCTAAAATGTTGATGTTCACTCTTGCCATCTCCTGTTTGACCACTTTCGATTTACCTAGATTCATGGACCTAACATTCCAGATTTCTATGCAATATTGTTCTTCACAGCATCAGACTTTACTTTCACCACCAGATATATCCACACTTGGACATTGTTTCCACTTTGGCTCAGCCTCTTCATTCCTTCTGGAGCTATTTCTCCACTCTTTTCCAGTAGCATATTGGACACCTACCAACCTGGGGAGTTCATCTTTCAGTGTAGTATCTTTTTTATCTTTTCATACTATTCATGGGGTCCTCAAGGCAAGAATACTGAAGTGGTTTGTCACTCCCTTCTCTAGTGGACCAGGTTTTGTCAGAACTCTCCACCATGACCTGTCGGTCTTGGGTGGCCCTACATGGCATGGCTCATAGTTTCATTGAGTTAGACAAGGCTGTGATCCATGTGATCAGTTTGGTTAGTTTTCTGTGATTGTGGTTTTCATTCTGTCTGCCCTCTGATGAATGAGGATAAGAGGCTTGTGGAAGCTTCCTGAATGAAAGGAGTGGCTGTGGAATAAACTGAGCTTTGCTCTGGTGTGCAGGGCCATGCTCAGTAAATCTTTAATTCAATTTTCTGTCAATGGGTGGGGCTGTGTTCCCTCCCTGTAGTTCTATGGTAGGGGTAATGGCAGTAATGGCTACCTTCGTCAGAAGGACTTATGCCAGCATGCTGAAGCTCCCAGAAATGTTGTATCCAGTGCCCCTGACTGTCGAAAGTGCCTCTGCCGAAGACTCCTGGACACTCACAGGCAAGTCTGGCTCAGTCTCTTGTGGGGTTTGCTGCTCCTTTCTCCTGGGTCCTGGTGCTCATAGGGTTTGTTTGTGTCCTCCAAGACTCTGTTCCTCCAGTCCTGTGGAAGTTCTGTGATCAAATCCCACTGGCCTTCAAAGTCAAATTCCCCAGGGATTCTCAGTCCTTTTGCCAGATCCCTGGGTTGGGAAATCTGTTGTGGGCCTTAGGGAAGTTAAGTTACATTATAGTGTGAGCTGGAATGTAAATTCAAGTCAGTCTGATTCCATTCCCTTTGCCACTTACTTTGCCATTAATTACTGATAACATGCAGCCTCTTAATTGCTGTCTGAAATATCTCGTTTTTTTTTTTTTAACAGATCAAAATAAGTGGGATGGCAAATGAGAAAACTGCCATTTTCTTGAAACTCCCCATTGTTTTGAACCCAGGTTAATTTGTGGTTAAGATAAGGTGGTGGTGATGAAGGGAAAGGGTTGGAGGGATGCATGGGGCCTCCCCCATGAAGGTGGTTTTCATCACCACCACCACTAGAAGATTCTGTCGGAGTGACTCTGACTTCCTTTATTCCTTTCTCTCCTGTACCTCATCATTCTCATCTGTTGGGAAGCACTGTTAAGAAGGCAGTGGGACATGGTAATGACATTAGATGTTTACCCAATGACCATGGGGAGTAATCTTTTGATATGGGGAAAAAAAAAATGAGTGGCAGTCCTAGACCTCCACTCAAGGTTTTCTTGGCATCATGAGAACTTTAATATCAAGTGATAGGAGATTTTCTGTTAGAGTGTTTTTTTGCTTTCCGATAATTGGTTCTCTTCCTTCAGGTTTCTTCTCTACCTCCCATCAGGGTCAGGAGGGTGAAAGGGTTTGTGGGGATTGAATCATAATCAGAAATGCCAACCAGATATGCTTCTGTGTGTGCAGCTTGAAGTCTCTATTCCTCATTAAAGAGTCTCTCATTTATCAGTATTGGCAAGAAAAGGAGCTGCCACTGAGACCAACAGTGGATAAAAAGTAGCTGATCCAAGGGCAGCTGCTGCTTTCCCTGCAGGGATCAGAAAGGGAACTGCCGCATCCTTCAGTCCCCTCATAAATTCCTAGGGATGATCATGGTCTGAATCGTCCCCCCTAAGGAGTAAAACATACAGTGAAAGAGATGCTGGTCCTTTCTGAATTTGGACAAATGAAAGTATGAGGCAGTGTTTGGTTTTGAAACATAATAGGTACAGCAGTGGCTCTTCAGGCTTCATTCGTTGATTCAAATCCTAGTCCAAAAATGCATTTCCATGGGAATGATCACCAGAAGGTAGTTAAAGGTCTTGCCCATTCCACAAGCTCCTAGGACTTGTAGATTTAGTGCCTCTATATAGGCACAATGCCCTACATAAGCAAAGCAGTGAATGCAACCTTTTGATTTTACCATTCACTGCTTTTGATATTTCCAATGAAGTTGGTAACAGAGACATTTCAGGAGTACTCTGAACAGGAATTTTTTCTACTGTGATGCTTAAAAGTATATTTAAACTATCAACTAAAGTGAGATTTCTGCTAACAAAAATATTAATAACCTTAGAGATATTTTATATTCCTTTCTGAATAAAAACCCTAAAAGAAGTTGAAAGCTGTACAGTACATCTAATGTGTTACTGTCTGGCTTTTTCCCATATTATTAATTGTTTTGTAATCATTTTACTTTTTCAGCAATTGAAATTAATACATAAAATGAAATTTTTAGATTGAGCAGAAAAGCTGTTGCTTTAAAAAATGCCAAATTCATGCCTTGAATCCTTGGGCTCTAACCCTATGGCCATACATTCTTGGACAATGCCTCAAGGTAAAAAATGAAGATTTATTCTTTGTTCAGTGCCTCATTTGAAATATTCAGGATATAGACTTACTCAGAGATTGGAAGCTGGTTTAATACGTGTGCCAGCCGTCCTGAAAGCCATTTCAATAGACTCTGTACCCTGGCATTTGTTTTAGAAATAATTGCATGCAAATGTGGTTTAACATCTGTACTACGTCTCTTAATCCTAACCAGGCATTTTCCATTAAATGTAGTCTGAAAATCACATTAAGAAAAATATATCATCTGTGAAATTATATTCTGAATGCCCCAAATAGCAGAGAAAGGGACAGTATCCAGTAAATCTATGTGAAGCATTCCTTTTTTTCCCTCTAAATCCCAAATTTTAAAATGTGTATTTCATTTCTCTCAGTGCTGCATTATAAAATTGAACTGACATTTTCTGTTTTCCAAATTTTTCAACTTATTTTACCACAGAACTTCTGTGAAGATGAAACTATACTGCTATGTAAAATTATATTAATTTTTGTTTGTAATATAAAATGCAAATTTATTTTTATACCTTTATGGGACTACAACTCAGATAAGTTAAATTTTAGTACACTGTATTCTTGTAAGCAGAGTTTTCCAAGTGGAATTTTGTTACTGAACTGGCTTTAAATATACTATAATTTACTACTGTGCTTTAAAAAATAGGGAAAGAATATTAAGGAATAAAATATATGTAGAGTCCTAGGAAAGCAACTGATTGGAAGGAAAAGGAAGGGGAGTTTCCTGCAGAGTAGGGGGGCAGTTCTTGCCATCACTGAGATTTATAAGAATATTTTGTGCCATTCTGCTTTTGTCACAGTTACTACTTCAGGATTGTAATACTAAATACCTCAGAAATGTGTTTATGTATTTTACCTTTCATATAATCCTCCAAGAGAAAGGCAGGTGGTGTACACATGTAATGATGAGAACTTTGAAGGATCTTAAAGCCACTTTGCTTTACAGGATTCACTGGAAGCTCTGGCTTCCACTTCTCTGTCTCTGTCCCTGCCACCCTCTCTTCACTAGCACTCTTCTCTGACACTTCTGGACTTTCAGTTTCTCTGGGTGATGCCAAGGGCCTTCAAGCCTTCATAACGGCCTCTGCTTTGGTCTTCAGTGCTCCACACCTTCAACCACCTCACACCTATTTTTATACTAATGTCCATTTATTATCACTTAGTCTAAAATCCTTTTCTATCCACTGTCTGAGGTAAGTACCCCTTCTCTATGCTCCCATAAAAACCTGTGGATCTGTCATAGTACTTATTATGATTACCCATCACTAGTAATTTATGTTCCTGATTTCTCTATAAACTCTTTGGATTAGGGACTCCTACTTAACCTGGTATCCCAATCCTTAACATAGAAAGTAATTTTCTGTAGTATCCAGCAGAAGTGAGAGGAATCCCACCCAAAATTTAGATGTCGAAGCTAATGACAGTCCACACAAGAGGAGAATTTTAGAGAAATTTGATTATTCATGTGGAAGACTCTGGGGGAGAACTGGTAGGGTACACACAGGTCAAGGCTGGCTTGGGACAGGAGAGGGTGTAGACTGGGTCTGTGTAATGTCTCTGGGTTATGCTGGAGCAAAGATACCTTGAGCAGGTATTTTAAATTTCCCTTCAGTGGCCTATAAGGGGGGCACACACACAAGGTTTCTGTCCAGATGTGGGGCCACAGGGGAAAGGGACGTTGAAGCCTAAAAAGAAGTCAGTAGTCAAAAAAATGGAGTTAAGACCCTTTATTGTAAGTGGCATTAACTTGATGATCATTAAGTCTGTGGTGAATAAAATACTGAACAAACCTACAATCAGTCAGTATCATTTCAATCATCGACAGGTGGATTTGAGTGCCTGTATGTCCTGTGCACCATCCACTGCTCAATGCTTTCTCATTCCATTGAAAGTTGTTTTACCCTGGCCTGATTCTTACCCTCTATTGCCTCACCTAGCATCCTTAAGGCAATGAGAGACATCTATATTTTCTTTTGAGTGCAACATAAAAAAACTGAAAACTAAGGACTGTTATTCTTATATGAGCATAAATACTTCTGCTTAACTTCAATATACCCAGGGAGACAATCCCATGCATAGAATCCATCTGTTTTATCTACTATGTAATTTCTGTATAACTTTAAAGTTGTCTTCCATTCTCCAAATGATCAAGAGATCCAGCTCCTGTTTGTTTTTGCTTTTGTTTTTTTCAGGAGAGCTTAAAATATTCTCTTGAACACAGCAAATAAGTCTACAACAAGTAAACAAAAATAAAATATTCTACCAATACTCTGCAGGAGTATCTTATGGCAGAAGTGTCTGTTGACTGCTATCTATATCGCCTCTTAAAAATGTAATAACTACATCACTTATAGGAGCAAGACCTTGGGTAACTTTTGCTTTTCAATGACTTTAGCTGCATGAAAGATAGTTGATTAACATCCCTGGAGATTCAGGTTGTCTGTGGAGTCAGTGAACAGGTGTGGTGTTGGTTTAGTCACTAAGTTGTGTCCAACTCTTACGACCCCATGGACTGTAGCCCACCAGGCTCCTCTGTCCATGGGATTTTCCAGGCAAGATTACTGGAGTGGATTGCCATTTCCTTCTCCAGGGGATCTTTCTGACCCATGGATCAAACCCATGTCCCAAGAATCGAACCCAGGTCTCCTGCATTGCAGGCAGATCCTTTACCAACTGAGCTATGAGGGAAGCCCAGCAGGTAGGTCCTATTCTTCTCACTGACAGTGTTGGGTCATCTCCCCCGCCCTTGAGCTCAGCCTCACCTCTGGAGACAGCTGGGCTCTGTGGGTGAGAAATATCCATATCTTTTCTATTGTTATCTCCTCTGCTGATGTTTATAACAAGGGTGCCAGTTATGATGGCAGCTCTCTGAGGTGAATAAGAAGGGGACTGATGAAAACCGGGGCAAAAAATATGGCTTTGACAGTGCTATATTCTGTAATCTTTAATTCTTCAGTACTTTTAAGATGTGAAATGGAGATCACATCTTATTTTAGGAATGCCAAGGATTTAATTGATTTATATTAAGTACTTTAAAATTACAAATCCTCCAAATACTGTATCTGTATTGAGACAGTAGCCATCACGAGACTTTGTTAGTGTTTACCTACACTTTCTTTAAAAAAAAAAAAAAGAAGAAGAAATAACTTACTATCTGTTGAATGAGGAAAAGCAAATGAGTATATAATCTTCGTGTCAAGTGCTCAATCATGTCAGACTCTTTGCAACTCCATGGACTGGAGCCTGCCAGGCTCCTCTGTCCATAGAATTTTTAGACAAGAATACTGGAATGGGTTACCATTTCTTTCTGCAGGGGATCTTCCTGTCCCAGGGATCAAACCCATGTATCCTGCATTGGCAGGTGGGTTCTTTACTACTGTGCCACCTAGCAAGTCCATATAATCTTAAATTATGATAAAAATAAAACTCCTAATGTCCATCAATAATCAATACTTTTTAAAAATGCCTGTGTTGATACATTTTGATTTAACCAAATGTTTTATTTTTCTATTTTTATATATTGTATATGCTTTGCAGAATATAAAGTTTGATTATATAAGCTGGCATTTTAAGGAAAGGAAAGGATGTATTTATAAAACTAACATTATGATGGCTATTTATGATTACTTCACTTAATTTTGCAAATAGTAAATATAATGTGGCTAAGATCATGATTTTCAGTCTTATCTTTTGTATTTTCCCTGAAATGGATTGTAACCTAAAATTTGCTGCAAAACTTAGCTTAAAAGCTATCAAAGTTTAATCCTAATTTTAACAGTGAGTTTATAGATTGAAATATTTCAAAGTATTCTTGTTAATTTATATCTCTGGTTTCAAGTCACAGAAATGCAAGTACAACTTAAAAAAGTGGGATCTAATCAAAGATACAGAATTGGTTACAAATACCAGGAAAATCTCAGAAAAAATGTGGTCACAGAAAGGACAGGAAGCAAAAGCAAGATCATTGGGCAGGCTCTGTGGGGTCCCAGCATTAGGTTGGATGACTTCCTGTTTATTATCCTCAAGAATCAGTTACTGGGAGAGAGAATCTAATGGTCTGTTTTACCACCCATTTACCCTTGAACCAGTCCTACCAGTTTGCATAAGGTGATTGGGGGTTGGAAGGAGGGTGTTGCAGAATGGGGATGATCCCCAAGAAAAACTTTCATGTTGTTAGCAAAAAGAGGAATAGATGCCTAGCAGGCAAAATCAACAGATTTCCTCTGTAATAACTGAGCTGATTTGCTACAGGATTGTGGCATGATCTTGACAATATTTTTTTTTCCTCAAAGAATTCTGCTCTATAAACGCTGAGAAAACACAAGACAATAGAGAATTATAAGTAAATAGCACCTAGTAACACATTATTCACTAGTGTACAGGTATGCCTCAATCTATGCAGTGCATATGTTCCTAAAAATTATATAAAAATCAAATTTCTTTTTTTTTACTTGAATATAATCTTAATTCCCTTTTTGTATTACTTAAGTAAAGAGTAATCCCTAATTTAATCCCATAAATTTGGATTCTTGTGTTGAATTTGTTACTGGTGAATAGTATAATTTGGCACGTTTAGAAAGAAAGTACACTATTTCTTTAAAGTTTACACCGATCCATGAAGAAAACAAGCATAAAATTAAAACTTTTAATAATCAATACTTTCAATAATATTCTCTAAGCCCTTGGACCAATATTTCAAAATCAATTCGAGTTAGTAGACCTAACAACTTCACATTCAGATTGTAAGCACTGTTCCTTTTTGTCACTTCCTCCACCTCACCACCACCTCCATCCACATACGCACCTTCCTGACCCAACTATATGCCATGATTAATAATGACCTTAAAGATACTCTCACTATTTTGTATTGTTCACTCTGATCTTGCTCCTCATTCTTCAAACTATGGCTTTCCTTACTCCACTGTGTGTGTGCTCAGTTGTTCAGTCATGCCCGACTCTCTGTGACACCATGGACTGCAGCTCACCAGGTTCCTCTGTCTATAGGATTTCTCAGGCAAGAATACTGGAGTGTGTTGCCATTTCCTACTCCAGGAGATCTTCCCAACCCAGGGATCAAATCCAGGTCTTCTGCATCTCCTGCATTGGCAGGCAGATTATTTACCACTGAGACACCTAGGAACTCCCAAGAAAACTACTGAATATTCCTACAGAAAATCTCAGTATCAGGCAGTATTGAGTCTGCAAGTTCAGCTTAGCCTTCATCACTGTTTAGCAATTGTTTCTAAATTCCTTACCCCCGAACCCCCCACAAATAAACACACACACACGCCTGCACACACACCAGCTTCGGATCTTCACTGTCCCCTTCAAGCACCTGCATCTCACACTGAATCCCTATTCCCAGTGGCTTCATCTTCTAATTTGGAAAGAAAATTTAGAGGCCACTAGGCAAGATCTCCTGCTTCCTCTCTCATC
This sequence comes from Okapia johnstoni, assembly GCA_024291935.2. Classification (NCBI taxonomy): domain Eukaryota; kingdom Metazoa; phylum Chordata; class Mammalia; order Artiodactyla; family Giraffidae; genus Okapia; species Okapia johnstoni. The sequence goes on from CM044312.1 coordinate 60,089,437, forward strand.
TCCACTCCTAAAATAAACTCATATTGGCACCTCTCATTAGGCTCTTTTGTATCACAGTGAAGTCTTCTCTCCAAGGCAAACTTCTCTTTTTATATATGATACTTGCCCTGCCCAGCCTTTCCTATGACCTTGTCTTGTCAGCCTCACAACTGCTTTTCTGTATCTTCAGTCTCCTGATTTTCTGTGAGTCTCCCTGTCTTTAAAAACCAAACATCCATAAAACAGTATCTTATTTGAACCTTTGTTTTATGTCAGGCAATCTTAGCCTTATCCTTTTCTTCACCATTAAAATTTTGGAAAGAATTGTTTACCCTTCAACTTTCATTTCTTCTTTAACACATTACATTTCTGTCCCATTCTTATTCTGAAATTATTTTTTTGAGTAGCACTGATAACCTCAGAGTGTTGTATTCAAGACCAAGTCTCATCCTACTTGACCTTGTTAGAACATTTGAGACTTTTGACACCACTCCTTTATCTTTTGCTGACTTCCCTCACCAAAAGTGTGAAGGAAGTCCCTCCCTCTGTTCATATATTTTTCTTTTCAGTTATTATATCAGTTATTATATTTATCATTATCGTTACCAAGTGCCACCCTAGCCTAATTAAACCAGACGCTCAGGGCAGTAGAACCCAGCATCAGTCTTTACTTGAAGCTAACCAGATGGCCTTAGCACATGGCACAAACATGGTCGACTGGAGAAGGGAATGGCAAACCACTTCAGTATTCTTGCCTTGAAACCACATGGACAATATGAAAAGGCAAAAAGATACGACACTGAAAGATGAACTCCTCAGGTCAGAGGGTGCCAAATATGCTACTGTAGATCAGTGGAGAAATGACTCCAGGAAGAATGAAGAGATGGAGCCAAAGCAAAAACAACACCCAGTTGTGGATATGACTGGTGATGGAAGTAAAATCCGATGCTGTAAAGAGAAATATTGCATAGGAACTTGGAATGTTAGATCCATGAATCAAGGTAAATTGGGAGTGGTCAAACAGGAGATGGCCAGAGTGAATGTCAACATTTTAGGAAGCAGTGAACTAAAATGGACTGGAATGGGTGAATTTAACTCAGATGACCATTATATCTACTACTGTGGGCAAGAATCCCTTAGAAGAAGTGGAGTAGCCATCATGGTCAACAAAAGAGTCCGAAATTCAGTGCTTGGATGCAATCTCAAAAATGACAGAATGATCTCTGTTCGTTTCCAAGGCAAACCATTCAATATCACAGTAATCCAAGTCTATGGACTTGCCTGGTGGCTCAGACAGTAAAGCATCTGCCTACAATGCGGGAGACCCGGGTTCAATCCCTGGGTCGGGAAGATCTCCTAGACAAGGAAATGGCAACCCACTCCAGTATTCTTGCCTGGAAAATCCCATGGATGGAGGAGCCTGGTAGGCTACCGTCCATGGGGTCGCAAAGAGTCGGACATGACTGAGTGACTTCACTTTAACCCAAGTCTTTGCCCCGAACGGTAATGCTGAAGAATCTGAAGTTGAACAGTTCTATGAAGACCTACAAGACCTTCTAGAATACCACCGAAAAATGATGTCCTTTTCATTATAGGGGACTGGAATGCAGAAGTAGCAAGTCAAGAAATACCTGGAGTAACAAGCAAATTTGGCCTTGGAGTACAGAATGAAGCAAAACAAAGGCTAATAGAGTTTTGCCAAGAGAACACACTGGACATAGCAAACACCCTCTTCCAACAACACAAGAGAAGACTCTACACATGGACATCACCAGATGGTTAATACAGAAATCTGACTGATTATATTCTTTGCAGCCAAAGATGGAGAAGTTCTATACAGTCAGCAAAAATAAGACCAGGAGCTGACTGTGGCTCAGATCATGAACTCCTTATTGCCAAATTCAGACTTGAATTGAAGAAAGTAGGGAAAACTAATAGACCATTCAGGTATGACCTAAATCAAATCCCTTATGATTATACAGTGGAAGTGACAAATAGATTCAAAGGATTAGATCTGATAGAGTTCCTGAAGAACTATGGACGGAGGTTCATGACACTGTACAGAAGGCAGGAATCAAGACCATCCCAAAGAAAAAGAAATCAAAAAAGGCCCAACGGTTGTCTGAGGAGGCCTTACAAATAGCTGTGAAAGGAAGAGAAGCAAAAGGCAAAGGGAAAATGGAAAGATAAACCCATCTGAATGCAAAATTCCAAAGAATAGCAAGGAGAGATACGAAAGCCTTCCTCAGTGGTCAATGCAGAGAAATAGAGGAAAACAGTAGAATAGGAAAGACTAGATATCTCTTCAAGATTTTAGAGATACCAAGGGAACATTTCATGCAAATATGGGCTCTATAAAGGACAGAAATGATATAGACCCAACAGAAGCAGATGATATTAGAAGAGGTGTCAAGAATACACAGAAGAACTATACAAAAAAAAGATCTTCATGATCCAGAATCACCATGGTGTGATCTCTCACCTAGAGCCAGGCATCCTGGAATGTGAAGTCAAATGGGCCTTAGGAAGCATCACTATGAACAAAGCTAGTGGAGGTGATGGAATTCCAGTTGAGCTATTTGAAATCCTGAAAGATAATGCTGTGAAAGTGCTCCACTAAATATGTCAGCAAATTTGGAAAACTCGGCAATGGCCACAGGACTGGAAAAGGTTTGTTTTCATTCCGATCCCAAGAAAGGTAATGCAAAAGAATGCTCAAACTACCACACAATTGCACTCATCTCACATCCTAACAAAGTAATGCTCAGAATACTCCAAGCCAGGCTTCAACAGTACATGAACCATGAACTTCCAAATGTTCAAGCTGGATTTAGAAAAGGCAGCAGAGCCAGAGATCAAATTGCCAACATCTGTTCAATCACTGATAAAGCAAGAGAGTTCCAGAAAAAATGTCTACTTTTGCTTTATGGACTATGCCAAAGCCTTTGACTGTGTGGATCACAACAAACTGTGGAGAATTCTTAAAGAGATGGGAATACCAGACCACCTGACCTGCCTCTTGAGAAATCTTTATGCAGGTCAGGAAGCAACAGTTAGAACTGGACATGGAACAACAGACTGGTTCCAAATAGGAGAAGGAGTACGTCAAAGCTGTATATTGTCACCATGCTTATGTAACTTATATGCAGAGTACATCATGAGAAATGCTGAACCTGGATGAAGCACTTACTGAAATCAAATTGCCAGGAGAAATATCAATAACCTCAGATATGCAGATGACACCACCCTTATGGCAGAAAGTGAAGAAGAACTAAAGAGCCTCTTGATGAAAGTGAAAGAGGAGAGTGAAAAAGTTGGCTTAAAGCTCAACATTCATAAAACTAAGATCATGGCATCCAGTCCCATCACTTCATGTCAAATTGATGGGGAATCATTGGAAACAGTGTCAGACTTTATATTTTGTGGCTCCAAAATCAGTGCAGATGGTGACTGCAGCCATGAAATTAATAGACGCTTGCTCCTTGGAAGAAAAGCTATGCCCAACCTAGACTGCCTATTAAAAAGCAGAGAGATTTACCAACTTTACCAACAAATTTCTGTCTAGTTAAACCTAGGTTTTTTTCCAGTGGTCATGTATGGATGTGAGAGTTGGACTATAAAAAAAGCCGAGCACTGAAGAATTGATGCTTTTGAATTGTGTGTTGGAGAAGACTCTTGAGAGTCCTTTAGACTGAAAGGAGATCCAACCAGTTCATCCTAAAGAAATCAGTCCTGAATATTCAGTGGAAGGACTGATACTGAAGCTGAAACTCCAATTCTTTGGCCACCTGATGCTAAGGACTGATTCATTTGAAAAGACCCTGATTCTAGGAAAGATTGAGGGTGGGAGGAGAAGGGGATGACAGAGGATAATATGGTTGGATGGCATCACCAACTCAATGGACATGAGTTTGAGTAAACTCTGGGAGTTGGTGATGAACGCAGTTCATCGTTTCTCAAAGAGTCAGATATGACTAAGTGACTGAACTGAACCACACTGAGAACCACTCCTTTAGATCATCTCAGTGATAGCACATCCACTCACTGCTTGTGTCTACCATGTAAGATCTCAGATCTCCCTGAACTTAAAGCTTATACTATACTCAAATATTTGCTATAAACAGCTACCTGGATATCCTGCAGTCACCTTCAATGTAGTATTTCCAAATGAAGCAAATCCTCTTAATTTTGTTGTTTTGTTTTGTTTTGTTTTCTTGTGTCCTCTTAACTTGCTGGCAACATCCAATCTACTTCCAGTGTCCTTCACTCTTTCATTCTGTGACTCAGATAATCTTCAAATCAGAAGTTAGCCTCTTCTCAAAATGAGTATTGTTTTCTCACTTTGACTACTCTTGATTTGGCCCACAGCATAATTAATTTTCCAGTAAATCTCTGGGCATCTTAGGCTACCATCTATCAGGTCCCAGTTCTAGTCTAAGCCCACACCCTCAGGCTTTTGGAATGTCCCCTTAAAAGAAAATCTGCTCTTCCCTTTACCTCAGGGCATGATAGAAATTCTCTTTGTCTGATGTGCAGAACTTTCCATAGTCTGAGTTTACCAGTCTTCTCTCTCATCCTCTCTCCCTATCCATCTCACACTTGAGCCACACCCACATGATCACATTTGTCAAGTGCAATTCTAAGTCTTTTGGATTCTTCCTTTCCAGGTCTTTCTTTTTCGAGTAATAAATTTCTCATTCTTAATACATTCTTCCAATATAGTGGAACTGTTGTTTTTATATGTTAGTACATTTCTCTCTAATGTTGAGTCTCAGCGTAGGATCCATGGGTAGGGTCAGGAGGTCAGTGAACATGAATGGAGGAAAAAGTATTGTCATTTTCACTTCTAATTAAAACTTAATATTTTCTTCTATTACAAATGTAGGTAACAAAGCACAGTAAGATTGCCATTGTCTATGACATTGTTTTACAGTGTCATAAAAAATTATGACAGATGTTTTCATATTGCATTACAGCTGGCAAAAATATCTAGAAGTATTAGTTATGCTTATTACTACTTAAAATTATAGTGGCTATTAACCTGACATTATATCTTATTATGTAATGTATTCACAAAGAAGCACATTGATTAATATTTATAAACATGGCTTTTTAAATATTTTGATAACTGAATTTCAGTATAACTGATTTCCTTCCTAACTTCTTATATTTTATTTTATATAATTAAATTTTCTTTCTGAGAAAGTCATTCTAGACTTTATCAGATTGTCAAAGGGATTCAAAATGCAAATGGCATACTTAGTTTTATCCTAGTTTACAAGGCTATTCTTTGCAGTCTCCTCTGGAACCAGAGATGATTTTCTTATATTTTTATATCTACATGGATAATATAGCTTATAGCACATAGTAGGTTCTTAAGTATGGAATGACTGAATAATAGAATAAAAGAGTGAAAACTTACCTGTCATACGAGTATGTTGAACACAGAGACAGTATTTCTCCAAGTGTAATCATGGAAGCTCTAAATCACAGTTCTTAAGATACTTGAGAAATGCATACTCATGGATTTTGAATCTGATTGTCTAGAATTTGTTAATCTAGATGTATAGCCTTGAATTCTTAATTATAACCGTTTATCTAGACATTATTTTACATGCTAAAGTTTGAGAAACTGTAGGTTTTGTGATGCACAGCAGCCTTAAAAAATAAATAAAAGCATGACCTTTGTAAATAATATCAGCTCCCTGGGCTTTATTTTCCTTCTCTGCAAAGTGGTTCTTTAGTGGCTGTACTGTATTCTCCTCACTATATCATATGGGTTTTGTAGTCAGTGCCACAGAAGGAAATAAGACAGTCTTACTGCTTGTTGAGAACAAAGAGTCTTCAGGCGTGTGCTCGTGTGAGTTTGGTTCTCCAGGGTGTGTTGTCCTTCTAACTCACTGACTGATTTCAAATGATATACCACCTACTCTGATCCACTGGTCTTATGAAATACTCATAGTGTTTCCCAGGCAGTAGTTCTCTTCTTCACCTCCTCCGTCAAAGCTAGGCAGACTTTAATCTGTTTTTCAGAGATGGATGGGCAGAGTCAAACAAAATATTTTGAATTTGCAAAGCCAACATGTATCACCCTAGTACAACCCTGGCCACACTGTCCTTGAGACAACTTCTCTCAGGTTTGATGAATGGATTAAAAACAGACAACCAAACCAACAAACCAGAACAGTTAGAGAAGAGGAAAGGCCACTCAACCATTTAATTTTATTCTTGTTTCGTATTAGGTCAGGAGGGTCCACATTTATGGACAAACACTTTTTAAAAAAAATTTTTGCACCTTTAAAATGTAGACCATTATTCCATTCATATATCATTTTGTCCCAAATTTTATAAGACACTAAATTTGTAAACATATTAAACAAAAATTTGATTCTATTATCAGCCAACCTCAAAAAATTATAATTTAAAAATATGTTCATTTGTTAGGAAAGATCAACTTATAATACTTTCCTATTTTTCTATGAAAAATATGCCATCATCAACTTTGTGAAAAATATATTTCTTAGAAGTCACTTAACTTTGTCACTGAATGCAAACACCCTCATATTAACTTTTTGCTTTGCCACACCAGGTTTCTAAGGAGAAACAAATATTTTTTTATTCATGTTGAAGAGACTTTGATTTATATCATGAAGTCTAATAGTAATGGAAAGCTATTTGAATGCAGATAGAATGTCTTGGGAAATTTTTCATCCTCTACAGTGTTTTTTATATACAGTAGAACTCTAATAATTTTTTATTTGAAAAAAAATGGAATGTTCTGAAGCAATAATGATAGCTAATAAATATTAATAAGTACATAACTAAGAGACATTAAGCATATGGATACCAGCACTGTTCTAAGTACTTTATAAATCAGTGTATTTAACAACTTTCAGTCAGTTCAGTTCAGTTTAGTCACTAAGTTGTGTCTGACTCTGCGACCCAATGAATTGCAGCACGCCAGGCCTCCCTGTCCATCATCAACTCCCGGAGTTTACCCAAACTCATGTCCATTGAGTCAGTGATGCCATCTAGCCATCTATCCTCTGTTGTCTCCTTCTCCTCCTGCCCCCATCCTTCCCAGCATCAGGGTCTTTTCCAATGAGTCAACTCTTTGCGTGAGGTGGCCAAAGTATTGGAGTTTCAGGTTCATCATCAGTCCCTCCATGAACACCCAGGGCTGATCGCCTTTAGAAGGGACTGGTTGGATCTCCTTGAAGTCCAAGGGATTCTCAAGAGTCTTCTCCAACACCACAGTTCAAAAGCATCAATTCTTCGGCACTCAGCTTTCTTCACAGTCCAACTCTCACATCCATACATGACTACGGGAAAAACCATAGCCTTGACTAGACGGAACTTTGTTGGCAAAATAATGTCTTTGCTTTTTCATATACTATCTAGGATGGTCATAGCTTTCCTTCCAAGGAGTAAGCATCTTTTAATTTCATGGCTGCAATCACCATCTGCAGTGATTTTGGAGCCCAGAAAAATAAAGTCAGCCACTGTTTCCACTGTTCCCCCATCTATTTGCCATGAAGTGATGGGACCAGATACCATGATCTTAGTTTTCTGAATGTTGAGCTTTAAGCCAACTTTTTCACTCTCCTCTTTCACTTTCATCAAGAGGCTCTTTAGTTCTTCTTCACTTTCTGCCATAAGGGTGGTGTCATCTGCATATCTGAGGTTATTGATTTTTCTCCCGGCAATTTGATTTCAGTAAGTGCTTCATCCAGGTTCAGCATTTCTCATGATGTACTCTGCATATAAGTAAAATAAGCAGGGTGACAATATACAGCCTTGACGTACTCCTTTTCCTATTTGGAACCAGTCTGTTGTTCCATGTCCAGTTCTAACTGTTGCTTCCTGACCTGCATACAGGTTTTCAAGAGGCAGGTGAGATGGTCTGGTATTCCCATCTCTTTCAGAATTTTCCACAGTTGATTGTGATCCACACAGTCAAAGGCTTTGGCATAGTCAACAAAGCAGAAATAGATGTTTTTCTGGAACTCTCTTGCTTTTTTGATGATCCAGCGGATGTTGGCAATTTGATCTCTGGTTCCTCTGCCTTTTCTAAAACCAGCTTGAACATCTGGAAGTTCATGGTTCATGTATTGCTGAAACCTGGCATGGAGAATTTTGAGCATTTCTTTACTAGCGAGTGAGATGAGTGCAATTGTGTGGTAGTTTGACCATTCTTTGGCATTGCCTTTCTTTGGAATTGGGATGAAAACTTACATTTCCAGTCCTGTGGCCACTGCTGAGTTTTCCAAATTTACTGGCATATTGAGTGCAGCACTTTCGCAGCATCATCTTTCAGGATTTCAAATAGCTCAACTGGAATTCCATCACCTCCACTACCTTTGTTCCTAGTGATGCTTCCTAAGGCCCACTTGACTTCACATTCCAGGATGTCTGGCTCTAGGTGAGTGATCACACCATCGTGATTATCTGGGTCATGAAGATCTTTGTTGTACAATTCTTCTGTGTATTCTTGCCACCTCTTCTTAATATCTTCTGCTTCTATTAGGTCCATACCATTTGTGTCCTTTATCAAGCCCATCTTTGCATGAAATGTTCCCTTGATATCTCTAATTTTCTTGAATAGATTTCTATTCTTTACCATTCTATTGTTTTCCTCTGTTTCTTTGCATTGATCGCTGAGGAAGGCTTTCTTATCTCTCCTTGCTATTCGTTGGAACTCTGCATTCAGATGGGAATATCTTTCCTTTACTCCATTGCTTTTCACTTCTCTTCTTTTCACAGCTATTTGTAAGACTTCCTCAGACAGCCATTTTGCTTTTTTGCATTTCCTTTCCATGGGGATGGTCTTGATCCCTGTCTCCTGTATAATGTCACGAACCTCTGTCCATAGTTCATCAGGCACTCTGTCTATCAGATCTAGTCCCTTAAATCTATTTCTCACTTACACTGTATAGTAGTAAGGGATTTGATTTAGGTCATACCTGAATGGACTAGTGGTTTTCCATACTTTCTTCATTTTAAGTCTGAATTTGGCAATAAGGAGTTCATGATCTGAGCCACAGTCTGTTCCCGATCTTGTTTTTGCTGGCTGTATAGAGCTTCTCCATCTTTGGCTGCAAAGAATATAATCAATATGATTTTGGTATTGACCATCTGGTGATGTCCATGTGTAGAGTCTTCTCTTGTGTTGTTGGAAGAGGGTATTTGCTATGACCAGTGCATTCTCTTGGCAGAACTCTATTAGCCTTTGCCCTGCTTCATTCTGTACTCCAATGCCAAATTTGGCTGTTACTCCAGGTGTTTCTTGACTTCCTACTTTTGTACTCCAGTCCCCTATAATAAAAAGGACATTTTTTTTCAGTGTTATTCTAGAAGATCTTGGAGGTCTTCATAGAACTGTTCAACTTTAGCTTCTTCAGCGTTACTGATCAGGGCATAGACTTGGATTACCGTGGTATTGAATGGTTTGCCTTCGAAACGAACAGAGATCATTCTGTCGTTTTTGAGATTGCATCCAAGACTGCATTTCACACTCTTTTGTTGACTATGATGACTACTCCATTTCTTCTAAGGTATTCTTGCCCACAGTAGTAGATATAATGGTCACCTGAGTTAAATTCACCCATTTCAGTCCATTTTAGTTCGCTGATTCCTAGAATGTCGACGTTCACTCTTGCCATCTCCTGTTTGACCACTTCCAATTTGCCTTGATTCATGGACCTGACATTCCTGGTTCTTATGCAAAATTGCTCTTTACAGCATCGTCCCTTGCTTTTATCACCAGCCACATCTGCAACTGTGTATTGTTTTTGCTTTGACTCCATCCCTTCATTCTTGCTGGAGTTACTTCTCCACTGATAACAGTAGCATATTGGGTACCTACCAACCTGGGGAGTTCCTCTTTCAGTGTCCTGTCTTTTTGCCTTTCATACTGTTCATGGGGTTCTCAAGGCAAGAATACTGAAGTGGTTTGCCATGCCCTTCTCCAGTGGACCACATTCTGTCAGACCTCTCCACCATGACCTGTCCGTCTTGGGTGGCTCCACACGGCAATGCTTAGTTTCATTGAGTTAGACAAAGCTGTGGTCTGTGTGATCAGATTGGCTAGTTTTCTCTGATGATGTTTTCAGTGTGTCTGCTGTCTGATGCCCTCTGGCAACATCTGCCGTCTTACTTGGGCTTCTCTTACCTTGGACATGGGGTATCTCTTCACGGCTACTCCAGCAAAGTGCAGCTGCTGCTCCTTACCTTGGACTAGGGGAATCTCCTCACGGTCACCCCTCCTCACCTTGAACACAGAGTAGCTCCTCTGGGCCCTCCTGTGCCCATGCAGCCACCGCTCCTCGGACATGGGATATCTCATCTGGGCGGCCGCCCCTGACCTCGGACGTAGGGTAGCTCCTCTCAGCCGCTCCTTGATTTTTACTATTCCCTTTCTAAACAGAAAGGTATGCATGTGTGCTAAGTATGCTTCATAGTCATTTCTGACTCTTTGCAACCCTAAGGACCACAGCCTGCCAGGCTCCTCTGTCCACAGGGTTTCCAGGCAAGAATACTGGAGTGGGTTTCCATGTCCTTCTCCAGGGGATCTTCCCAACTCAGGGATCAAACCAGCGTCTCTTTGTCTCCTGCATTGACAGGTGTGTTCTTTACTACTAGAGCCACCTGGGAAGCTGGACAGAGAGGAAGGAGAGCTAAATATCTTACTCATGGTCATACTCTTAATAAGTGTTGAGTCAGGATCTGAACCCTAGAAGACTGTCTCCAGACCTAGTGCTCTCATTTCCAACACAGAACGATTTACTCTTTATTGTGTTAACAGAAAATTGCAATGATCCATGTTTAATGGAAGAATAGATTCTCTCTGAAGTTAATGTTGAAAGCCCATTGCAGTACATTGTCATGGCCTTTTCGCTCTTAAAATGTTCTTTGGTGCTTATCTGAAACAGATGCAAACACTTAAAACATCCATTCATATTGTGTTTCTTTGTGATTTGCTGGACTATGTCAGGTTGCCTCCAATGACTGTATGATTTCATTTGCCTTGCTACCCTTTTACAGACCTGCAACCCCATGGATCTGTTCAAGCATAGTTGGTCGGAGGTTGGTTAGCATCTCTTGCCAATATTCTGTCTCCTTCTGTTGTAGAGAGCTCTAGGACAGCCAGGAGAAGTTCGGTGGGTTTTTTAAAGCAGTTTCTTCAACCAAGCTTTTTGGCAAGACGTGATGACGGGCTAATAGCAGTGCAAAATTTATTCTCACATACTTTTAACTCCTGGAGTTACTAATTGGGAGTTACTTAAAAGACTTTACCTTTCAAACGGTTTACTTTTTTCCAAGGTATTGTTCTTCAGTAAACATAGGGTTAAGTTGACTTTCTCTTTTCACAAATTTTGATTTTTGACTTTTTATTGCTTGTTCAACTCTTTTGATTGTTTAAACTTATAATTTTGCATGCAGAATGACTGGACAGAAGTGTCACTGCAAGTCTTTACTGTGGGACAGTCCTATCTCTTTTATCTCCAAGGATAGATTAATGGCAGTATCATTTTTATTTGCTGTATTTTTATCTCCGGCAACAGGAATGATTTGGCACTGTCTGCTGATGATTGCTTTGGTTAAACAAAGTTTCTGATTAACAAAAATATGTAATGGCTTCAGAAAGTCCTTTAGAATCTTGTTTTATGTTAAAGTTATCTCAATGGTTACCGGTTGAAATCATATTGTGTAAATTTTTGAGACACAATTAAAGAAGATATGTTTGGATTATACTTAGATTTACTGAAATTATTTTTATGAGTCATTTGAGCTGAGAATGGAGAAAATTCTCACAGTGATGCTTCAGGCTGCTCTCAACCCATAATTGCAATCTGTAGAAGTAATGTAGCAAAAATCTCCCTCTTACAATGAAATCCTTCTGATAATTTTGGCACCTATATTCTTTAAATGGTGCCTACAGCATTTTATTCCACTGCATCTTTTGTGTATTTTTATCAGTATACTTGTATCTGATCTGGAAATGTCCTGTTTTTTCGTCATCTCTAAATCTTCCCTCAGACCTTGTGACTGGGATGGCAAACCTCCAGCACCCAACATGTTTTGTCTGTGTTGGAGACACAAAGTACAATATTTAATTTGGGTGCTCTTGAGAGAACTTAAGGTGATGTTGCTTATCTATGGAATTTCATTTTCAGTACTAAATATAAATAGTGTTGTGGCACTTTTAGAGTTCTGATCATTTTTGGTTTTAGGTAGACAAATGTCGATCTGAGCATTTTTGTTAGTTGGTTCATTTCTGTGGTATGGAGTAGCATTTTTTTTTTTAATTTTAAGATGCTTATGACCTTGTTAAATAGCAGTCCAAAAATCATGTGGTTTGTTTTGATTTTAACCAAAGTTACAGCTGCCTAACTGTAAAGCAGTCAGTTTCTCTTATTATGACTAGTTCTTCAACTTGTACTGTTTTAAATTGCCTGCAATTAGCATATTTCAACCTTATTTTTAGGTTTAAATTGCAGTGTGAGAGTGTACTCTCCTCTTAGCTAATTAGTGCTATCAAGGAACAGTAGGTTACCTCATTAGTACCATGTGCATTTAATTAAAGAAGAGAAAATTGGAGTTAACCTCATAGTTAATATTTTCACAGAGTGCTACAATGCCAACACCTTCAATTGGAGTCACACCCCTGTGTATCTAATTTTCACTGGTGCCAAATAAGGTTAGCAAGGGTACTACAAGGCTGTTGACAAAATAATTTAGATGAAAACGTGTTTGCTGGATTCTGACAGTAAAATATAACTTGAACATATTTTCCTCATCCTCATCTGCCAGTGTCAGGTGACACACTTCTTCATAGGATACTGAAGGAGAAGAATATTTGGGAAGCCATTTTTGTTTTTTTCTGTTTGAATTAATGTTTCTCTTATCTTGAAAAAAATGACATATAGTCATGTAAAGCATATACAATCCGTTTCTTAAACAGAGCCCCTGAACTTCAGAGATGTTATTTGAAAAGAATTATTTATAAGATGTAATATTTACATGCATCAAACCACTACAAATACTCCTTGACAACCCTACCACATTTCTCCTTGCTTTTCTTCTTTTCTGATATACTTATAATTTCCCTTGTGTATCTTATGAATGGGGATCATCCTTTCATATCATACATGAAGTCTAAGGATGTGTTGTCACATGGTCTATTCAAATGCAGTGTAATCCTTTTGCCCTTCAGACAAAATCTTTTGAAATGTCTAATACTACTTAGGTAAAAAATGACATTTCATGTCATTTATCAATAAATAATCACTTTGCTTTTACAGATAAAAATGCAAACTGTTCATTTGAGTGTATAGAGTAGTTTTCAATACAAATGACATAATTCAACAGGTTTTATCAGAGATTATGGAGTTTGGCTCCGTAGTCTTAAATATATGTTTAATGGCAATATTTGTGTTGTAGTAATGCAGAGCCAAGACAGTTTATTAAACGAGGTTCTTGTGATTGTTCTCACATTTCCTGACCAGACAGGCTTTATGTTCATTTATATTGGCTGTAATTGATGAGTCAACAGTTAGTTTGTGTGAAAAGATAGTTACAGTTTAAGGACAAATAGCAACCCATACTCTAAAATCATAGCACCATTTAACATTGTGGGAGTATTTATTAACATTGGCTATAAGTTTAGCTTAGAAATGGGAAGTAAGGTTCTTAAGTCAAGATCATGGTAAATAATCAATAATTTTTGGTTATTGATTAATTCATATGTTCAAATATTCAAATTAAGATCTGCCAAATCATTCCTATTTTTAAAATTTATACTATTATTAGCTGTGATACAAAGGTGGGATAGTTTTGTCTAGGTTGACCTACCAAGATAATAATCCAAAATAATTTTCTTAAATGATAATGTGCATTGTTAGCATAAGATTGGGGGAAAAAAGCCAACTCCTGATTCTCTTTGTTTAATCTAGGAATTGCTTCCAGAAACAAAATTATGTGTCTGTGGCCACTCTTCTGGTGATGGGCATCCTCACAACACATTTGCAGTAAGTTACACTGGACAATTAGAGATTCAGCTACTACATGTAGGGCCATGGACCCAACCCCACTAAATAGATGGTCTGTGATTTTCTGTTAGCCACTGCCATATAGTTGTGAAGATGATCAAGAGATGACTAATGTTAAGGCACAGATGTAATTTTTTTCTGCTGCTTCTTACATTCTTACTTCAGTTATGTTTCATCACTTATACAGATCACAGTTTCTGTGAATTGATGACATTGAAGTTTACTCTAAGTATGTAAGGGTGTATGGCCGTTTCACCACTGTACTTTTCTTGAACCACTCACTATGCTTTCTGGAACAGATTTAGGGATAATTTGATGAGATGTTATTGATATGCATAAAATAAATGAATAGAGATTATGGATAGATACAATACATATTTTAGGGAATAGCTGCTATTCTGAGTTCTGCAAGTTAAAATATAAATATGCTAAGGCCTCTTTTTACATATTCTGTCACCGAGTATAATTTGTCTCTTTAGACTATATTATTCAATGAAAATTACTTTTGTGACCCAATTCACATACCAGTTAGCCTTGGAAATGAATAGCAATCCTGAAGTAGCCATTCAAGAATTTTTAAGTAGAGCAACTTCATGTTTCTATTTAGCATGGACACTACCTGTATTCCTAAGGAATCTCTAAATATGTAAGTCATATATTTTCATTTATAGAATTTTGCTTGTTTCTTGAAGAATTGATGTAGTTTTTTAGATTCTATGGTCTAGAATATTCCTAAATATTCCTAAATTGTCTCACCCAAAAAATAATTTCTACCATATATGTAATATTTCTTAATTTATGATTGTAGACTCGTAACCAAATAATAAAGAAGAAATATATAATTTCATACCTTGGTTAAAAAAAGAAAGATTTTTATCAATAAAAATAGTGTCAGATTAACATGGAATGCTATTCTTTGTGGAAAATATACAATCTTTAAACATTTTTTTAAAATGTTAGATGCAAAACAAAAATAGAAGTGAAAAAAGAGATAACATACTGTTTTATAGAAATAATGAATGCAGGGGATTGGTAATAAATTTTGTATATGAAATTAGGATTTATAATAGTCTGAAATTACCTAGTTTAGGGTTACATTCATTTTAATTCTAAAGTGTTGTCCTCATAAGCTTTCTTTACAGTAATAACTTTTGAAAGAATATCAAAAATTAAGAAGTAGTGGCAAATTTTTGCTCAAATTATGTAAGTTTATGTGAAAGACTAAAATAATCTTAATTTCTAAATTTTCTCTGTATGTTTTTAAGAAAATAAATTTAAGTTAAACTTCAAAAATAGCTATGTATTTTAACTTAGTAAAGAAGATTAATTCAAAAATATACTTTTAAAATGCTGCATTAAAAATTAAGCAGGCAGTATTCCTAATTGGTAACACTTTTTCCTAAAATAATCTCAGTGGAAAAATTGTTTTCTTTAGACTGAAGAGTGAGATGGCTTAACTAATAATAGTTTGTTCTTTATGTAAAACTGCTTCTACCTTTAAAAAATTATTCTCTATTCTACTGACAGAAATATAAATCTACAGCATTATATCTTTTCACTGAAATGTTTTCTAAATGAAAACAAACTGTGGAGAAATTAAATAAATGGCTCACAAGGGCCATGTAGTTCCTCAATGGAAAGCCTGAATTTATAGCCCAAGTTTGTGAGTTCACCAATATATTGGTCTTTCCAGGGGTATACCACATTGTTCATGACTGCCTTGAATACTGTGTTGAACAAGAGTCTGAGATTATGCCATGTATCTGAGACTATAGTTAGTCTCCAAGGTAGAAAGAATGCCAGCATAAATTAGTGAGGTCTTCTGTGGTTGGTGGGTAAAGAAAGCATGACAGTGCATGGATCAGGTGTTTACCATCCCTGAAGTGCACCAAACTTAATGTTTCAGATTAGTCACTGAGTGACTTTGCAAATGATGCTTCTGGACTTCACAACACCAGGGAAACACTCAGTACTAAGTAGGGGCTTATTTCCTTTATTGATTATATTAGATGCAAACTTTTTGTGAGCTAAAATGGCTACATAGTGTGATTTAAAATGCAGATGCAAACTAAAACAAAGACTATTTATTATTTGTAGTTGACAGTTTCTGTGTGATGGACATGGCTCTCTCTCCTAGTATTTGTTAAATTTTATTATTACTAATATGATAGGGTGGTACTTGAGTAAGTCTGAACACCATGAGATTACTGGAGATTACACTAATAGACTATGTATAATGTGCATCTACTAATTCATTGCAATTCTGGGCAGTAGTAATTGTACCCACAATTACTTATATCATCTCTACCTAAAATTGTAAATCTTAAATTTTTTCTACCTGTTTTTTTTTTTTTTTTAGAAATCTTTGGGCTCCATAGGTTGTATATTTAATATTCTAAGAGTAACAATTTAATATTCTTATTATAAATTTGAATTTTATAAGAGAAAGGCATTGAGTTCTGGCTTTGAAAGACGTGAATGAGAATAAGGGAGTTTCACTGTAAGATGTTACTTTTCAATACTTGCTTTTCACACTCAGTTTTTTCAAATGGCGTATATTTAATCTGGCAAATCGTTAGTTTACTTTTCTTTCAGACTTTAGTAATAGTATTGATGCCTTTCATTTTTCCCTGGCTACAATCCTAAATTTCACAACCTTTGGTTTCCCTGCCACATGGTAGTAACCCAAGTTCACTTCTCAAGAGATTGACCCTGTTGACACTTCATCTGCCTGAATGCCCTTATTAGCACCTACCTGCAGATAATGGTACTATTAGTCTTTACTTCAGGTTTTTACACCTATAGGAATACAATTTTACATAGAACTCTGCCTGTTGGCTCTAACTGTTAAGGCAATTATGCAGAATGCTGTCTTTGTCTTTGGGGTCTTAATTTCAAAACCTTTACCACTGGATCATATGCATATTTTGATGAACAAAATTTGTCAGATCTATAAATTAAAAGTAAGACTTGGTTGGTCTTGGTCTAGCTGTTATGTATCACATTCAAATTAAATTACATTGACCACCTCGGGTCTTTTCCCCTACAGATCTTGACTCTATTATGATTGCCTCCTGAATGTTTCATTTTGATGGGAATTGTGGATGGGATAAATTAAGGAAAAGAGGACAATGATGGTTTTAAGAATCTTTTTCTGTTCCAAATTTCTCTCTCTTTTTAGGCTTTCCATAAATTTTACCCAGTGTCCTGTGGACTCTGGAATCAGCTTTCTAAATTGAATACTGGGTGATTACTTGACTGTTTTTAGCCTTATGTTCGCAATCTGTAAAATTAGGACAGATAGTAAAATTAGATAGATAGTATCTACCTCATAGGGTGGTAATAGGATTACATTTGATAACCCCAAAAGTACTTAGCATAATGACTAATACACAGAAAGTATACAGTAGATGTCTGACTCAGTATCTTTGGTATCATCAATATACTCTTGCTTGGACCAAAGAGGCAATTCTGTTTGACATAAATTTAAATATGTATTGATATTTGGTATTTACACTAAGCAAGAGGTTTTGGACATTAACTTATGCCATGACCAAGATGGAAATGTTGCTTACTGAGTGGAAAATACTCATTAATTTAAGTCACATACTAATTTTTTCACTTACAAAAATCAGTTATCTAAATGTTTTCTGATTTGTTAAGCTGAGTGAAAGAGAAAGAACCCTGCCTCACTGGACCTAAATGATATCCTCTGGCAGTCAAAGAAAATCATGGGAAAAGAATGTTAGCAAAAGTGGTTGTATCCTCAGCTGTCTGTATCCAGCCAGAACACATGAAAATAAAGAATTAGGGAATGCATGTGGAGTGCCAGTTTATCACCAATTAATTTCTTCCCTTTGCTATTATAAATGTATTAGCAGAAATTAACCAAGAATTAGGGATAAATTACTACTTAGTAGTGGTGTTGATAATTTTAACTAACAAGCTGGAGACAATTAACCAGATGGGATAATGTTGTGGTAAATTTTTTGGAAAGTCCTTCCTATAAAACCTATATTGAAAGATATAACTGCTTGTTATTAGTGTGAATGTGTGTTAGTATAAGTTTGAATTTATTTTGAAGCAATGCAGATCAGATTAGTTAATTCATCATGTTTATTTTGAGTAATTTGTCCTATTACAATAGGACTGATATTATTCTAGGTCCTTTGGTATGAAATAAACCTTAAGATAATCAAATATTTCAAACACTTATATTACAAATGATTTGTTAATGCCAATATGCTATATGATAGTGACCGTATTTAGAGCTACTATTAAAAACCTTCTAGGTTTTCTATTGGAAAGTGAATAAAGATTTCAGTTTTTAAAGCCTTGACTGACATTTGTATGCAACTCCTTGATTAATCTTTTTCTTTCCTAGTGTAACTCAAGATATTAATAATTATCTTTATACACCTCACTCAGCTGGGATGTAGCTCCCTGAGCTCAGTTCATTCTAGACATCTCTCCTGAGTAATTTGCCTCTCACCTTCTATTTTACTGCAATATTTGAGACTGCCATGAATTCTCTTGATGTTGGTTCCAAGAAGGACCAGTAGCAGAGCTTTTTCAATGGAGACTCTTCTTTGAAATTTATAATGAATAATTTACTCCCCTTGATGATTCACCAAAGCATTAGTATGGCAGAAATCAGGGGCTGATGAAAGGATTATTTATTTAGTTATCTGGTTTTGTTGTTGTTAATATATTTTTCATCAAGTAAATTGATACACACACTAGAATATGTATGTGGCAATAATGTGAATTTATGGTGCCCGTTCGAGCAGACTGTATTTTTGCTTTCACATTTAAAAGTTATTTGTAATGAGCTACTAGTGATAGTCTCTACAAATATGAAATGTAATATGCATTAACTTTTAACAGTTTACTCTATAGTCCTTGCACTTCTTAACATCATTGATAAACTGTATATTCTATATTTATTACTTGTATTTCTGTTCCTTGTATATTACATCACTTATTGTAGCATAATCAGTGAAAGGCACAAAAACAAGTCATGCTAGTGTATAAATTTGCACACCTCATGAGCACATGCACATACACAAGCGTACATACACATACATATCTAAAAGATCAGTTATGTAAAAGAATGTTCTTTTTTTTATTGAGTTCTATCTACAATTCATTTTTCTTTCTCTTCTTTTGCAGTTAAATTTTTTACATTTTTAATTTTCATTAGGTAAAATGAGCTATGCACAGTATTGATGAATTACAGAATCACATTTTTATTATTGGCACCATTCATGCAACAATATATTTACATAAAAGTATTTCTAAATAAATTTTTCATATATTTAATCCTTAGGATGTCAAGTTAAGCAGCACATGATTCCCAATGGCATTCAAATATAAACCTGAAACTGCACACTGTACTTTAAATATAAACATGAAACTGTACTTTAAACCTTTATCCAGTGGAGTTCAGAAAGCTTACTATTACCAGAATTCAGTCATGCTGTAATCACATAATGCACCATACAACTTAGATGAAATTGTACCTGTTTACTTCAGTTAATTATATTCCTTATCAGAACGATAATAAATTTGGTGCAAATAGATTCACACTACTGATAAAATAAAGAATAAAGTCTTATACAATGTCTGTTAAGCTTTTCAGGATGGAACTACTGTCATATTTAACATTAAGGAGCTGCATGAAATGCTCTGGCTCTTGCAGCTACGTTCCTAAGTTCTTTTCCCTGAAGTTGTTATTATCATTCTAGCAGGGAGCTTCCTATTCTCTCTTAAGAGAGATAGTATGAGATATTTTAGAATATTGGCAGAAGTAATCTATCATTCAGATCCAGTGTGTTGTAACATCACACTCCAGGATAACTGTAATATCTTAATTTTAGTTTAGAATTTTTGTGTAGAATATTTAGTGGGGCTTAAAACAGATTGTATAGAATGAGAATAAGAAATCTCAAGAGATCGTAAGAGATCTTAAGTGCTCTTTACTAAGAGTATTCTTAAAAGATACTACAGTGAAAAGGAAGTCTCAGGTAAATATATAGGAGATAAATTCTTATTAAAGTAAGCATGATTCATAAATTCACATACGGTTGTGTAATTTGAGAAAGATAAACAAGTGTAAAGATTTAAGAATTTAATGTTATATATGCAAACCTAGTGAATATTTTCTTGATACAAAGGTAACTGTTGGGGGAGTGTGTAATTTCCTTGGTTCTGTCTTATCACAACAAAAATTTGAAGTGACGGACCAGCATTTCAGCCCTGGGACAGACCGTGTCACAGCTCTCCGACAGATCAGTGTTACAGCTCCGTGTTACAGCTCAGTTTTATTTAGAAAATAAAGGAAAATACATCCTCAAGGCGTGAGGGCATGCTGACCCAAAAGATGCAAAGAGAAGAAAGAGAGAGAAAAGAGAGCAAGACAGTGAGAGACAGAGATAGAGACACCTGGCCCTTTAGCTCCTCTTTTTATATGTTTTCTTCCTCCCCCTGAACCTGCCCTGTGTAAACTGGGGTAGCCAGGAGTGCTGTTTGTTTTACCTGTGTTCCTCATTCCGGTCATCGGACCTTCCTTTGTTCTATTTTCGCGGGCTTTTCCCTTCTTTGTCTTTTAGCCACCACCTTTCTGGACTCCTTTTTCCTATTCTAACTACCTAACAGTAACCAACATAAAATTAAAAGAAATAAAAGAATTAACATGTGTACTGTTGTTTAATCACTATTTCTCCTTAAGTCCATGTTACCTATAGGTTGCATATCTCATACTCTCTTAAGAGTGAAAAGTATATTTTTTTACATATTGAGGCTGGAAACATACTTTTTTGCATGTTTGACCTTGTCTTTCTGTATATTATGCATGTAGTCCTTCTGCGTTATTAGAGGGGTCATGCCCTGCTAGTGCATTGCCAAAATAAAGAGGAGAAGGTGTCCAAACAACGTGCATTTCAGCCATGTAATGACTGATGGGACATGTTGGTTTAAAGGAGCCTTTAGAATTATTAATTCAACTCCTTTGTTTTACAGTTGAGAAAACTAAAGAATCTAAGTGAATTTCCTTATATCTCTCCATTATTCATTGAATTAAGGGGAGACTATTGATGGTTTGACAGTTCTTTGTTCTTGAGCCACAGTTCATATGTATAATATTATACATATGTATATTTTAATTTTAATTCTGAATATCTGTCAAAGAAATAAACCATTCAGTTTTTCCAAATGTTTGCTAATCACATATACTGATCATAGATTTTCAAAAACCAGATCAGTTTCATGATCACTTTTGAAATTACTGTGCATATTACCCGACTACTTGTGGTTTCTTGAAGACACTTTTAAGATCTCAATCAGATCTATGAGATAATCCTATTTATAAGTTAGGGTTTTAGGAAAGAAAAATTCAAGGATTTTTAATGATTCTCCCAGAAATGTTATAAAGTGAGTCACAAATTTCCAGACTGTTGATTTATTGCTTTTGTTCTTTTGTTAGGACTTCAGCTAAGAGGAAAAAAAAGAAAAAAGACTTATTTTTTAAAGTTGTAAAGAACATTGCTAACTTACTTGCTAATGTTTAGAAGAATATGCTTAATACTTCCAAAGTTTTAATCTTTTACATTTTTTCTTTATTTTCCTTTACTTCCTACACATTCAAGCAAAATCAGTTGCTAAATAGAATTTTGTTGGCTTTTTAGATTGTCTACTATCCATCAGACAAATATTATGTCTTAATAATTGAAAATAAATGATCAGTGAGTCATCCTGACTTTAAAACACAAAGAAAAGGGGGACAATATAGTACTTTAAGTCTGATATTGAAATATCAAAAACACTTAAATAGGCAAAGCTCAGAATGGGTGCTTGAATTGACCAGATGAAAATACTAAATGACTAACATACAACTTTGATCCTGTAAAATATATTCATAGCACTTGTTGTAAATTGACTACTTAAAGTTGTAAAAATGAGTACAGCGATAAGAATTTGGTGAGAAATTGTGCTTCTAGAAAAGTCCTACAAAGTGTCTGGAACAATCAATTCTATCATTGTTAATTAGCATGTAAACTCTATTTTATTTATACCATCATAGGATAAATAATTGCTCCTCTCTCTTTCCTCATAACTGTGTACAGGTTTTAATGACTTCCCAGGGTCCACTGGATAAAACTTTACAAACCTAAGCCTTGCAATTATGTGCCCCTACCACTGGGCTCTTTTTCTTTCTCAACCTTATCCTCTATTATTTCACAAATAAATGTTGTGTTCTGCCTGATATATCTCCTTTCTGTTTGCAAACATTCAATATTCCATTTTTTCCTATTCTTTTTCTTATGCTATTATTGCTCTGTAACCTCCTCCTTTTTCTGATCAGCCAATCAGATTCTACTTGTTTTATGAAGTCCAGCTCAATTACTATCCCACATGAATACTGTTTCAACAATGTAGTCTACATTGATTAATCACTCTTTTGATCTTGTATGTCTGTATTAATTGGAATTATTCTTACACAGTCCCTGACACTCAGTTCTATTCAACACATATTCACTGAGCACATCCTATGTATAACTCACTATGCTACAAAAATTTTCAGCAAAATAATGATCACTACATTTGAAAAGGGTACACTATAAAAATGGAAAACACATAATTTAGGGCTAAAAAATCAATGCAAACTGTGAAAAGAGCTTTAATCATTGTACCAAGGAACGAGGATGGGTAGATGGAAGAGGTTTATTTGAGGTAGAGTTTTGAGGGGGGAAAAAAAAAACAAACACAAAAGTTCATCAAACTAGAAGTGTAGAGCACATTCCAGGGATTGAGAATAGAATAAGCTGAGTTGTAGAAGAGAAAGAAAATGTCAGGTGGTTTTCAAAGTAGGGCATAATGTATCTGGGGAATTGGAAAACATTATGGGAAAAGCTTGATATACAGTCGTTAAATAGTTTTAGTTGATATGCAGTCTTTAAATGGACCACAACTGAAATTGGAAGTTTGAGGTGACTTTTTAGAAGATCCTTAAGTATTCTGCAAGATTTTGAGCAATGAATTTGATGTAACATAAATAGACTATCTAAAGATATATTTAGGGCTTCCCTGGTGGCTCAAATGGTAAAGAATCTACCTGCAATGCAGGAGACCCAGTAAAATTCCTGGGTCAGAAAGATCCCCTAGAGAAGGAAATGGCAACACACTCCAGGACTCTTGCCTGGAGAATTCCATGGACAGAGGAGCCTGACAGGCTATAGTCCACGGGGTCACAAAGAGTCAGACATGACTGAGGGACTATCTTTCACTTTCTTTATTTCTTGGGAGCAAAAGTAAGAAGTGATTGGAAATAGAAAAATATTGGAGTTTGTGTGTCTCGGTGAGAGGATATTGTCCAAAAATTTAAAAATTATAATCTTAACTATGGGAAGGACAAGGTAAGGAAATAAGAAGACAGATTTAAGGGAGAATACAGCACTTTGATATAAAATGTATGTTGACAATTTTTTGGAGAAACACAAAAATATTGAGATTGCTGGTATTTTGTGCCTGGATATTTGTATTTTTTTTATATTGGAACCTGGTGATAATTAGAACACAAAAAGACTAGCAGATTTGATGGTGGACAGTAGGAAGCTGAAGGTGATAAAGGTTCTTTGGGAGGTATATTTGCATTGCTGGGAAGATATCCATGTTCAGCAGACAGCAATGACTTGGAAATGGCTCGTCTTTGGAAGTCATACCATGTGCATGAGAACAGAGTTCATTGTTTTGAAGAAAATTGCAAAAAGAAAGACAACCACAGAAAATTCTCAAGATGAGATATTTGGTGAAAGGAAAGAAAGAATAATCAGTGAAGAATGTTAATCTGTGTGACAGAAGATAAGAAGGAGGAGGAGCCTGCAGTCAAACACTAGAAGAGATTTTTTAAAAAAAGCATTGTCAGAGACTGAGAGGTGGTTTTAAGACTGTGAAATGAGACATAAACAAACTGATTCGATTTGGTAAGAGTGGTTTCAAAGAGTATAGTCCATGGCAGTGACTTGAGTGGTAACTAAAAGTCTATATGTAAGCAAATAGTATACTAGTCCTTTGGGAAAATTACTGATTAATAGGGAGATGATGTGATGGGGGCTTGAGGGGGTAGAATTGAGGAAAGGTCTTGGGGAGAGGTGACAGTGGAGATGAAAAGATTTAAAAGCAAGAAGGAAAAGAATCGAGTTCAAACAAGGTCTGAAGGATAATTGGGGGAGAGTGCTGGCCTCAAGGGCACAAATGGAGTTAATACAGCTTTAAAGGAAATAGAAACTCACTTTCATCTGAAATGGACAGAAATTTGAAGATGAGTAAACTCACAGCTACGTTAGTACCTCTCTTTATATTATTTACTAAATCGGTTTATGCCGTGTGACCACCATTGTGTCCCATTTCCACAATGCCATGATATCTTTTAGAGATTCCTATTTCTTGGACAAACTATATGAAAGAAGGGAAGGGTATATTCATGGTTGTTAAAATTTTCAAGTTATGACAGCTTTACTCTCACCATATCTGTTATACTTTATGATATTTTTAACCAAAAGAATAGCTACTCATTAGAGTTAAAACTTAGCAACTATTTTCTTATAAGAGACTCTAATAACTTAATCATGATGTGAGTGTTCTTTCCTTCTTTAAAATTTAAGGTGGATTAATATAAATCTGAAGAACAATAATTATTTTATGAAACATTTAGATACATAAAGATTTTCAACTTTTTATGTAATTGGTTAATTTTTGGTAATTAATAAAATATAGCTCTTCACTTTTTAGAAAAACCTTTTTGTGAAAAGAGAACATGTAACTGGAATGAAATGAATGCATAAATATTATGATAGTCTCTTTTTCACTGTATTGGCAGTTTTAGATATTAAGAGCAACCCAATAAACCAACCACTGAAATTGCTCTTAGACATATAGGCCCCTGCTTAATCCTGAATTTAGTATATGCCGTATAGATTAAAAGATATGACGGGGTAACGTTTCCCTAAATCAAAAAACATTTCTATTCATAAAATCAAAACTAAAGTAGGAGGAAAACAATATAAGGAAGGAAAGAAGGAAGGGAGGGAGTAAGAGAGGAAGGAAGACAGATGTAACAGACAGAGTTCAAAAGAGACCTTGTTTTTGAAGCCCATTTCCAACAGCAAATCTTTCTGCTTTACAAAGTGGATTTTAAATAGTAAAGTTTTAGGAATTAGTGGTAAATGATTGGAAGTATGTTCTCTCCAACTTCTGTGACTTCTGATGGAAGAATTCCAGTATCATACTTACTGAAAATGAAACCCTTTTTTTTTTTTTTTTTTTTTGGTTCTTAATTCCGTACAAAACAAATTTGCTCTGCAAACTGAATTTAAATGTTTTTCTGTTTTGCCCATCACTGGGGTGTTGGTGAAAGTGTAAAATATGTCAGGTTTTATGAGACAAAGTTGCATTATGGTCACTTTGGCACAAGCCCACTCCTTACCATATAGAAAACATTTGCTTGATACTAGTTTTTTTTTGTTTTTGAGTTTTTCAGACAATGTCATAGCCAGCATGTGAGATCTGAGTTTCCCAACCAGGGATGGAAACTGTGCTCCCTGCAGTGGAAAGCATGGAGTGTTAACCACTAAACTGCCAAGAAAATCCTGTAATTTTTATTATGCCTACTTACACTATTTTTTCCTCCTGAGTAAATTGAGCATAGTGAAGTCGCTCAGTTGTGTCTGCCTCTTTGCGACCCTGTGGACTGTAGCCTACCAGGCCCCTCCGTCCATGGGAATTTCCAGACAAGAGTACTGGAGTGGGTTGCCATTTCCTTCTCGAGGGGATCTTCCTGACCCAGGGCTCCCGCATTGTAGGCAGATGCTGTGAACCACCAGGGAAGACGGGATTGAGCCAAGATCCAAATTCGGGTCTGTCTGCCTCTAATAGCACTCTTTTATTTCACACCACCTGTGGCATTTTTCTGGTGGTTTTTAACTTTTTAAAATCTTTATTTACATGTTTATTTATTTATATATGGCTGTGCTGGTCTTTGTTCCTTTGCTCAGGCTTTCTCTCACTGTAGCCAGCAGGGGCTACTACTTGTCGCCATGCACGGGCTTCCTATTGCAGCGACTTCTCCTGTTGCAGAGCGCAAGCTCTAGGGCACATCAGGCTTCTGTAGTTGTGGCTCATGGTCTCTAGAGCACGGGTTCGGTAGTTCTGGCGCTGGGGCCTAGTGACTCCTCGGCATGTGGAATCTTCCCAGACCAGGGATCAAACCAGAGTCTCCTGCATTGGCAGGCAGATTCTCATCCACTATGCCACCAGGGAAGCTCTGTATTTTTTTTTTTCCAAATAACCCCACTACAAACATTATTTTAAAAAGATTCTGTACCACCCCCCACGTTAAAAGAGTGCTTGAATATTTGAGACATCTTAGCTATCTTGAACACCTTCAGTTCAGTTCAGTCGCTCAGTTCACATATTACTGGAGGCTGGCTTGGAAAATTTTAAGCATTACTTTACTAGCCTGTGAGATGAGTGCAATTGTGCGGTAGTTAGAGCATTCTTTGGCATTGCCTTTCTTTGGGATTGGAGTGAAAACTGACCTTTTCCAGTCCTGTGGCCACTGCTGAGTTTTCCAAATTTGCTGGCATATTGAGTGCAGCACTTTCGCAGAGTCATCTTTCACAATTTGAAATAGCTCAACTGGAATTCCATCACCTGCACTACCTTTGTTCCTAGTGATGCTTCCTAAGGCCCGCTTGACTTCACATTCCAGGATATCTGGCTCTCGGTGAGTGATCACACCATTGTGATTATCTGGGTCATGAAGATCTTTTTTGTACAGTTCTTCTGTGTATTTTTGCCACCTCTTCTTAATATCTTCTGCTTCTGTTAGGTACCTACCATATCTGTCCTTTATTGAGCCCATCTTTGCATGAAATGTTCCCTTGGTATATCTAATTTTCTTGAAGAGATCTCTAGTCTTTCCCATTCTATTGTTTTCCTCTATTTCTTTGCACTGATCACTGAGGAAGGCTTTCTTATCTCTCCTTGCTATTCTTTGGAACTCTGCATTCAAATGAGTATATCTTTCCTTTTCTCCTTTGCTTTTCACTTCCCTTCTTTTCACAGCTATTTGTAAGGCCTCTTCAGACAGCCATTTTTTGCATTTCTTTTTCTTGGGGATGGTCTTGATTCCTGTCTCCTGTACAATGTCAGGAACCTCTGTCCGTAGTTCATCAGGCACTCTGTCTATCAGATCTAGTCCCTTAAATCTATTTCTCACTTCCATTGTATAGTCAAAAGGGATTTGATTTTGGTCATACCTGAATGGTCTAGTGGTTTTCTCCACTTTCTTCAATTTATGTCTGAATTTGGCAATAAGGAGTTCATGATCTGACCCACAGTCAGCTCCCGGTCTTGTTTTTACTGACTGTATAGAGCTTCTCCATCTTTGGCTGCAAGGAATATAATTAATCTGATTTCGGTGTTGACCGTCTGGTGATGTCCATGTGTAGAGTCTTCTCTTGTGTTGTTGGAAGAGGGTGTTTGCTATGACCAGTGTGTTCTCTTGGCAGAACTCTATTAGCCTTTGCCCTGCTTCATTCTGTACTCCAAGGCCAAATTTGCCTGTTACTCTGGGTGTTTCCTGACTTCCTACTTTTGCATTCCAGTCCCCTATAATGAAAAGGACATCTTTTTTGGGTGTTACTCTAGAAAGTCTTGTAGGTCTTCCTAGAACTGTTCAACTTCAGCTTCTTCAGCGTTACTGGTCAGGGCATAGACTTGGATTACCGTGATATTGAATGGTTTGTCTTGGAAATGAACAGAGATCATTCTGTCGTTTTTGAGAGTGCATCCAAGTACTGCCTTTTGGACTCTTTTGTTTACCATGATGGCTACTCCATTTCTTCTAAGGGATTCCTGCCCACAATAGTAGATATAATGGTCATCTGAGTTAAATTCACCCATTCCAGTCCATCTTAGTTCACTGATTCCTAGAATGTTGATGTTCACTCTTGTCATCTCCTGTTTGACCACTTCCAATTTGCCTGGACCTAACATTACAGGTTCCTATGTAATATTGCTCTTTACAGCATCAAACCTTGCTTCTTCTCACCCGTCCCATCCACAACTAGGTGTTGTTTTTTCTTTGGTTCCATCCCTTCATTCTTTCTGAAGTTATTTCTCCACTGATCTCCAGTAGCATATTGAACACCTACTGACCTGGGGAATTCATCTTTCAGTGTCCTATCTTTTTGCCTTTTCATACTGTTCATGGGGTTGTCAAGGCAAGAATACTGAAGTGGTTTGCCATTCCCTTCTCCAGTGGACCACATTCTGTCAGACCTCTCCACCATGACCTGTCCTTCTTGGGTGGCCCCACACAACAATGCTTAGTTTCATTGAGTTAGACAAGGCTGTGGTCCATGTGATCAGATTGGCTAGTTTTCTGTGATTATGGTTTCAGTGTGTCTGCCCTCTGATGCCCTCTCGCAACACCTACTGTCTTACTTGGGTTTCTCTTACCTTGGATGTGGGGTCTCTCTTCATGGCTGCTCCAGCAAACGCCTTGACTTAGCTTTTTCCACCTCCTATAAACCAGGGATTTCCATCTCCACCCACTTCAGACAAGAATACAAAAGGAATGGCAAACGCTAGGCACTGTTCCAACTCATACTATCAAAACTTTGATTTTTTTTGCAGTTCTGGCAACTCTCAATATTTCTTCAGTTAGTTTACATTTCCTTATCTCTCTTGAACCAACACTTGATTCTCATTAAATCTTCTAGTCTTGTTAAATCTTCTCTTCTGTTTGACAGTCAAAACACTTATTTGGCATTCTTGAGTCAGTGTGTTTTTCTAAAATTTCCCTCTCCTACCATGTATCTTGTTATTCTCTATTTTTAACTGACTCTCAAAAATAATGAAAATATTCCCTCTGCCCTAAATATGCCTCAAGCATTTCCTACCTCCATACCTTCACCCACTCAAGTCTCTCCCTCCTCTCTGCTCTCTGGGATAGAATAATTCTCAGAGTTTGTCACCTGCTGGATAAAATAATTTTATCTTGCTACCATAAAAATCTGTATGGTAGCATATTTTTACCATACAGATAAATGGGAGCAGATATATTGGATGGAGAGCTGCTCCATCTTTTTCTTTGATAGATTGCAATGACTTTGGAGGAATACCATTTCATTTTTCCAGGCAGCACAGTGAGGAGTGTACACATTGCATCTAGCAGAGAGGCTGGCATACAGTGGGTACTTTAAAGAGTTATATCCTTTGTTTTGTTTCTGTGGCATTTTGTTTTTCTTTTCTCATTCATAGTATTTCATTTAAATATCTCTTTGTAGAATCAGGAAGGAAGTATAGTTTTGAGTGAAAACATAATGGCAAAGGATAGTCTCCATGTGCCATCTAATGGTAATTTTTTTCTTACTGACCATGAAAAGTTTCTGAAATATGTAAACACTGTGAAAATAGTAAAACACTAAAGAATGAAGTTTTTGTTAAATTTTAACAGTCTTTAAATCAGTGTTTCCCACACTTAGCCATCTAGTCCACATTTTTCTGAGTCTCATTCAAACATAGAGATTTATTATTTTCAATGAAAGTCAGAAAATCTGTATTTTTTCTACAAAGTGCTCTGGATGATTCAGAGGATTAGTCATGATTGTGCTGTGTGCTAGGTCACTTCAGTTGTGTGCTAATCTTTGAGACCCCATGGAGCCCGCCAGGCTCCTCTGTCCTTCTGATTCTCCAGGCAAGAATACTGGAGTGGATTGCCATGCTCTCCCCCAGGTACCTTCCCATCCCAGGGATCAAATCTGCATCTTGTATGTCTCCTGCATTGGTAGGTAGGTTCTTTACCACTAGCACCACCTGGGAAGCCCTAATCACAATTAGGAAACACTTAATCTAGAACCTCCCTACACAATATGTTCCTTGGGCAAACAACATCACTGGGAAATCTGTTAGAAATACAAAATCTTAGGTCTTGCCCCAATTTATGCTGTATTGAATATACTTAGCATAGTTTTAGCTATTTATCTGGCTGTTTTGTTGTGTGTGTGAAGCACAAAACTGTGTCTTCACCAACCAGTTGTTTTGAATAAAATAGATTTAAGAGTAAGATAGTTTCAGAAATATAATATTGTTGGAGTTTGGGCTACAAAATACAACTAACTTACTTGGCTGAATTTTTTACCTGGCAACTTCTGAATATCAACTTATGTATGATGGTTGAACTTAAGAAAGCCTACTTATAATATGATGTTAAAAATCTTTTATATCTCTTAGTCTATAATATGTGCTGTATTTCAGGAATAAAAAAAAATTATGGAATGTAGGGAGAGAAAAGATTTACTATAGTACAAGTTACTGGAAATAATTTTGGTGATGTTTACTTTTTTACTAAGAGTCCATTTATAAATACCTTATTATCATTTGTTAAATTAAAAGACACTTTACTGAATGATTGATGACTTCAATTCATGCATTAAATATGCACATATATTTTAAAAATATTTGCATCTTATAATACATTTAATAGTGACTTGTCATAGTGTTACTGGTTAACTATTTTTTGATTTTATTTAATGTTTTAAATAAAGTTGTTCTGTATATTATGTCAAATTATTTTTCTTCTTAATTATGAAATGGTACTATATATATTTGATTAGCAGCTGAAAGATATTTTCGTCTTAAATGAGAATTTTTTAGGAAACTTTCCCCAGAACAGTGATTTGAAATATTTCAAGAAGTCAAGATTTCAAGCAATAGTACATATTCTTATTCTTCTATTTAATGCTTAAATATATTTTAACAGTCTATTACTTACCATAAATAATTTTGCTTGAACTAGTAGAAAATTTTTTACTCTTGCAATGCATTTATAAATCATAGTTTGTACTAGTAAAGGCAGTTTTACTAACAGAGTACTACTAGTATGAGTATTTTTAAAGCCTTTTAAGCTATTACTGTTTAAATGCTAAGTTTGGTAGGTACTCATTATTAATTTTAAATTTTAGGTGTTGAGTTATTACTAAATTCCAGCTTTAGTTATGTGATGGACCAACTCTAAAAACATAAGCATAGTAATTCTTAAAATTGAAAAACTATGATTAATTCAACTTAGGTTATACTGATTTATGTTGTGATTATTTTCAACAATGTGTAAATAAATTACTTGAGAAAAGACATAAGCAAGGGTAGAAATATGGACATGTTTTCTATACCCATATAAAACGAGGATACCATTTTCTCATGAGTTTCGTACAGTTCTCCAAGTTTAGATCAACCGCTGGTTTATCAGGTGAATATGAGAGAATGGTGTGTCATTTTTAGTGTCTTATTGATGATTCTGATGTTCTCATCATTTTTAAAAGTTTATAATATTTTTTTTAATCCTTTTCAGTTTTTAACCACCTCTTAGTCCCATAGTTGAATTAAAAATACTTTCAAAAATACTTTTAAAAATACTTTCAAAAATTAAATAGTGCCTGCACAACATCTAAAAAGTGCATATAAAAGAGTCCAAATGGTGAGAAATGGCTCTTCTCCCTCAGCTCCAGAAGAAAACACCTTTTCTAGGTTCTACGTTTTTAGCTTTCTTGAAAATGGAAAATGAGATACTGTCTGCCCTCAAGAAACTTGCCATTCGTATTTTCCCAACTGTTGCTTCCCTTTGTGAAGGGAATTGCTTTTCTAGAGCAATGGACAGTAAATAAGTAGTTGGTTACTGCTTTAGATTTGTCATTAGAAAGATTTTCAAGCATATTTCAGTTGTAGTGAGGTGAATGAGCCTAGAGTCTATTTCTACTATTATTTTGAGTTCTTCTAGTGGTTATCTTTATTACTTAAATAATAAACAAATATCTTCAATTTTCTGCACAGTTGTGTAGACTTCCTTCAACAATAAACTTTTCCCTTAATCATCAGTAATGTGTTGAAAGGCAGACTTCACTTTCAAGTCTTCACTTTATTGCCACCATAGTTGCTGCCGCTCCTTTAGCATGGCCCTCTTCACTTTTAAGTCAGAAATTGAGTCTCGGACTTAACTCTCAACTCTGCTCTGCTTACCTACCTTTTGCATTCCTACAACCATACTGGTGTTTTCTCCAGACAGTTTGTTTTCTTAGACTGATAATGCATTTCTCAGGCTTTATCCTGAGGGCAAAAGCCATTTCTGTGAGAAGTTTTGCTCTGTGACTTGGAGAGGATGTGAGAGGAGTAGGTGTTTCACAGGCCAGTCCATTCTCAGTGGTAGATTTTAATTAATTCCCCTGATGATTGTACCATGGCCCATCTTTGCCCTTTGTGTTCTGTGGGAAGTAACAATTTACTACTGGCATTTTGGGCTGCATTTTTCCATATTCTTTTGTTTGTCAATCCAGACCTTTCCTTTGCTCGCTTTATATCCGATTTCTCAAACTTTCTGATCCTCGGCTGACACCTTCTGTTTTGCTTTCCCAGCCCTGATGTAATTTTTGAAACAAAGGTAAAGAAGGAAGGTAGACTTGGGTGCTTAGTCTGTTATACTAAACCAGAAGTCAATAGTTTATTTTATTATTTTTAATTTTTTATTTTATATAGGACATGACTGAAACATGACTGAGCACAAAAGCATAGTTGATTTACAATGTTGTATTAGTTTCAAGTGTACAGCAGAGTGATTCAGTTATACATACACATATACATACCCATTATTTTTCAGATTATTTTCCCATATAGGTTATTACACAATATTGAGTACAGTTCATTGTGCTATACAGTAGATCCTTGTTGATTATCTATTTTGTATATAGTAGTGACATGGTACAGGAGACAAGGATCAAGACCATCCCCATGGAAAAGAAATGCAAAAAACCAAAATGGCTGTCTGAGGAGGCCCTACAAATAGCTGTGAAAAGAAGGGAAACGAAAAGCAAAGGAGAAAGGGAAAGATATACCCATTTGAATGCAGAGTTCCAAAGAATAGCAAGGAGAGATAAGAAAGCCTTCCTCAGTGATCAGTGCAAAGAAATAGAGGAAAACAATAGAATGGGAAAGACTAGAGATCTCTTCAAGAAAATTAGATATACCAAGGGAACATTTCATGCAAAGATGGGCTCAATAAAGGACAGATATGGTAGGTACCTAACAGAAGCAGAAGATATTAAGAAGAGGTGGCAAGAATACACAGAAGAATTGTACAAAAAAGATCTTCACGACCCAGATAATCACGATGGTGTGATCACTCACCTAGAGCCAGACATCCTGGAATGTGAAGTCAAGCGGGCCTTAGGAAGCATCACTAGGAACAAAGGTAGTGCAGGTGATGGAATTCCAGTTGAGCTATTTCAAATCATGAAAGATGATGCTGTGAAAGTGCTGCACTCAATATGCCAGCAAATTTGGAAAACTCAGCAGTGACCACAGGACTGGGAAAGGTCAGTTTTCATTCCAATCCCAAAGAAAAGCAATGCCAAAGAATGCTCTAACTACCGCACAATTGCACTCATCTCACAGGCTAGTAAAGTAATGCTTAAAATTCTCCAAGCCAGGCTTCAGCAATACATGAACCATGAACTTACAGATGTTGAAGCTGGTTTTAGAAAAGGCAGAGGAACCAGAGATCAAGTTGCCAACATCCAATGGATCATTGAAAAAGCAAGAGAATTCCCGAAAAACTTCTATTTCTGCTTTATTACTATGCCAAAGCCTTTGACTGTGTAGATCACAATCAACTGTGGAAAATTCTGAAAGAGATGGGCTTACCAGACCACCTGACCTGCCTCTTGAGAATCTTGTATGTGGATCAGGAAGCAACAATTAGAACTGGACATGGAACAACAGACTGGTTCCAAATAGGAAAAGGAGTACGTCAAGGCTGTATATTGTCACCCTGCTTATTTAACCTATATGCAGAGTACATCATGAGAAACACTGGGCTGGAGAAAACACAAGCTGGAATCAAGATTGCTGGGAGAAATATCTTATAACCTCAGATACGCAGATGACACCACTCTTATGGCAGAAAGTGAAGAAGAACTAAAGAGCCTCTTGATGAAAGTGAAAGAGGAGAGTGAAAAAGTTGGCTTAAAGCTCAACATTTAGATAACTAAGATCATGGCATCCGGTCCCATTACTTCATGTCAAATAGATGGAAAAACAGTGGCTGACTTTATTTTTCTGGGCTCCAAAATCACTGCAGATGGTGATTGCAGCCATGAAATTAAAAGACGCTTACTCCTTGGAAGAAAAACTATGACCAACATAGACAGCATATTAGAAAGGAGAGACATTACTTTGTCAGCAAAGGTCAGTCTAGTCAAGGCTATGGTTTTTCCAGTAGTCATGTATGGATGTGAGAGTTGGACTGTAAAGAAAACTGAGCACCGAGGAATTGATGCTTTTGAACTGTGGTGTTGGAGAAGACTCTTGAGAATCCCTTGGACTGCAAGGAGATCCAACCAGTCCATCCTAAAGGAGATCAGTCCTGGGTGTTCATTGGAAGGACTGATGTTGAAGCTAAAACTCCAATACTTTGGCCACCTGATGTGAAGAGCTGACTCATTTGAAAAGTCTCTGATGCTGGGAAAGGTTGAGGGCGAGAGGCGAAGGGGACAACAGAGGATGAGATGGTTGGATAGCATCACTGACTCAATAGACATGAGTTTGGGTGGACTCTAAGAGCTGGTGATGGACAGGGAGGCCTGGCATGCTGCGGTTCATGGGGTCACAACGAGTTGGACACGACTGAGCGATGAACTAAACTGAACTGAAGTGTGTATATGTGAATAGTATAATACATATAGGCAGTGCATATTCATTATCACCTACTATGTACAAGTCAGTGTTACAAAATGCCATCTCCTGGACTCCGAGGCTACATTCCCTTATCTAAAGAGGAGAGTGTACTCTGGTTTACAGATTTGTAAAATCTCTTTTAGAACACAAATTTTGCTTGTTCTTTTAGATTTATTTATTTACTTTTATTTTTTTCAGAAACAAAGGCAAACATTACTTTGCCATCAAATGTCCGTCTAGTCAATACTATGGTTTTTCCAATAGCCATATATGGATGTGAGAGTTAGACCATAAAGAAGGTTGAAAACCAAAGAATTGATGCTTTTGAACTGTGGTGTTGGAAAAGACTCTTGAGAGTCCCTTGGACTGCAAGGAGATTCAACCAGTCTTTTCTAAGTTGAAATTATGAACATATGAAGTAGCAATTCTACTTTTATGTGGCATTCTTGGTGGAGAAATTATTTAGAGAGATGGCTTTTATTATATATGTAATTTTAAAACTAATTTTCATTTGTATTATTCCTATCAGTAATATTTTTACTTTGTTATTTGAAATTCATGTTTAGATATGTGCTTATCTAGACCACTG
Organism: Okapia johnstoni; assembly: GCA_024291935.2. Lineage (NCBI taxonomy): Eukaryota > Metazoa > Chordata > Mammalia > Artiodactyla > Giraffidae > Okapia > Okapia johnstoni. The sequence continues at coordinate 60,124,843 of CM044312.1, forward strand.
GTTTAATCTGTTGTTGAACTGATTGTTTCATTTAAAATGAAATAACATGCAATTTAAATGAAATAATACCATAGAAAGTAAGAGTTCCCTCAAACATAGTATTTTTTTTTAGGAAGACTTTTTTGTTTCATTTAAGCAGATATAAATGGCTATTCCTAATTTATATTCCCCACTTCACCTCTCATGAGAGAGCATCACTCCTCATTTCTGTTGAAACTATCAGGTCCTATTTTCTTTACTGATCTGTTTTAATCCAAATCTGTAAATATTGCCCTCCTTCTTGATTAGTCTTTCTTCTCTAGATTTACTTTCAAGTAGTGGTAATAATAGTCTGTAACTACTTTTAACCTGTCTCTTTGGACTATTAAGGATTCTACATTTAAGGATATCTTTTCTTAGAACAATGGATATTATAATAATAGAAGTACAAATAACATATCTGAGAAGATGAAAGTAATGCAGCATCTGTTATGTTGAAAATTGGCATCTTATGACATCAGCTTGATATTTCTGCAAATGTCCATTCACTTCAAGTCGTTTCTTCAAATAATGAGTCAGCTCTCATCTTTCCTTGCAGCAAATTGAGACATGGAGTTCAGCTTTTTGGACTGAATGATAAAACATTTTAGAGTCATCTGTGTCTGTATTTTTTTGTCTTTGGTTATGGTCACTGAGTTATAAGAACCTTTGTCCAGTTCCTTGGGTTCTATATCAATAAATTCTATAAGTTCAGAATATTGACTGTTAAAAAAAGTAAAGTTGAATAGTTCCTGCTTTGGTTTTATTTCCAGATATTTTTAGAGATTTTAAAGTTTACTACGCAATTTTATGTTAAATAATTTCAAACATTTTTTTCACAAAACTTTTGCATATCTTTTTAAAAATTTATTTTTTATAAAGAAATAAAAGCAAAAAGTATAAATTTATAGATATAGGTATATGTAAACAAAGCCCAGAAAAAAATTCAGCTTCTTAGACTGCGTGTGTGTGTAGATTGACCTCCTTTATTTGTTTATTTATTTTTTTAGATTTCAGTCATGAAAGAATTACTGGCTCAAAATGTGAACATATTTTTGGTACATACCCCCGGCCAGAAAGTTAGTGCCGACGTAGAGAACAATGAGCCTAGCTTGCCCATTCTATATATGGGGATGAACATTTCCCCCTTTCTTTGCCAGTGTGGAAGAATATCTTTTTTTGTCTTCCCTAATGTGATCAGTCAAAACTAATTCCTAATTGTTGCTTTAATTTGCATTTTATTGACTATTCAAAAAGTTAGTATTTCCTGTTTACAGGCTATCTGTATGTTTCTAGATAAGCCAATCATGTGACAAAATGCATTTTGAATCTTTGCATATAAATCATTTCTCAAATTCACTTGGCCTCAGATCCCCTCTTGTTCAAGTTTCCTGTAACTAATTTTTTGGGAGATGCTGTTATAAACCATGAGATATCATATTTAATTACTAGAATTTAAAGAGAATTTAACTAGCAATCAAATGCACTAGATTGCAGTGAAGTAGCTTGCAATGCAAATAGTCTATCCTTTATTAATTATATTAATAAGGCAAACACCCTCTTCTATCAACACAAGAGATGACTACACGAGGACATCACAAGATGCTCAATACCAAAATCAGATTGATTATATTCTTTGCAGCCAAAGATGGAGAAGCTCTATACAGTCAGCAAAAACAAGACCTGGATCTGACTATGGATTAGATCATGAAGTCCTTATTGCCAAAGACAGACATAAATTGAAGGAAGTAGGGAAAATCACTAGACAATTCAGTGAAAGTGAAAGTCACTCAGTCGTGTCCGACTCTTTGAGACCCCATGGACTATACAGCCCATGGAATTCTCCAGGCCATAATACTGGAGTGAGTAGCCTTTCACTTCTCCAGGGGATCTTCCCAACCCAGGGATAGAACTCAGGTCTCCCACCTTGCAGGCAGATTCTTTACCAGCAGAGCTACAAGGGAAGACAATTCAAGTATGGCCTAAATCAAATCCCTTATGATTATACGGTGGAAGTTACAGATTCAAAGGAAGATCTGATAGAGTGCCTGAAGAACTGTGGATGGAGTTTCATGACATTGTATACGAAGCAGTGATCAAGACCATCCTCAAGAAAAAATAAATGCAAAAAAGGCAAAATGGTTGTCTGAGGAGGTCTTACAAATAGCTGAGAAAAGAAGATGAGATAAAGGCAAAGGAGAAATGGAAAAATATACCCATTTGAATGCAGAGTTCAAACAACAGCAAGAAGAGATAAGAAGGCCTTCCTCAGTGATCAGTGGAAAGAAATAGAGGAAAATAATAGAATGGGAAAGACTAGAGATCTCTTCAAGAAAATTGGAGATACCAAGGGAAATTTCCATGCAAAGATGAGCACAATAAAGGACAGAAATGGCATGGACCTAACAGAAGCAGAAGATATTAAGAAGAGGTGGTGAGAATACATAGAAGAACTATACAAAAAAGATCTTAATGACCTGGATAACCACAATGGTGTGATCACTCACTTAGAGCCAGACACCCTGAAGTGTGAAGTCAAGTGGGCCATCAGAAGCATCACTAGGAACAAAGCTAGTGGGGGTGATGGAATTCCAGTTGCGCTATTTCAAATGCTAAAAGATGATGCTGTGAAAGTGCTGCACTCAATATGCCAGCAAATTTGGAAAACTCAGCAGTGGCCACAGGGCTGGAAAAGGTCAGTTTTCATTCCAATCCCAAAGAAAGGTAATGCCAAAGGATGCTCAAACTACCACGCAATTGCGCTTATCTCACACGCTAGTAAAGAAATGCTCAAAATTCTCTAAGCCAGGCTTCAGCAATACATGAACTCTGAACTTCCAGATGTTGAAGCTGGTTTTAGAAAAGGCAGAGGAACCAGAGATCAAATTGCCAACATCCTCTGGATCATTGGAAAAGCAACAGAGTTCCAGAAAAACATCTGCTTTATTGACTATGCCAAAGCCTTTGACTGTGTGGTTCACAACAAACTGTGGAAAATTCTTAAACGACAGGAATATCAGACCACCTGACCTGCCTCCTGGAAACCTGTATGAAGGTCAGGAAGCAACAGTTAGAACCCGACTTGGAACATCAGACTGGTTCCAAATAGGAAAAGGAGTATGTCAAGGCTGTATGTTGTCACCTTGCTTATTTAACTTATATGCAAATTATATCATGTAAAATGCTGGAATGGATGAAGCACAAGATGGAATCAAGATGACTGGGAGAAATATCAATAACCTCAGATATGCAGATGATACTACCCTTATGGTAGAACGTGAAGAAGAACTAAAAAGTCTCTTGATGAAAGTGAGAGAGGAGAGTGAAAAAGTTGGCTTAAAACTCAACATTCAGAAAACTAAGATCATGGTATCTGGTCATGTCACTTCATAGAAAATAGATGTGGTAACAGTGGAAACAGTGAGAGACTTTATTTTTGGGGGCTCCCAAATCACTGCAGATGGTGACTGCAGCCATGAAATTAAAAGACGCTTGGAAGAAAAGCTGTGACCAACCTAGACAGCATATTAAAAAGCAGAGACATTCCTTTGCCAACAAAGGTCCATCTTGTCAAAGCTATGGTTTTTCCAGTAGTCATGTACAGATGTGAGATTTGGACTATAAAGAAGCCTGAGCACTGAAGAATTGATGCTTTTGAACTGTGGTGTTGGAGAAGACTCTTGAGAGTCCGTTGGACTGCAAGGAGATCCAACCAGTCCATCCTAAAGGAAATGAGTCCTGAATATTCATTGGAAGGACTGATACTGAAACTGAAACTTCAATACTTTGGCCACCTGATGCAAAGAACTGACTCATTTGAAAAGACCCTGATGCTAGGAAAAATTGAAGGCATGAGGAGAAGGGGACAGCAGAGGATAAGATTGTTGGATGGCATCGTTGACTCAATCGACATGAATTTGAGCAAGCTCAAGGAGTTGGTGATGGACAGGGAAGCCTGGTATGCTGCAGTCCATGGGGTTGCAAAGAGTCAGACACATGTGAGCCACTGAACTGCCACTACTATTAATTATATTATGCTATAAAAGTGTAGACACTAAAAGTAAATATGTATCAATTGACCTATTGCACATTGACAAAATATTTCTTTAAATATTATGAAGATCTTCACATACTGTATTGTAAAAAAATTTCATGTCTACCTTGTAGGCATTACTATTAGGTAAAGTTCAATGAATTTATTTTGTGAAATAAATGAAAAACTGAAGATATAAATATACACCTATTTCAAAAACAAATGATAACATAGTTGACTTATTGTTATATATCAAAATATAGCCTGTTTACCCATATATATTAGCTTGCCTTCTTCAATTATCAGTTATTACAATATTCATATAAATTCTACATATTCCTTTATATTGTGAAGTTTCTAGAATGCAAACTCCTTTAAGAAAAAATGCAAGTCTACCTATTAAGTTTACTAAGTATCCTGTGGGGTTAATGGGAGGTGCCATTTAGGCAAATCATCTGAATTGGGCTACTGACTTCACCGTCACTCCCATCCTCAACTTAATTAAGCTGTCGATCACAGCTGGTAGTTTTGCACATTTTTCTCAGCTACCTGATCGGTGCTTTATTTCTACCAAGCATAGCAAATAGATGCAGATGGAGTGTATTGTTGAGCAGGGAAAGATATTGTGTTGAGTATTCTCACTTTGAAGCTCTTTCATTGTTATAAAATCTATACGTAAAACAAATGAGTAAGATAAACTAAATAAACTAGAAAGTTGCAAAAACAGACTAGCAGGTGAGAAAGAAAGTGAAATCACTCAGTCGCATATGACTCTTTGCGAACCCATGGACTATAGCCTGCCAGGCTCCTCTGTCCATGGGCTTTTCCAGGCAAGAATACTGGAGTGGGTTGCCATTTCCTTCTCCAGGGGATCTTTGTGACCCAGGGATTGAACCCAAGTCTCTGGCATTGCAGGCAGACTCTTTACCATCTGAGTCAGCAGGAACAAGTGAGAGCCAGTTCTAATAATGGAGTCATTTAAAACACAGCACTGGGGAGCAAAAATTTTGCTTCCAGTGTTTCACTGAAAGTCTCTAAAAGGTGGCAAGTATTTAAGCAAAGTCTGTTATTCATAACTCAGTTGTGTCTAACTCTGTGCGACCCCATGGACGCCAGGCCCTGCCAGGCTCCTCCGTCCATGGAATTATCCAGGCAAGAGTACTAGAGTAGGTTGCCTTCTTCAGGGGATATACTCCTTCTCCAGGGGATCTTCCTGACCCGGGGATTGAACCCAGATCTCCCAGATCTCCCAGATCTCCTCAGATTCTTTACCATCTGAGCCACCTGGGAAGCCCCATATGTCGAAATAAATAACAGTATTGACATCTTCTGTTTGGGTACAATGCCTATGAAACGCTAAAGTCTGAGTTGATGTTTTAGTTCTTAAATGCCAGCAACTAGAATTAAATTCCCATTGTATGTACCTGAATATATATTTTATATTGCTAGGTAAAGACACTTTTTCAGGCCCGTAATCTACTTGAAGAACAAGTAAAATTCAAAATCAAGAAGTGGCAGACATTGTACCCTCATATACATTTTACTTTAAAAAGTGATTTCAAATCTAGTACTTCAACCTTTAAACTTCAATTCATCTTTGCAAAAAAAAAAGTGTATATTATTTATAACATAATGTACTTATGAGGAAACAGTCAGAATAAAGAATAGGCACCCTTATGTTTCATAAAATTGATTGTATAGTACTTGCCCTAATTGGTCATTCTTGCCTAGTAATGAGATAAAAGTGAAAATCCTATGCTGTTTTAATTTCTCTAAGTTAATTATAATACTCACTTATTCAGGCTTTGCAATATTAACTTTCTATATTGTAATTAACCACTACATCTCTATATTAATTTTTCTATTTTCTTGGACCCACAAACTCTTTTCATTATGTGAACAGAAAGAGAATAGTACTAAACACGTACCTGAACACAGATCTGTGGGTCTAATGAAATAATACTGATCTCAAAACTTTCCACCTAAAAGCACTGAAGATTCATTTTTTATAATCTGATTTAGTTCCTTTCCAGAAAGCAGTTTACGGTAGTGGCAAGAGCAAGAACCATATTTGATACCCAGTAAACCAAATATCAAAAGGTTCACGCATGTATGTGCTAAGTCGCTTCAGTTGTGTCCGACTCTTTGCAACCCTATGAACTGTTGTGTGCCAGGCTCCTCTGTCTTTGGGAATCTCCAGGCAAGAATACTGAAGTGGGCTGCCATGCCCAGCGTAAGGATGGAAACCAAATCTCTTATGTCTCCTGCATTGGCAGGAGGTTTCATTACCATTAGTGCCACCTGGGAAATATCAATATGCCAAATATCAATGGCTAGAGATATTTTATGTTGTTGTATAATAGAGGTGAATTGCTTAGTAAGGAGTTCATTCTTTCATTCACTATTAGTGAATGTCAGATCAGGAGCAAGTATTCTGCTTAGCTTTGCAAGAAAAGAAACACCCCATAGGGCTAATCTCCAAAAAGTCAGAATATGGAAAGCCAAAAAAGAAAGTGTAAAGATTGACAAATAGCCTGATAATTACAATATAGTGTAATCAATGACACAGAAGAATGCAGGTTGATATGGGTGTATAAGAGGACTACAGATCCAAACTGGGAGTTCAGAGCAAGCAAGGGTCAGTCAGGGGAAACTTCCCAGAATATGTGACAATTCAGGTCAGTCTGAGGAAGGAGGTAGTCAGAAGAATACAGACTGTTACTGAAGTAAGACATGAAGTGAAAAAATAAGGCCAGTTTTGGCATATGAGGCTACCTAACAATAGAAGAATATTTCAACTTTTTTTTTCCTTAACGTTGAAGACGTTTTCCGCATGTAAACATCTCATGAACTCTCAGTGGGAGGGCGTCATCTCATGATCAAAACATAGTGATGAAAACTGCTGACATCTGCAGTCTGTATTTCTCTTCATATTATGAAAATAATCTAGTTTCTCACATTATTAAAGAAAGAAGTAATGATTCCCCTGAAATGCTTTCTCTTTATGAAATCCTCCTTTCGTTGGAGTGGTGTTGCATTGCCCACTCAGTGGTACTTCTAAGAAAGCTGAGGTTTGTGGTGAGTAATTGTCCAGTATTTCTAGACATCCCAGATGCAGGAAGTCTGGAGGAATCAGTGACCAGATTGCAGACTTGAAGCTGGGAATAAACTGGGGTGCTCAAATCTAGCAGCGTTTCACTGTTTAAAGACAAAACACAAAATATCTAGAAAGTCAGATGCCCTCAGGAGAGACTTTTGAAGCAGGTCTCTCTTGGGCTGATTATAAGACTAATCAGACATTTATCAAGCAAGCCATTATGTATCTGACCATATGAATAAACATAATTCATGCAAATATAATTTATGTTAAATACATTCTTGAGTTATTATGCACAATATTTTCTTCATCAAAAAGCAGTGACCAAAAGTGCACATGTATTTGCAGCAATTTTTCTCACTGTCGTGTATATCCCATTTTCCTCTTGCCATTGATAAAAAAATGGCAGTTTCTCTGATTAAGTTCTCCCTCCATACATGGCCCAGGCTTTTGAAAGAGCTTTACTTATTTCAGAGGCTGTACATTAGGGTGATATTCTTAGGTAGTGTCATTGTTTAAGGTTTCAACAGTACTTCAGATTTTGTTCTATTAACAAATCTTGACATCCTAGGAGAGCCCTATCCTGGGCTCATTAATAAACAAATTTGAATGCTGCAGTCTCAGTCCTGACCTCAGAGGTACCCATTAGTGACTTTTCTCCATTGTACTGTAATGTAATTATAGATGCTGAAGTAGCAGACCATTTTCTTCGTAATCAGAAATAATTTAGAATCATTACAATTCCAAAAAAAGCCCTGTGAATTTCCTTTGTTTTTGAATGAAAAAATATTGGGGACTCCTCTCATTGTTCTTATTTTAAGATATGTTATTTAATTTAAATAATTGTTGCAAATTTAAAGTGGCTTTCTGTGTACAGCCTTTTAGAAAAGTCTATTTATTACATGTAAATCTCAGAGGTTATAGTACCTAACCTGGACATGAAAAGGTACCAGAATTTATTAGTATGCCTCTCTGGCAGGAGTGTATATCTATGCCTGAAGCCCTGAAGCCCTCTTTCTCTTCATCTTATACCATTCTTTGAGGACAAACATATTCAGATGTCCCAACTGTAATCTCAAGGATTGTAGTTTTAAATGTATTTAAAAACAAAGTACTGTTCTTCTATGGAGCAGAGATAATATCTATTTCCATTGTCGCATGCATCACTGTCCATTCTCAAGCCTTTCTTTCTTTGCCAGTTCGTTACGATATATCATCACACACTGATAATCTTAACGCAAGAGGGTCTGCTGTCCAGGTATCACCACAAATGCCAGCAAAGGAGGCAACTGTGTTTTATCACTAAGCCAGTGCATGTCTGGGCTTCCCTGGTGGCTCAGATGGTAAAGAATATGCCTGCAATGCAGGAGACCCAGGTTTGATCTCTGGGTCAGGAAGTTCCCCCAGAGAAGGGAAGGGCGACCAGCTTCAGTATTTTTGCCTGAAGAATTCCATGGACAAAGCAGCCTGGCAGGCTACAGTCCATGGGGTCACAAAGAGTCAAACATGACTGAGCGACTGAGCTCACACACGTCCAGGCCAAGTGACTGGACACCACTGAGTAAGTTGTACCTACACAAGAAGACCAGGTTACTGGCCAATTGGGGCCAAAATGCAGCTACATTCATTATCTAAGCCACGTGCCTGGGAGACTAAATCTATCCAAAGAGTACAAACGCACTTCATGTGTTAGAGGTGGCCCTTTGGCCAACATAATAACTAGCCTTCGATCAACTACAACAAAATTTGTATAGTCCTTGCGACCAGCAGGCATGCAGCAATCAGCTTGACTGAAGGAGCACAGTAGATTTTTCTTTATGGAAAATGTACACTTGTGCACTTAACAATCATTTCATCTAGTTATGCCAGTATGGGTAACGGATGATTCCACCTCAGATTCATTGCAGAAAATGAAAAGAAAAAAAAAACCCAAAACACAACTTCTTTCAGGGACTGAGGCTACTCTCATATTATTGTGTCCACAGTAATTAGCCTACTAAAGAGTGCATGTTCATGTTTATTTAATAAATATGTAAATAGAATAGCACTGGAATAAATTTTACTCCCTATAATGATGATGTTCTTTGGATTCTGTATCATAATCACAAATATTCTTGTGGTCAAGATCCCTTAAGACTAAGGAATGGGCCTACTTTGAGGCATTGGGTTTACATTCCACAGGAAGGCAAACCAACCCTTCTTTTCTCGTTTTTATAGATATTCTACATTTTCTCAATTGTAAGGCAGACACACTTTTATATTTCAGATATGTGTACAGGTACGTATAATTATAGTGGGTTTTTTTCACCCAAAAGCTATTATTAAATCAGTGACATGTCTTATGATGAATTCTACCTTAAGATTGAGGAATTTTGAATTCTATAATAAGTGTAGTGTTCCATCTGTTATCAGTGTAACAGTTTTGCTCAATGCAGAGTGGAGGAAGGCAGAATGTCTCTAACAGTGGGCTACAAATTTCTGACTTAGATTTTTTTCTATGTGTTATTTAGATCCACCTATCTTTAATTTCTTAATGCCATTCATCATTTTTAAACAGTTTTAATTAATTGGGAAATATACATAAAATTTACCATCACAACTATTTTTAAATATACAATTAAGTAGTATTAAATATATTCTCATTGTTATGCAGCCCATCTCTAGAACTTTTTTATTTTGCACACTAACGTCTATACCCATTAAACACAATATAAAATAATTTTTAACATATAAACAAAAAAGTGCATTAGTCAGAAGATGTATACAGCAATGGATTTTTACAAAATGAATACACCCATGTAATCACCATCCAGACTGAGAAATAGAATATTACCATTATCTCTCTAGATACACAATTGTTTGTAGATATTAACTTAGGATCCAGAAACATTGCTATATTCACTTAACCTTTCTGATACAGATTAGATCCTTTTAGATTTTCGATATGTGGAGCTGTGTTATTCATAAATAGTGATCCTTTTATTTCTTTGACTTACTAATTTATTATGCTTTCCTTGACTTACTGTACTGTTTAGGACTTTCAGTAAACTGGTGAATAGATTGGGAGAAAATGGGCATCTTTGTTTCATTCCCCCATCTTGTGGGAGTAGGGGGCAGAGCTTTCTATAATTCTCCATTAGGTATGATGTTTACTATAGATTTCTGTAGCTATTCTCACAGATTAGGAAAGTTCCCATCTATTCCTAATTTACCAAAGGTTTTCATCCTGAATAGGTATTGAATTATTTCACAGTTTTTCCTATGCATATTGAAACAATCATATTATATTTTCTCTTATTATTGTGGTGAATTACATTAATTGTGGTGAATTATATACATGTTATATAATCAATTATATTAATTGATTTTCAAATGCTAAACTACGGAGGATTTTGTACAAGATTGGTATTTTTTTTTTCTTTAAAAAATATTTTCAAGGAATTCACTGATCAACTTAACTGGACCTGGATATTTATTTCCTTGTGGGAGAGTTTCTAATACAGTTTCTAACAGATGTGGGGTTGTTCGGATTTTCTACTACTTTCGCTAAGATTTTTTTTTTTCCAGAAATTCATTCAGTTCACCTCAAATTTTAAATTCACCAGCATAAAATTTTTCATAATATTCTTACATTTTAATACCTATATGATCTGTGGTGATACTCTTTTTCACTTATTGTACTGATTATTTGCCTTTTGTAAGATCAGTATTGATAAAATTATGTCAATTGTTTTTTCATAGGATCATTCATTTTGTTGTTTTTTTCTCTAGTGTACTTTTTTAGGACATGGCTATACTTTTAAAAATTAATAGACTTTATTTATTAAAACAATTTTAGGTTTACAGAAAAATTGAGCAGGAAGTACAGAAATTTCCCACAGACTCCTTCCCTGGCTCCTTGTCCTCAATTTCTCGTGTTATTAGTGTCTTGCATTGGTGCAGTACATTTGTTACAATTGATGCTGCTGCTGCTGCTGCTGCTGCTAAGTCACTTCAGTCGTGTCCGACTCTGTGCGACCCCATAGACGGCAGCCCACCAGGCTCTGCCGTCCCTGGGATTCTCCAGGCAAGAATACTGGAGTGGATTGCCATTTCCCTCTCCAGTGCATGAAAGGGAAAAGGGAAAGTGAAGTCGCACAGTCGTGTCCGACTCCTACCGACCCCATGGACTGTAGCCTACCAGGCTCCTCTGTCCATGGGATTTTCCAGGCAAGAGTACTGGAATGGGGTGCCATTGCCTTCTCCATACAATTGATGAGCCAATGTTAATTAATTAATACATTACCAGCTGAAGTCCACAGTTTAGCATCACTATTGTTTTGCCTTTTCCAGAATGTTTTATAATTAGAATCATACACTATGTAGCCTTTTAAGATGAGCTTCTTTTACTTAGCAATATGCATTTAAGGTTCTTTCATGTCCTTTTGTGGGCTTCCCAGGTGGTGCTAGTGGTAAAGAACCCACCTGCCAATTAGGAGACATAAGAGATGCAGGTTTGATCCCTGGGTCAGGAATATCCCCTGGAGAAGGGCATGACAACCCACTCCAGTATTCTTGTATGGAGAATGACATGGAGAGAGGAGCCTGGCAGGCTACAGTCCATAGGGTCGCACAGAATCAGACACGACTGAAGTGACTTAACACACATGTCTTTCTGTGGTATGAGAGCTCATTTATTTTTTTTACTGAATAATGTTCCACTGTATGGATTTACCACTGTTTATTTATCCATTCATCTTTTGAAGGAAATCTTTCTTGCTTTCAAGTTTTGGCAATTATGAATAAAACTGCTATAAACATTGTTTGCAGGTTTTTGTGTGGACAAAAGTTTCAGTTTATTTTGGGTTAATTCATAGGATCATGATTACTGGATTGTATGATTAAACTGCTTAGCTTTGGATTAAACTACCATTTGTATCTGTTCAAATCTTTTGGTGATGTATCTGTTTAGATATTTTGCCCACCTTTTAATTGTTTTCCGTATTCTCTTAATGTTGAGTTTTAAGAGTTCTTTGTGTATTTGGGATATCGTTCATCAGACATGTGTCTTGGAAACATTTTCTCCAAGTCAGTGGTTTGTCTTATTATTTTAGCAGTGTCCTCTACAGAGCAGAAATGTTTAATTTTAAAGAAGTACAAATTACCAGTTTTCTTTCATGGATCATGCTTCTGATGTTGTATGTAAACAATGCAAATTCAAGGTCCCCTAGATTGTCTTCGGTTATCTTCTAGAGTTTTATAGTATTTTACATTATGTCTGTGAACCAGATTGCATGTTTTTTAAAAATTTCATTAATTTTTTCCTTAACTTTACTACTTTTATTTTTCTTGCTTTGGCTTTAATTTGCTGTTCCTTTTTTAGCCTGTCAAAGTGTTCAGTTCAGTCGCTAGTTGTGTCTGACTCGTTGCAACCCCATGAATCGCAGCACGCCCGGCCTCCCTGTCCATCACCAACTCCTGGAGTTAACCCAAACCCATGTTCATTGAGTCGGTGATGCCATCCAACCATCTCATCCTCTGTCGTCCCCTTATCCCACCCTCAATCTTTCCCAGCATTAGGGTCTTTTCAAGTGAGTCAGCTCTTCACATCAGGTGGCCAAAGTATTGGAGTTTTAGCTTCAACAACAGTCCTTCCAATGAACACCCAGGACTGATCTCCTTTAGGATGGACTGGTTGGATCTCCTTGCAGTCCAAGGGACTCTCAAGATTCTTCCCCAATACCACAATTCAAAAGCATCAATTCTTTGGCACTCAGCTTTCTTTATAGTCCAACTCCCACATCCATACATGACACCTAGAAAAACCATATCTTTGACTAGATGGACCTTTGTTGACAAAGTAATGACTGCTTTTTTTTTTTTTAAATAAATTTATTTATTTTAGTTGGGGGCTAATTACTTTACAATATTGTAGTGGTTTTTGCCATACATGGACATGAATCAGCCATGGGTTTATATGTGTTCCCCATCCTGAATCCCCCTCCCACCTCCCTCCCCATCCCATCCCTCTGGGTCATCCCATTGCCCCAGCCCTGAGCGTTTGTCTCATGCATCGAACCTGGAATGGTGTTCTGTTTCACATATGATAATATACATGACTCTGCTTTTTAATGTGCTGTCTAGGTTAGTCATAACTTTTCTTTCAAGGAGTAAGCGTCTTTTAATTTCATGGCTGCAGTCACCATCTGCAGTGATTTTGGAGCCCCCCAAAATAAAGTCAGCCACTGTTTCCCCATCTATTTGCCATGGAGTGATGGGACCGGATGCCATGATCTTAATGTATCAAAGTGTATCAAATACACTTAGTGTATCGAAGTATACCATTAGATAAGTGATTTTTCAATTTTTGTTTCTAATGCATGAATTTGAATTTCCCACTAAGCACTGTATTACTACACCCCACAAACTGATATATTGTAGTTTCATAATCATTTGGTTTCAAATGTCTTCTAATTTCCATTATGATTTCTTTTCTAACCCATACATAATTTAGTCATTACTTAATTTCAAAATATTTTAGTATTTCTTAAAATATCTTTTAGCATTGATTAATTTCACAGTGGTAAGAAAACGTAGTGTTTCAAGCCTTCAAAAAATTTTGGCACTTGCCTTATGGCCTTGGATATGATCTATTATGATAAAGTTCAATATGCACTAGAAAAGAATGCATATTTTGCCATTATTTTATACAAAGTTATGTATAAATATATACGCATATAGAAATATGTGTGTGAGTATAACAGTTAGATTGTGTATTCATTGTCTTGTTCACATCTATTATTGTATCAAATTTGTGTCTGCTTATACAGAGTTACTGAGAGTGGCTTTTGAAAGTCTTCCATTATGAATGTGTGTTTATCTGTTTCTCCTATTAGTTCTGTCAGTTTTTCCTTTATGTGTATTAAAACTATGCTATTAGGCACATGAATGATGAGAGTTAGTATATCTATTTGGAAACATAAACTTTTTATCATTCTGAAATCTTCTCCTTAATCTCTAATAACATTGCCTTCAAAGTAAATCTGACCCTTGAACAATGTGAGGGTTAAGGGCACCATCCCTCCTCAGATGAAAATCAGTTTATAACGGATAGTAAGCTCTCCATATATATGTGATTTCACGTTCGTAGTTCAGCAACTGTGGATCATGTAGAACTTTAGTTTTGCTACTAAAAAGAATCTACCTATAAGTGGATCCACGCAGTTCACACCCATATTATTCAAGGGTCAACTGTATTCTTAGCCTTAAAGTTTTCTTTCTCTGATATTTGTATAGAAGCTCTTTCTTTTGATTAGTGCTTCCAAGTTATGTTTATTACTATATTTTTACTCTTAGCCTTTCTGTGTCCTTACATTATATCTATTGTAAGCAGTGCAGGATTTTATATTTAATGCAATTATTGATATATTAGGGCTTCCCTGGAGGCTCAGTAAAGAATCTGCCTGCAATGTCGGAGACCCGGGTTGATCCCTGGGTTGGGAAGATCCCCTGGAGAAGGGAATAGCTATCCATTCCATTTAATTTATATCTATTATAAGCAGCATAGGGCATTACATTTAATGCAATTATTGATATTTAGGCATATATCTTTTGAGTAAAATGTTTACTCATGGCTTACAAGAGATTCTAAAATATTCCTGTGATTATTTTGAATTTGGCCCCTAGGTAGGAATATTTGCTGTGTTTTTTATAGTGTATTGTCTTCCCTGATAGCTCAGTTAGTAAAGAATCCGACTGCAATGCAGGAGATCCCGGTTCAATTCCTCGGTTGGGAAAATCCTCTGAAGAAGGGATAGGCTACCCAATCCAGTATTCTTGGGCTTCCCTTGTGGCTCAGGTGGTAAAGAATCCACCTGCAATGCGGGAGACATAGGTTTGATCCCTGAGTTGGGAAGATCCCCTGGAGAAGGGAAAGGCTACCCACTCCAGTAATCTGGCCTGGACAATTCCATGGACTGTGTAGTCCATGGGGTCATGAAGTATATTATTGGGCTTCTCTGGTGGCTCAGATGGTAAAGAATCCACCTGTAATGTAGGATACCCAGGTTTGATCCCTGAATCAGAAAGATTCCCTGAAGAAGGAAATGGTAACCCATTCCAGTATTCTTTCTTGCGAAATCCCATGGACAGAGGAGCCTGGTGAGCTACAATCCATGGGGTTACAAGAGTTGGACATGACTTAACAACTAAACTACCACCACATAGACATAATAATGTATTATGGTAATATATTTATTGGATTCCAACGAAAAACCTGAGTTTAATCCCAGTGAGTGAAAGTCGCTCAGTTCAGTTCAGTTCAGTCACTCAGTCATGTCCGACTCTTTGTGACCCCATGAATCGCAGCACTCCAGGCCTCTCTGTCCATCACCAACTCCCGGAGTCTACCCAAACCCATGTCCATCGAGTTGGTGATGCCATCCAACCATCTCATCCTCTGTCGTCCCCTTCTCCTCCTGCCCCCAATCCTATCCAGCATTAGGGTCTTTTCCAATGAGTCAAATCTTCGCATGAGGTGGCCAAAATATTGGAGCTTCAGCTTCAACATCAGTCCTTCCAATGAACATCCAGGATTGATCTCCTTTAGGATGGACTGGTTGGATCTCCTTGCAGTCCAAGGGACTCTCAAGAGGCTTCTCCAACACCACAGTTCAAAAGCATCAATTCTGCGGCTCTCAGCTTTCTTCACTGTCCAACTCTCACATCCATACGTGACCACTGGAAAAACCATAGCCTTGACTAGATGGACTTTTGTTGGCAAAGTAATGTCTCTGCTTTTAAATATGCTATCTAGATTGACCATAACCTTCCTTCTAAGTAGTAAGCGTCTTTTAATTTCATGGCTGCAATCACCATCAGCAGTGATTCTGGAGCCCAAAAAAATAAAGTCTGACACTGTTTCCACTGTTTCCCCATCTATTTCCCATGAAGTGATGGGACCAGACGCCATGATCTTAGTTTTCTGAACGTTGAGCTTTAAGCCAACTTTTTCACTCTCCTCTTTCACCTTCATCAAGAGGCTTTTTAGTTCTTCTTCACTTTCTGCCATAAGGGTGGTGTCAGCTGCATATCTGAGGTTATTGATATTTCTCCCAGCAATCTTGATTCCAGCTTGTGTTTCTTCCAGCCCAGCGTTTCTCATGATGTACTCTGCATATAAGTTAAATAAGCATGGTGACAATATACAGCCTTGACGTACTCCTTTTCCCATTTGGATCCAGTCTGTTGTTCCAAGTCCAGTTCTTACTGTTGCTTCCTGACCTGCATACAGGTTTCTCAAGAGACAGGTCAGATGGTCTGGTATTCCCACTCTTTCAGAATTTTCCACAGTTGGTTGTGATCCACACAGTCAAAGGCTTTGGCATAGTCAATAAAGCAGAAATACATGTTTTTCTGGAACTCTCTTGCTTTTTCGATGATCCAGCGGATGTTGGCAATTTGATCTCTGGTTCCTCTGCCTTTTCTAAAACCAGCTTGGACATCTGGAAGTTCATAGTTCACGTATTGCTGAAGCCTGGCTTGGAGAATTTTAAGCATTATTTTACTAGCACGTGAGATGAGCGCTGTTGTGCGGTAGTTTGGAACGAAAACTGACCTTTTCCAGTCCTGTGGCCACTGCTGAGTTTTCCAAATTTGCTGGCATATCGAGTGCAGCACTTTCACAGCATCATCTTTGAGGATTTGAAAATAGCTCAACTGGAATTCCATCACCTCCACTATCTTTGTTCATAGTGATGCTTTCTAAGGCCCACTTGACTTCACATTCCAGGATGTCTGGCTCTAGGTGAGTGATCACACCATCGTGATTATCTGGGTTGTGAAGATCTTTTTTGTATAGTTCTTCTGTGTATTCTTGCCACCTCTTCTTAATATCTTCTGCTTCTGTTAGGTCCATACCATTTCTGTCCTTTATTGAGCCCATCTTTGCATGAAATGTTCCTTTCGTGTCCAACTCTTTGTCCAACTCTTTGTCCGATTCTCCAGGACAGACTACTGGGGTGGGTAGCCTTTCCCTTCTCCAGGGGATCTTCCCAAGCCAGGGATCAAACTCACGTCTCTTGCATTGCAGGCAGATTCTTTACCAACTGATCCACAATTAATCCCAGAGGCCCACTAATTTCATCAATAAGATTGTTGTTTTCAATAGCTATGGAAACAACAAAATCTTAGTAACATTTTGATTATGTTTTCATTGCTTTTGTGAGTCCATCATGAGCCATGCACATCACTGTGGAAAATGAAGTTATTTTTAATTACTGTAACTATTTTAATCATTTTAATTAAATATTATTTTATAAAAATATCCAAGGAAACTTTGAACTGTTCTAAAAGTACAGTTCAGTAAAGTATTAATATTCTTTTCCCAAAATAGAAAGCCATGCAATTGTAATATTGAAGACAATATGAAATTACTTCATGGTTGTGCTGTGCTTAGTTGCTCAGTTGTGTCTGACTCTTTATGACCCTGTAAACTGTAGCCCACCAGTCTCCTCTGTCCATGGGGATTCTCCAGGCAAGAATATTGGATTGAGTTGCACTGCCCTCCTCCAGGGGATCTTCCCAACCCAGGAATTGAACCAGGGTCTCCTGCATTGCAGGTGGATTCTTTATCAACTGAGCTACCTGGGAGGCCCACTTCATGGTTACTTATGCACTATTAATATTCCCCTAAAAAATGACACAAAAATATTAAGGATCAGTTTCCAGCTTGAGTACAACAGATTTGTATCCCAGTGTCTCAAATGACATTAAGTTTAATCACCAGACCAATGTATGTTGCAAAATGATGACTCTTTGCAGGTTTTTTCTTATGGTACATTACATTCAGCTATGATGGCCATTTCTCCAGTGACATCTAGTCAATGTCAAGAAGTAAGTTGTATGTTATGAGGTCATCAAAGGCGAGGCTCAGGTGCAAAGACATCAGAGTTGTATTCATTAATATCAAAACTTTATTCACTATTGTAAAGCCAAAGAAGGGGGTCCTTTAATTGCTGAGCATTACAAAATATTCTCAGAGCATTTGACTTATATTAAAATTTAATAGTCATGATTATTTGGGTGTTAAATTACTTTTAAAAACTGAGATTAAAGAAATTCAAGAAAACCTACTTGATATCTATAAAAATGGAAGTATCCCTGACCTTTTATGGTTGGCATTTCTGCCATCATAAATGTTTGTTGGTTAATGACCATTTAATTGGTAACAGAAAGATCTGAACTACCTAAATTGTCACTGGAAGAGTATTTTAGAATGAAAAATTCTTCAAAGATGTTTTATCATTTGGGATTAGCAAAGAAGTTCCAGTGTGCTAACATAGAGTGGCAAGTGGAAGATATATAAAATTAAAGAACTAAAAATTTAAGTAAGTTTGCAGTAAGAACGATTGGGGTATAGTTAACATCTTTGATAGTAATTTGCTTACAAAAATTTCAATTATTGCAAGTGGCTTAAATTTTACCAAGGGAAGGTAAGGCTGAACTTAAAGACTTAAAGAGTAAAATCCCTTTAACTAATTAAATTCAAAAAACTAAATTATATATTGATATTGTTGATAATTGGTATAAATCAGTTTGCAGCCTTTGGCTCCACTGTACATGTTTTAAAAGTTCTTGACTAGAAAAAATAATATTGATCAAGCAGTACAAGCTTCCAGTTATAAGGTGAATAAGCTCTGAAGAACCTAATGTATTACACTGTATCTGTAGTTAATAATCCTGCTGTTGCTAAGTTGCTTCAGTAGCGTCTGACTCTTTGGGACCCTATGGACCATAGCCAGCCAGGCTCCTGTGTCCATGGGATTCTCCACAAAAGAATACTGGAATGGTTTGCTCTGCCCTCCTCCTGGTGATCTTCCCAATCCAGGAATCGAACTTGTGTCTCCTATGGTCTCCTGCATTGTCAGGGGTTTTCTTTGTTTTTTTAACCACTAGTGCCACATGGAAAGCCCATAGTTAATAACAATGTACACTTAAAATTTGGTAAGGGAGTAGATCTCAAGTGTTCTTTTACACACGCACACACACACACACAATGCTAACTGTGGAAGGTGATGGATATGTTAAATGAATTGTCAGTTTGTAATACACATATATTATACACCTTAAATATATAGTTTTTGTTTGTACAAAAATAAATAAAAATCAAAGCACTACAAAATAAATAAATAAAAATGGATCTATAAAACCATCAACTAGAGAGAGACATTGGAAATGCTATAGATTAAAAAAGACTTTCAACATATGGTCTGACTATGTGATCATTTGCAACATTAAGTGCAGAAATAAGCACGCCTAAGATTTTTGTTGTTATCAGTATGGTATCTCATGTGTTTATCTTTTGTTGTTGTTCAGTTGCTGTCATGTCTGACTCTTTGCAACTCCATTAACGGCAGCATGACAGGCTTCCCTGTCTTTCACTATCTTCCTGAGTTTCCTCAAACTCATGTCCATTGAGTTGGTGATAATATCCAACCATCTCATCCTCTGTTGCCCCCTTCTCCTCTTGCCCTCAATCTTTCCCAGCATCACTGTCTTTTCCAATGAGTTTGTCCTTCACATCAGGTGGCCAAAGTATTGGAACTTCAACTTCAGCATCAGTCCTTCCAATGAATATTCAGGACTGATCTCCTTTAGGATGGACTTGTTTGATCTCCTTGCAGTCCAAGGGACTCTCAAGGGTCTTCTCCAACACCACAGTTCAAAAGTATCAATTCTTCAGTGCTCAGCTTTCTTTATAGTCCAACTTTCACATCCATACATGACTACTGGAAAAACCATAGCTTTGACTGTACAGACCTTTGTCAACAAAGTGATGCCTCTGCTTTTTAATATGCTATTTTATCATAGCTTTTCTTCCAAGGAACAAGCGTCTTTTAATTTTAATAGGAAGTATGGCATCTAACAGGGCTTCCAAGTGGTGCTAATGATAAAGAACCTGTCTGCCAATGCAGGAAACATAAGAGAAGTGGGTTCAATCCCTGGGTCGGGAAGAGTTCCTAGAGGAGGGTGTGGCAACTCATTCCAAAATTCTTGACTGGAGAATCCCATGGACAGAGGAGCCAGGTGGGCTACAATCCATAGGGTTGCAGTGTTGGACATGACTGAAGCAACTGAGCACACACACCTGGCATCTAACAAGTAACATGATATAAGAAATGTGAAGATGCTTGTTAAATTTTAAATGCTATACAAATAGTATTAACAAACCCCACAATATGATTTAACTCAAGGTTGTAACTTGCCAAGAACACAGGGTTAAATTAAATGTAATTTCTTTGCAGGAGACTGATCTGTGCCCCCAGAAACTCACATTTACATATTTTATCTTGCTGTTATATATTCACAACAGATTAAGTGACCCCAAAATACTGGAGGATGCCAAAAGTAAAAATTGTCATCATATTCATTTTCATTTCTAAATGAAATGTAAGGACTTTATGCATATTTTAATATATATTATAATAAAGCAGATTCATATATTAAAGACTTTAACCCTGATTACTTCAGGATTTTTTTTTTTTTCTGTACAGCTACTATGTGCAGAAAGCATTTTACTGGCTTGTGGAAGATCAGAGTAAATGAAGCAAAGTCATTTCTCTACTCTGGTTTATGTGAAACAGTCATAATAAAAAGTAGAATGGGATATATATAATAGAATAAACAAGTTAAAGTGAAGGCTTAGCAAAGAAACTATTGCTAATCCAAGCATCTGATGATTATTTCACAGAGACAGCCCCCATACTGAGCGTTGAATAATAGGGAAGCTTTGGGTAGACTTCGGTGTTTGCCAGCACAGTGCACTCCAGGCTGAGCAAGATGAAAATGTTAAACTGGTGGGAAAACAGAAGTGCCACATGTGCTGAAAGGTTGGCCCACCAATATTGATGCATGCTGTGATGAGATCTCTGAGGAGATGGACCTGCAAAGGAGGTTAGATTTCTCTAGATCTTGAATTTCAAGTAAGGAAAATAAACTCGTTTCTTTTGGATTGGGAAGCCATTTAGTGTTTGACAAGAGAGGTGACTTGATGAGATTTGTATGTTGGGTAGATAATTCTGACAACAATAAGTAGCATTGATTGGAGAAGGAAGACATTAAAGACTGAAGACCCCTTCAAAGATTGTAACGATAGTCCAAATGATAAATGGTGAAGTGTGGAATTCAGACTTCAGGGAGTGTGAATGGCCAAGAGGGAGCTGGACTGGAGAAGCATTGTAGAAATGATGGGGTGATGGTTACCGACTGATTGAAAATAGAATTGAGGAGGAAGGAGAATTAAAAATTACCTCGGTATTGAACTTGGCTGAGTGTAAAAGATAATTGTGCCCATTCAATGAGACAGAATCCATAGCAAGAGACGCAGCTTTTCAGGCTCAGGATTAAGGACTGAGTTTGGGGGAGGCCTTGTTAACTGTATGTATTACAACCGGCAGCTCTATTTTCAGATCTTGAACTCAGAGAAGGTAAGTATATGTACTTTATGGGTCATAAGATAAGTTGCTAAAGGTCACGGTCAAACTAGACCTAGAGTTTTCAAGACATTTCCACCATTCTCAAGACCAGTGAAAACTTTAAGCATTTTGTGAAATGGGAGCCTACCTGCACTACCGTTTGCCTCTGTCTGTCCTCTTATTCTGAAGCATGAAGTCGGTAGTGATCATAAAACTGGTTTATCTCACTAATTGCATGTAATTAGTATTTGAAGCAATCTGCCTTCTCTTCATTATTTGTTTGTCCATAGAGTCAGAAACTGCAGTGTGGTTGGGAAAATGAGCCAGATGTTGTAGAGAGGGAACCTGTAGTGACATAGTGCGTTGTAGTGTAGAAAGCCATAGACATGGAAGTGGAACACTGAGCCTTGGTAACAGTGTACATAGAGGGAATGGGTTTCCTCTGCCCATAATAATCAAATTGGAGGAACACTAATATTGAGTACTTACAGAATGTCAAGTGCTGTGCTAAGCCCTTTGTTTGTATTATCTCATTTAATATTGATAATTAATGAGATTTTTATAGTATTGTCTACATTTGACTTACAAGGAATCCGAAGCAGAAAAAATTTAAATGACTTGGCCACATTAGTGCTGGTGAGACTTGGGATATTCATCCAGTGTGGCTGACTCCAGAGCCCACCTTCTAACACTGATGCTCTATTATCATAATAACATATCTGAGGGGAAAGGAGTAAGAATTCTATCTTGATCTAGAAAGCTACACTAGATGGAAGCCCATTGAAAGTCAAGTTAGTGTCTGTTTATTTTATAAAACCATGGGGCAAAACTGAGAAGAAGATTCAGTCTTATTCTTTGTGGACAGAGACTCTGGTAAACTGTAATCAATCCACCAACCTAACTGTTGACAAGTAAAAGGCTAAATAATCACCACTTAAGAGTAAGGAGACAGAAAAATGTAGAATAAAAGAAAAGAAGTCCTTTCTACTAACAGGGAAGAAGAATATATTCAGGCTTTACTACATCATTCAAAAGAAATCCATGTTTGGCATCTTTGATAAGATTCAAGAAAACATGGGTTTTATAAAACTTAGAGAACTATAAGATCAGACTCTACACATGGACATCACCAGATATTCCATACCAAAATCAAATTGATTATATTCTTTGCAGCCAAAGATGGAGAAGCTCTATACAGTAAGCAAAAAACAAGGCAGGAAACTGATGTGGCTGAGATCATGAAATCCTTATTGCCAAATTCAGGCTTAAATTGAAGAAAACAGGGGAAACCACTAGACCATTCAGGTGTGACCTAAATCAAATCCCTTTTGATTATACAGTGGAAGTGACAAATAGATTCAAAGGATTAAATCTGATAGACGAGTGCCTGAAGAACTATGGTTGGAGATTTTTGACATTGTACAGAAGACAGGGATCAAAACCATCCTCAAGAAAAAGAAATGCAAAAAGGCAAAATGGTTGGCTGAGGAGGCCTTACAAATAGCTATGAAAAGAAGAGAAGCGAAAAGCAAAGGAGAAAAGGGAAGATATATCCATTAGAATGCAGAGTTCTAAAGAATAGCAAGAAGAGATAAGAAAGATTCCTCAGTGATCAGTGCAAAGAAATAGTGGAAAATAATAGAATGGGAAAGACTAGAGATCTCTTCAAGAAAATTAGAGATACCAAGGGAACTTTCCATGCAAAGATGGGCACAATAAAGGACAGAAATGGTATGGACCTAACAGAAGCAGAAGATATTAAGAAGAGGTGGCAAGAATACATAGAAGAGCTATACAAAAAAGATATTCATGACCTAGATAATCACAATGGTGTGATCTCTCACCTAGAGCCAGGCATCCTGGACTGCAAAGTCAAGTCGGCCTTAGGAAGCATCACTATGAACAAAGCTAGTGGAGGTGACAGAATTCCAGTTGAGCTATTTCAAATGCTAAAAGATGATGCTGTGAAAGTGCTGCACTCAATATGCCAGCAAATTTGGAAAACTCAGCAGTGGCCACAGGACTGGAAAAGGTCAGTTTTCATTCCAATCCCAAAGAAAGGTAATGCCAAAGGATGCTCAAACTACCATGCAATTGCGCTTATCTCACACGCTGGCAAAGTAATGCTCAAAATTCTACAAGCCAGGCTTTACCAGTAGGTGAACCATGAACTTCCAGATGTTCATGCTAGATTTAGAAAAGACAGAGGAACCAGAGATCAAATTGCCAACATCTGTTGGACCATCAAAAAAGCAAGAGAGTTCCAGAAAAACATCTACTTCTGCTTTATTGGCTATGCTAAAGCCTTTGACTGTGTGGATCACAATAAAATCTGGAAAATTCCTAAAGAGATGGGAATACAAGACCACCTGACCTGCCTCCTGAGAAATTTGTATGCAGGTCAGGAAGCACAGTTAGAACTGGACACAGAACAACAGACTGGTTCCAAATAGGGAAAGGAGTACATCAAGCCCATATATTGTCACCCTGCTTATTTAACTTATATGCAGAGTACATCATGAGAAATGCTGCGCTGGAAGAAGCACAAGCTGGGATCAAGATTGCCAGCAGAAGTATCAATAACCTCAGATAGGCAGATGACACTACCCTTATGGTAGAAAGAGAAGAAGAACTAAAGAGCCTCTTGATGAAAGTGAAAGAGGAGAGTGAAAAAATTGGCTTAAAACCCAACATTTAGAAAGCTAAGTTCATGGCATCCGGTCCCATCACTTCATGGGAAATAGATGGGGAAACAGTGGAAACAGACTTTACTTTGAGGGGCTCCAAATTCGCTGCAGATGGTGACTGCAGCCATGAAATTAAAAGATGCTTGCTCCTTGGAACAAAATTTATGACCAACCTAAATAGCATGTTCAAAAGCAGAGACATTACTTTGCCAACAATTGTCCATCTAGTCCAAGCCATGGTTTTTCTGGTAGTCATGTGTGGATGTGAGAGTTGGACTATAAAGAAAGCTGAGCACCGACGAATTTATGTTTTTGAACTGTGGTGTTGGAGAAGACTCTTGAGAGTCCCTTGGACAGCAAGGAGATCCAACCAGTCCATCCTAAAGGAGATCAGTCCTGAATATTCATTGGAAGGACTGATGTTGAAGCTGAAACTCCAATACTTTGGCCACCTGATGCGAAGAACTGACTCATTGGAAAAGACCTGGTACTGGGAAATATTGAGGGCGGGAGAAGGGGACAACAGAGGATGAGATGGTTGGATGGCATCGCCAACTCAATGGACATGAGTTTGAATAAGCCCCGGGAGTAGGTGATGGACAGGGACTCCTGGCATGCTGCAGTCCTTGGAGTTGCAAAGAGTCAGACACGACTAAGGGACTGGACTGAACTGGACTGATAAGATCAGAACAGATTGAGATAAGAGGGAAATGGTATAAGTTCAAAGTCAGTGAGATGAAAACATGGTGGTATAAAGGCTGCAGAAACATCAAAATTCAATTTAATAATCAAAAAAAAAGAGAGATTTAGTAGTTGAAAGTCTTGCTGACACTGCAGGTAAATTCCTAAGATGGAGGAGAGATTTTTATTCTCCACAATATAAAGAAAATGTATAAAGGATTTTAAAATGTGACACAACCATAGATATGGCAGAGAAGAGAGTTTGGACCTAAAAACAATGCGAGTGCCTGAATACAAACATTTCTTGAATGGCAGATCAGAATATTTGAAATAGAAATAGTAATCCAACATGCAATTCAAGAAATCATTCTTAAAAATGAATAGAATAAATAAGGATTGAGAGAAGGAAAGAGGGAGAAAAGTATATAGCTTGATATGGAAAATTTCTTGTAATATAAGCACAAAGGAAATAATTTTATAATTACCCAGATGAGGAGAAAAAGTTTCCTCAAATCAGGTGGGTGAAGTGAACTGACTTCAGATATTTCTTCCCCTGTAATAGCAAATGCTACCTAAAGACAATATGGCCATATCTACAGAGAACTGAAAAAAATAGTCTTTGAATCAAAGATTTATCCTCGTATATTACTCTAATAGTGCCACCATACAAGTTCCCACAAACAGCAAATTAAGAAAGAGTGCGTTTATTATCTCACACTTTCTAGGCCCAGGTTGAGGATTAACTCTGGGTGTTGATAATCTGAATCTCTTCTATGGATTGTGATATATACCTGTTACTCACATAGTGATTTATGGACTGAAGATCTAGCAGCAAAGTGTATACTTTATGCAGTTCTTCATAGGTAATATGCATGGTGAGTGAAAGTTGTTCAGTCGTGTCCGACTCTTTGCGACCCACGGACTATACAGTCCCTGGAATTCTCCAGGCCAGAATACTGGAGTGGGTAGCCATTCCCTTTTCCAGGGGATCTTCCCAACCCAGGGATTGAGCCCAGGTCCCCTGAATTTCAGACGGATTCATTACCAGCTGAGCCACCAGGGAAGCCCAATATGCTTGGTGATTGAATCTTAACTGTGTTGCTTGGGGACTTATGTTATTTAGTTAAACAGTTGGAACAGAAATTCTTGCACATCCAGACCATATAAAGCAAACACTGTCTATATCTATATAAGGAACGGGGTTTGAATGGTAATACTATAATTTTTTAATTCTTTTTGTTTTTTAGTAGTTTTAAAATGAATGTTAAAGATGGTATATTACTTTTCTAAACAAAAGAAAATAAATTTCGTGTTAAAAGGGGTTTAAAAATACGCCAATTTTGATAGTAAAGATAATGGAATTATAGCTGAGTTTTCTATTTTGATATTTAAATTTCAATATGGATCATACATTATGTATATCATGTTAAACAATTTTTAAAGAAAGGTTACTTTTGTAAACTTTTCCTACATTTATTTATGGTATAATTTAGTCAGTAAATACTTACTGAGGTCTACCTTTTACCAGCAACATGCTAGGGACTGTGCATACCTAAGTGAATAAGCATATTTTTCACCTCACTATGTCAGTAGAGAGACAGACATTTAAACAGATTACTTTCAAAAAATGGCTTAGTAGTTATTTCATTCTGAAGCACAAAGGACAGAGCAATAAATATAAAAATCAGAAGCTTCCCTGTATGAAATAATTGATTAAAAATGAAATATGCCCAGTAACAGCTTTATTAGTTTTTGCTTATATTATTATTTCTTTTACAATGCTGAAGTTCCTGTAAAGAAAAAGAATTTGAAACAAAATGTATGAGATTCTGTGGCTAAAATAAGAAATATGGCTGCACCTGATGTCTTTGCATATCTATAGTGAATCTTCCAAAGGTAATCAAGAAGCCAGTGGAGTTATCTTGTTTTATGATGCTTCTTTATGAATATGCCAAAAGAAGCATATATGCCAAACTCTATTTTCTTTATTGGGGACATATGAAATAAAATTTGTTCTGATTCTTTTTATTTGTTAGTTTGTTCCTTATTTGGAAACAGGAATGTATACTGAGACACTCAGGTGAGCATTTTCAAAATTCTAATCAAATCCCAACTGTACTCATTTTCAATTTAGTATTTAAGGGGCTAGTATGTTGAAAAGACCATAGGTAAAGCATTATGTTATATTTTTGATGCCCTTGGAAACATCTCTGTTTTCCTATTTTCTAGTTACCACATCCTAAAGCACCACTCAGAGGAACCATAGCTGGTGTGTGGAGAAATATCCCTTCATTAATTTAGCGTTTGATCCAGACGATCTATAGACTGGGAGGATGGGATCTGGAACTGTCACTTCCTTAATGGGAAGAATTGCTAGTATTCTAGTATTCTTACCTTTCCTATATTCTGACTGTTCTAATACATACTAGACACCTCTGTCTAGGATTCAGAGGTTATGGACTGACAAGTCTGTAGGTTTAGAAGCTTTGTGAAGTACATGACAGCAAAACAATATTGTCTTCTCTCAGAGACTGAATGAGTGAATAAAAGATGGTCCATAAAAGTTTGAAAAAATCCCTGATTAATAGATTCAGAATTAGTATTCAGAAGGTTAAGAGTGTCAAAGGTGTAGTCTTTTGAGGGAAATGGAAAGTCAGGAAGCCTGGCTCCCTAAAAACTTAAAAGTGGATATTAAGAGCTTGATACAGAATTTGGCACTTTTTATATTTCTATAACCAAGGGATTAGTAATTGTCTACCTCTTCCAGGTTTTGTTAGCTGTATAAGACAATAGCATTTATCAAGCCCTTAATATCCACAAATGAAAAATGTACCTTATGGATATAAATTATATTCCCATGGTGTTCCTGAAGCGATCTGATACTTTTTATCTAATTTTTCTCTCACCTGTTTATTTCAAATTAGAATCCTTGCTTATTAATACTATATTGGAACACTTTTAAAATATATTCCATTGAAAAGTCTCACTAGCCTGACCCTATCTTTTTAAGTGCCACTGTGGCATGAGGGTCTCTACTAAGTTACTTTGTATGATTATGTCAGTGGTTTTGCTCAGAGAATTTTTTGTAATAATTGCAAACTAGTGGGAAATATTTACCAATATTTTTTGCATTTGATTGACTCTTTGACTCTTGGGACATATTTCTTTTAAAAAAACTGTGAGTTATTTATAACTTTAATGCTCACTATAACAACTTTATTTATTTATTTAATTTTGACTGTGCTGGGCCTTCATTGTTACACAGGCTTCTCGTTGTGGTGACTTTCTTCTTGTGGAGCATGGGCTCTAGGGTGTGTGGGCTTCAGCTGCTGTGGTGCGTGGGCTCAGTAGTGGTGGCTCATGGGCTCAAGGGCAGGGGCTCATTAGTTGTAGCACATGGGCTCAGTTGTCCCAGGGCATGGGCAGCATGTGAGATCTTCCCAGACTAGGGACAGAACCGATGTACCTTACGTTGCAAGGTGGATTCTTAACCACTGGACCTTCATGGAAGCCACATATAACTGCTTTTTAATTTTTTAAAAAATTTTTAATTGATACGTTTGTTATTCACTCAGTTGTATCCAACTCTTTCTTTGCCACCCATAGACTGTAGCCCACCAGGCTCCTCTTTACTTTCCAGGACAGATTACTAGAGGGGGGTTGCCATTTCCTCCTCCAGGGGATCTTCCTGACCCAGGGATTGAACCATACATCTCCTGTGTCTCCTGCATTGGCAGACAGATTCTTTACCACTGAGCCACGCTATTACCCAAACGCTATCTGTAGATATGTTGCCATTTTGTATTTTCATTAACTAGTGTCTACTTTCTACAACTTTACCAACACAGTGTTATTTAACAATCTGTACTTTCCCAATCTGACGAGCTTCTCAGAATATATTTAATTAGCTTTCTTTTGAGTTATGTTGAATATATTCATATGTAAAAGAAGCATTTTTCTGTAAACTATTTCATACTTTGCCTATTATTTTTTCTATTGGATTGTTGGTCTTTTTCTTGTTGATCTATAAGTGTTTTCACATATTAGGTAAATTCAAAATGCAGTTATCATCTCTAATTTATCATTTACCTTGAACTTTGATTTTGGTTTTTACTATGCAGACTTTTTAAATGCAGTTGAATTTACTGGTACTTTCTTTCATGTCTTCTTGGTATAGTGCCATGGTTTGTAGACTTTAGTCTTCCAAGATTATAAAACAATTATTCCATGTATTTTGTCCAGAATTTTTCTGGTTTCATTTCTTACATTTAATTATTTGATCTGTTAGAATTTATCCTAATGTGTAGTATGAGGTTGGAGAAGGAAATGGCAACTCGTTTCAATACTCTTACCTGGAAAATACCGTGGACAGAGGAGCCTGGTGGGCTGCAGTTCATTAGGTAGAAAAAGAGTATGACAGGAATTAGCAAGTAAACAAAAACGGCATAGTATGAGGTATCAAGAGTTGTATATACAGATACAACTTTCAGTTAGAAGAAATTATGGAAGGGAAGATAACCGTCAACAACAAACTCAAGTGATATATGTAGGAATAGTCTACCTTACTGTTTTTTTTGTTGTTGTTTTGTTTTTCTCAGCTTTACTGAGGTAAAATTGAGAGATATAATTGTATAATATTTAAAGTATGCAAAATTATTATGGGTATGCATTGGGAAAGTGTTACCACATTAAGTTAACTAACACATTAGTCGCCTCACATATTTACCATTTTATTTATTTATTTCATTTTTGTTACCTTTAAATTCTACTCTCTTATCTAATTTCAGTTATATAATACAGTGTTATCATATGGTCAGCATGTTATAATTCAGCTCCTCAGATGTATTCATCCCATAATGGGAAGTTTATATCCTTTTATAAACCTCTTATTTCCCCCACCTCTCCAAACCTTGGAAATCACTTTTTTGCTCTGTGTTATATGAGTTTGACTTTTCCTTCTTTCTTTTTTTAAGATTCCACATATAAGTAATACCATGAAGTATTAGTCTTTCTCTGGCTTATTTCACTTAGCATATTGTCCTTCAGGTTCATCCACGTTGTGGCACATGACAGGATTTCCTTCTCTTTAAAGGCTGAATAATATTCTATTTTAGGTATTTGTCAAATCTTCTGTATACATTTATCTGTTGACAGACACTTATGTTGTTTCTACACTTTGACTATTGTGAATAATAATTCAGTGATCTGTAAGTACAGATATTTCAAGATGGTTATTTAATTTCCTTTGGGTAAATACTCATAAATGGGATTGTTGGAACATTTTACTACTGTAAAACAATTAATTATTAAGTATAACTTCTTGAGGATCCTCCATACTGTTTTCCATAGTGACTGTGCCAATTTACATTTCCACCAGCAATGTACAAGAGATCTCTTCTCTGCACATCTACACCAGCATTTATCTCATCTTTTTTTTAATAGTAGACATCCTAACAGGGTGAGGCATTATCTCATTGTGGTTTTGAGTTGCATTTTTTATTTCCCTGGTGGTTAGTAAAGTTGAGTACCTTTTCATGTGCCTATTGGCCATTTGTGTATGTCCCGTGGAAAAATGTTTATTCAGGCACTTTGCCCATTTTAAATTGGGTTATTTTTGTTATTTTTTGCTATTAAGTTTCATGAGTTTCTTGTATATTTTGGACATTGCATGCTTAGTCACTCAGTTGTGTCCGACTCTTTGTGATCCCATGGACTGTAGCCCGCCAGGCTCCTCTGTCCATGGAAGTTACCAGGCAAGAATACTGGAGAGAGTTGCCATTTCCTTCTCCAGGGGATCTTCCCTACTCAGGGATCAAACCAGCCTCTCTTGCATCTCCTGCATTGGCAGGCAGATACTTTACCAGTGCGCCACCTGGGGAGCCCCATTTTGGACATTAACCCCTATCAGGTGTGTGGTTTGCAAATATTTTCTTTTACTATAGATCACCTTTTCATTTCCTGTTGTTCAGGTGTTGCATCCTTCTACCTACTAAAGCACTTTAGTCTGCCTTTTCCTCATGTTCCTGCAGTACTTCTCTCACTACTAGTTTACTTACCTCAAAGAAGAATCATACCTCAGATTGTCTTAAAAAATTAAGATTCTCTGAAATCCATGCACTCTTCTGGTTTGGCAGTTCATTCTATTATCTCCAATGTATTACTTCCCTTTACTCCTCATCATTCTATAATTTCACTTCTGACCAACCTTCACCTGAGGTTATTTTAACCCATTTCAGTAACCTTCATAATGACCAAGACACAAAAAATTACTTCATCCTTATCTTAAACTCTTCATTTCATCTGACTTTGTTGATCATGATTTCTTTCTTAAAATGCTCTTTCTCAGATTTTATACCATTCTGCTGGTTTCCAATGAGACTTTATACACTAGGTCTTCTCAGTATCCTTCCTAAGCTCTGATTCTTCTCTGTATCCTCAAACAACAGTTCTGATCTGTTTTTTGCTTTCCCTTTTATATTACTTTCTATGATTGTCATGTAAGAAATTAGTTGCATGATTAGTGATTTGCTGCCTATGTCTTCTATTAGGATGTAAACAAGGACTGTATCGGGCTCTTGCTCTTCATCTCCACCTCATTCCCTTGCTCCAGGTCAAATTCGCTTTAGTGTGAGCTTTTTTGCCGTTAGTTTGAATCCTCTTTGATCCTATTTAATATGTAGCTTTTTCTCATCCTTCAAGTCTTAGCTTAAATGGTAACTCTCAGAAAGGTGTTCTGTAACCCTACCATCCAAACTAATCTACCTTACTATGTTTTTGTTTAACACCTTTTCTATTTCTTTCTAGAATGTATCAAACTTTGTAACTATTTTATATATTTCACCAGTTTACTGATTTATTTCTCCTCCATTAGAATATTAACATATCAAGGACAGGAACCTTGTTATGTTTTTGTTCCTATAGTGTTAATATCAGCTTCTAGTATGGGTTTAGGCTTCCTTGAACGAAAGGAAACGTCTGCCTTCCCCTCAGACGGTAAAGAATCTGCCTGCAGTGTGGGAGACCTGGGTTTGATCCCTGGGTCAGGAAGATCCCCTGGAAAAGGGAATAGCTACCCGCTCCAGTATTCTTGCCTGGAGAATTCCGTGGACAAGAGGAGCCTGGCGGACCACAGTCCATGGGGTCTGAAAGAGTCAGACATGACTGAGCGATTAACACTCTCAGTATGGGTCTGACATACATCAACTGATTAATAAATATATGCTGATGAAAGGAAGAGAAGAAGAGAGGGAGAAAGGAAAGAAGAAAGTTAAGGAGAGAGGGAAGGTACAAGGTCAGTTTTTAACAGCTTCACTATCATTTCCTCAGTACCAAGCACAAGAACTTTCATATTAAGGATGTGTGATAAATATTTATTTAGGAAATGAACCCCTCAAAATTCTGTCCTCAGCTCTCTGCTCTCCTCAGTCAACTCACCCATACAGATTCATAAGTAACTGCATCTACACTATTATTTCAAGTACTTTGATATGCTAACAACTCCCAAATCTGAGGCCATTACTCGTTTAACAGCCTGGATATCACAGGGCCCTTAAAGTCAGCATGCCCAACATTGAACATGTTGCCTTTCTTTCCTCTCAAAACTAATTATTTTCCTGTACTCTCTACCTTGGGCTTCTCAGGTAGCTCAGTGGTAAAGAATCCACCTGCCAATGCTGGAGACACAGGTTCAATCCCTGGATCAGAAAGATCCCCTGGAGGAGGGAATGGCCTCCTCCAAACCCATTCCAATATTCTTGTATGAAAAATTCCATGGGCAGAGGAGCCTGGAGGGTATAGTACATGGGGTCACAAAGAGTCTGACAGACTCAGTGACTAAGCATGAACTCATGCATTCTCTACCTTAATGAAACCATCATCTGCTCTGATATCTTGGAGTCATCTAGATCACTCCTCTTCTTTCACAGCTTCTTCATTTGTTGTTGTTGTTGTTCAGTCTCTATGCTGTGTCCAACTCTTTGCAACTGCATCGACTGCAGTACGCCAGGCATCCCTGTCCTGGGATGCGAGTCGGATCTCTGGATTGGGAAGATCCCCTGGAGGAGAGCATGGCAACCCACTGCAGTATTCCTGCCTAGAGAATCCCATGGACAGAGGAGACTGGCAGACATTGCAAGGAATCAGACAGGACTGAAGCTACTTAGCACTCACACATGCATATTTGTAGGCAAAGTGATGTCTCTGCCTTTTAATATGCTGTCTAGGTTTGTCATAGCTTTTCTTCCAAGGAGCAAGCATTTTTTAATTTCATGACTGCAGTCACTGTCCTCTAATTTTGGAGCCCAAGGAAATAAAGTCTGTCACCGTTTCCACTTCTTCCCCTTCTGTTTGCCATGAAGTGATGGGAATGGATGCCATGATAGCCACTTATTCTCTGTCCTCTTTCACCCTCACCAAGAGGTTCTTTAGTTCCTCTTCATTTTCTGCCATTAGAGTGTTTATCATCTGCATATCTGAGGTTGTTAGTATGCAGTCTTGACTCCAGCTTATGATTCATCAGCTTGGTATTTCTTATGATGTAATCTGCATAGACGTTAAATAAACAAGGTGACAGTATACAGCCTTGGCGTACTCCTCTCCCAATTTTGAACCAATTGTTCCATGTAAGGTTCTAACTGTTGCTTTTTGACTGACATACAGGTTTCTCAAGAGACAGGTAAATTGGTATTCCCATCTCTTTAAGAATTTTCCTGTTTGTTATAATCCACACGGTAAAAGGCTTTAGTGAGGTCAGTAAAGCAGTAGTAGATGTTTTTCTGGAAATCCCTGGCTTCTCTATAATTAGTCAAGTTCCTTGTGTTTAAATCCTTAACATCTCTCAGCTCCTCCTTTCCTCTCTGTCCCATGCAAATGATCTTAAATGTCCGTGATAACCTCTAACAAGCATTTTGCTATTAATATTCCTAAAATTAAAGTTGGTCCTATTAGTTTTCTAAAACTCTCCAGGAGCCCCGTGTTTCCTAATTCTCTACTTATACAATGCTTATAGAAGAATTTTTTAACTTCTACACTTAGTAACCTGGACCTCTCGCCATTTGGCTCCTACCTACCTATACTATGTGTGTCCCACTCTCCTATCCTAAGGTAGGATTTTCTGTTGCTTTCACCCATGCCCAACTTCTGCTTAGAGAAGTCTTTCAATATCTTTGATTCCTACTCATTTATTAAACCCAACTTAAACCATTGCCTCTTCTTGAAAGCCTTTCTTCATTATGCCATGCTAACATCTGTGTCTTATTTCTTCTGTATATTTTTCTATCATGATGCTTGCCATTTTTAAGTATAATTGTGCCCTTCCCCTTTACCATAACAAGTTAGCAGACACTAGTTGGATGAATGAATTCAGGAAGGCTTATTCTTCAAGAAGTTATGTAATTGTGTTTAGGGCCAAATTTGGAGGAAGATTAGTATCTAGATACTAATCAAAGCCTGGCTTCCTATTACAGATTAAACCAGAAACAGAGAATGGAACCTAAGACACAAGGAATTTCATTAGCAAGAGTTAGAAAGCAAATAACAGGTACCAGCAGAACTTGCTGCAAAACAGCCCTTATCGGGCTTAAGCTACTCTGAGGCCAGGCTTGGGTTTGACAAGAATATACCTTCTCAGATAAAGTTTGCCTGCTGCGCAACAAACAAAATCAAAATCTTTAGCTTGTCATATATTTTATACCAGAATATTCCTCTTGAATAAATAGTAGAGCACATGAAAGTATGTTATGTGTACATAATAGTGTTCACAGAGAACTAGTATTAGCAACACACACCATGAATAACTTTATTTTTTTTTTAACTTTTTTTACCTTCTGATGTAAACCCCTCAGGATTCAGTGCAGATTATGAGATCCTCGATGATTTTAATGTTTTTAGATTTTAAGTCTGAGTGGAAATTACAGAAAAGATAGCCTCTCTTAACATTCAGGTTGTGTAAACTGAGGACAATTATTATGTATAAGCCTTTCGAACGAAAAAAGTCATCTGGGTAAAGTGGAAAGGAAGATCATTTGAGTAGTTACTGTGTGTTATGTATTTACATGTGTTATTATAATTAGTTATCAGAATTACCAAGTGAAATAGCTATTATTACTCTAATTTTACTGATAGAGGAATAGTCTCAGAGAAATTAAATGACTTGACCAAAGTGATGAAGCTAACAAGTGAGAGATTCAGT
>CM044312.1:60165000-60192500 GCA_024291935.2 Okapia johnstoni
TACCATAAAACCAGGAAGCTTTTGAAGGGCTATTATTATGATGGACATTATACATGTAACCAGGACTTGAATTTGGACCAAGTTTGGTGATGCAATACAGTAGTTTCTTATGTTAAAACAAACTATAGATACAGATGGTATAGAGAGAAAAGAAGTGAACAGAAACAGAAATTATGATAAAATTATCATAAAATGTACAGTTATATATTTCCTATTAATAATCTGTTAAAACAGAAGCAGATACTGTCATATTAAAACCGATTTTTCATTTATTATAGAAGTAGTTAATCCTAATAGAGTTCTGTTTGTTTTTTTCTTTTTGTTTTAAGTACTGGGGCCTGGAGGTCAGGACTTATTTGTCTTCAAATTTTAGATGAGGAATAAAGGGATCTATGAACCAGTATTTGGCAGACTGTGTTAACAAGAAAGTCGAGTTTTCCACTGTAAGTCTCATCCACAGGTTATGGCCATTTTTTCAAGGTCACATTTAGTTAAGAAAGAATTTGGCTAACATTATGCTAAGAACCTTTCCAATCACCCATACATAATTGGGATGCTTAATTAAGTGACATGCTTAATATGCAAACCCAACACATTCAGAAATGTTTCAGCTGAACTAGATTGTATGATGACGATTTGCTTATTATAGCAAATAAAATATTTTGATCCATTTTTATAAGTCTTACACTAACTCTTAAGTTTCATTTGAAGGGAGACATGATCTTTGCATTGTCTCTTAACTTTTTAACCTTTTCAGTGAGGTACACTTAGAAGTTTAATGTAAAGGCATAATTTATTTCTTAAAACATGTGAAGTCATTAGCAACCCATGTTAGTATAATATCTAAATGCTTTCAGCTTATACCATTTTGACTCACTTCAAGTTTCATAATTTCCCCTCTTTCATCTCAGAGTATATAACCCTGTCGTTACCCAGTATGTCTTGGTACACAGAGCTACATACCATTCGTGCTCTCATTCAGCTAATGAGAAAATAAATAAGGGTAAATGAAAGCCTTATTTTGTGCATCGCTGTGGAAATTTTAGTTCTGTCAGTATAGTAAATATTAAGAGAGGGGGAAAAAAGAAAAATCTCTCAGCCAGAGTTGACTGTGTCTCCTTTTTTTCACTCTTGAAGAGTTTAATTGAGAGACTACAGTTTTCACTGGGACACTCGTTTTAAACCAGCTGTTCCTTTTGGTAGGTGTATAATGTACTATATAATGTACTATACTTTTTAGACCTAATCAGACTTTTATTTGCCTTCTCACCAGAAAAAATCTGAGATAAACATCCCTCTCCCCTCCTCTATCACATCTAAATTGTGGTCTCTCATTAGAATATTTGCATGAATAAAAGTATATATCTAGTGGAAAATATTTCCTTAAGCTTAACACTTAACTTGCAAAGGTATATATATATATATATATATATATATATATATATATATATATATATATATATGAAAGTTATCCATAGACTTAAATCTGATGCTGTTTTTACCTGCTTAAATATTGATAAAGTGGCATAATCTTCAAAAAATTTTATGTACTCAGTTAATCTCTATTCATCTTTGTCAGTGAATTCCTAAAGTAGCTTTCAGTAGCAAAGAAATGCAGTGTAACAGTAACAAAAGTGATAAAGTAGGAATAAAGGAAATGTGTAACTTAGAAAGTTTCACTTAAAAGTGGAGAAATTCTGTATATTCTAAACAAGGCCAATGGAGCAGTCTACATACATATAACATGTAATTGACATTTGTTGTAGGAGAGATGAATTTTCTATTTAATAAAATGTTTTTAATTTTTAGTAGCCTCAAATGTTTTATTTTGGATGAGTTTATGTAATGTGGATTTAGAAGTGATAGTATTGGCTTACTTGTAATGTTAGAAATCCCTCAGAAGTGCACTTGTGCTTTCCTATAAGTATAATTACAGTTTGTGTTTAATACGTATGGAAGTAGAATGTTCAATTAGTTACCTTTTTTCCCCCTACCTATCCACCCTTATATCTGTATTTTGCCAGTTTTAGATGGCAGTGTCCTAGATAGTAAGTCAGAAAATGCTTAACATTTTCAGAATATCACATAAGTATGATACATAGGATTTTAGAATAATGTTGTTTTGATGGTTATTTATGTCATAAACTTTTAAATATAAGGAAAACACTCACAAATCATTTTAAGAATAAAAAAACAGTTAATTTAACCATGGTGAAAGGGCTAATGAACTCTAAAGAATGCAAAGATAGAAAACTTACTTAAGCCTTGCTTATACACCAAATCAGTCAGACTAGGAACAAGATATAATTTGTATAAGGTGAAACCTGACTGAA
Organism: Okapia johnstoni; assembly: GCA_024291935.2. Taxonomy (NCBI): domain Eukaryota; kingdom Metazoa; phylum Chordata; class Mammalia; order Artiodactyla; family Giraffidae; genus Okapia; species Okapia johnstoni. The sequence goes on from CM044312.1 coordinate 60,167,334, forward strand.
AACTTGCATTGTATTATTGCATTCATAAAACTTTTATTACCAAGTACATTTGTTATCAGTTACATATAATGTACTTTTGTTTGCAGACAGATAATTTAAGTGAAAGTGTTCCATATGCTAAAAAGTGGTAAGAGATGTGGCAAGCTTCTCATCACATGATAGACTTTACAGAAGGTATCTATGTATGTGTTGAACTGCCTACGTATATGTGATCTAGCTACCTACTTATTTGTCTGTTTATCTAGATTGGCAGCCCTTTTAAAATTTAACTTCTCTTTCTCTGTTCTTTAATTTCAGTTTGATTCCTTGTTATTTGGAGACAGTATGAGGCAAATGATTACTGAACTGTGTTAAAAATGACTCAGGATAAATTGTGAACCATGTTTATTATTATTTTTTTCTCTTTTCAAAGACACATGTTGTTTTAAGAATTTGTTCAAAAGCAATGTTTATATAAATACTGGCTTTTATTTACAGTAAAAATGAATTGTTTTTTCTAGGAAAGAAAGTGATTGGTTTTTCAAAGTTTGCAAACTTGGCAAGTTGACAAGTTGTCTGATTACTGATTAGTATAAGAAATGTCTTCAAAGAGTGTGACTACCATCCAGTCACACTCAGGCTTCTATGTAGGAGGACTCCTTGTTCACCTCTTTTGCCCACCTATTCCTGTCTCTCCACAGACTCTCTCTGTTTCTCTCAGACTTTCTCCCCGCTTTTTCCTTACTTTGCATTTTCCTTGCTCCATTTTTGTTCTGTTTCTTTCTCTTTCTCCTCATATCCTTGTCAACTCTTTAATTTTCACGACTTTGAAGGGGAAGTAAATGGTAGAAAGGACATTTTGAGCAAAATACCTTAACTTTTTTTCAAATTAATGAATAACCATTGAGTAATCTTTCTATTTCTGGACTTCCTGGTATAAGTTTAGTTAGCTTGAAATAAGAAAATGCTTAAAGGATAAGCTGGAATATTAAACTTAAGATCCTTTCTTTGAGAGGACCTATTTGTGTAGCTATTTTCTGGAGGTACATAAATAAATAAACAAATATCCTATGTTAGTTACTATATGTACTCATGTAGTAATATGTATTACTGTGTATATTTTTCTAGTACTATGTATAATATATATGTATGTATATATATAATTTGAAGATGAGGGTTCTATTTTATGAGTAAGTACACTGCACATACATTCTTTTTATTAGCTTTGATAACAGATATTTAAATGTGTATTTTTCCAGTTGTTTAATCATTATTACATCTATCTTAATCATACCAGTAAACTATTTCAAAAGGTTTTTAACTTGTAGCACTGTGCCATTGGTAAGATTATCAATTACGAAGTATTGAGAAAACTGACATGTTATTGTTTATTTCTAACTATGCTAGTCAAAGCAACACATCTTAGCATAATACATAAGAGGTATGGAATGTAAAGTTGGAATCTGATAATATCTGATGCCTTTGAAAACCCAGTGTCTAAATACTGTGGTACCTTAATGCCGTTCTTAAATAGTAAAATAATATAACAAATATTGTATAAAATTGATTGGTCATCATTAATAAAGGATTTGTTAAGGATGCCATAGAGCTCTGAAGTCGGTTAACATTTGGTAACATCCACTCTTTCTCCTTCTGTCTCCATCAAGGTGCCTGTGTCGGTGGCCATGATGACTCCCCAGGTGATCACCCCTCAGCAAATGCAGCAAATCCTTCAGCAGCAAGTCCTGTCTCCTCAGCAACTCCAAGCCCTTCTCCAGCAGCAGCAGGCAGTCATGCTGCAGCAGGTAATGTGGGTTACCTACTTTGGAATACTAGCACCTGTGTTGACAGTGCCATGGGCATAAATGACAAATTTTTTCTCCACTGGAAAGGACAACTGGTCTGTATCCTGGAATATAATTGTAGCATTGTAATTGCAGAACTGCTTAGGAAAGTTTAAACCCCTTAGTCTTTTTAAAGTCATTAACATCTAGAGTAAGAGCTGAAAGAAGTGTCATTTCAACATGAGATAAATCAATATTTAAATATTTAAATGCTTAGGTGCATTGGATTTGTAGACTTGCCTGCCAAAGTGCAAGAAGACCTACAGGTAATTGTTTTGAAATTCCTAACCCTCCAATACTCCTTTTAGTTCACATAAGGATGAAAGTGATACCGACCTTCTGTTACAATGGAGAAAGTAACATCTCAAATTTTCCTTTCCAAAATTCATTTGGAATTTAGGAATAGAAGTATCTACTTATTTATAACAAAGTTGAGCAGCTGAGCTACCAATTCATGAGATTTATCTTTTTCAAATAACAAAAAACCTTATGTTCCTAATGTGTGTGTGTATATATATATATATATATATATGTGTGTGTGTATATATATATATATATATATAATTGGAGTCTCAAGTTTATATGAAATGGACTTTATGTCATAGACTTAATTTTTCATAGAGAAAATAATGTGCTTTACCTGAATTCTTATAGATTTAGTTACTTTGCTATGTTCTGTGATGGTGACCACAGACCAACTGCTTATATTTCTAACTCTGATGTTCTTCTGTCCATCTGATGGATTACAGTTTTTTCCTAGTAAGAACTGGTCACCCTGATCTTACGTAACTCTGTAGTTGGTTCTTATAAATGGTAGAGGAGATGGCAGATGTAATAATCTAGGTTATTCATTTGGCTCTAGCACTTTAGAATACAGATTTTTCTATACCCCTTCATTTAGGATATTTTGGACTCTGAATTGCAAAGTTTCAGAACTGGCTTGGGAAAAAAAAATGTATGTAGATCTGTCTCCTGGAATCCAGTGCATATTAGTTGTTGTTCTTGTGAGACAAATCTTAATGGAGATTCTACCCTATATCACTGTAGAAGAGTTTAGGAGGTTTGTAATATATGCAACTTTTGCCTTTATTTATTAAAGTCAAAATGGTTTATTCAGCAACAACTACAAGAGTTTTACAAGAAACAGCAAGAGCAGTTACATCTTCAGCTTTTGCAGCAGCAGCAACAGCAGCAGCAGCAGCAGCAGCAACAGCAACAGCAGCAGCAGCAGCAACAGCAGCAGCAGCAACAACAGCAGCAGCAACAGCAGCAGCCACAGCAACAGCATCCTGGAAAGCAAGCAAAAGAGGTAGGATCCGGCCAGCTCATCCACACAGAGGAGTGCGAGGTTGGGAAGGGCCCAGAGAGGCCAGGGCAGTCTTTGATCTTCCTATCACCAGGCTCTTGCTGTCAAAGATGCACTATTCTACATTTGTACTGAGCTTAATAGCAGTGACAGTGGAACTCTCCTGTTCTCCTTTTTTGTAGCATGGGACTGAGAGTTATAATCCAATGCTGCTGTCGTCTAATGTTCACTAATGAATCACAGTGTACAAAGAGCAAGCTGTGTGGTGAACAAAGTACTGATTAGCTTGTATGTATGGAGAATCTAAGTTGGTGAGGGAACCTTATTTTTCTCAGTGGTGCAGCTCAGAGAACATGCATGCAAATTGAGCCTGTTGTTGGGGGTTGTGGGGGGGGAAAACGGAGAAAGTGGTTGGGCACAGATTTCAAAGTCACAGGCCCCTGATTAATGACTGCTACTGTAGGTTTGGAGTGGCGAGTAGAAAGTTCCAGTTTGATATGCTCATAAATCAAACTGACAAGCTGGCTTCTCAGGCCTAGCTTGCACTTGTCAGCAAACTGCATCAAATATAAACATAATACAAACAAAACATGTTGAAGTAGTTAAATTGATCAGCAGGTATCAGAGCTGTTGTCTTCAAGCTGCCCATTATGCAAACGTACAGGAAACAGTTTTGACCCCCTGAGGCTTTGTTTCTGTTTGGATTTGTGAATAGAATTTCAGACAGCCATCAAGTACAGAATAGAAATTGCTCCCTTATTTCTCCGGAGGCTTTGGGCAATCCACATGACTTGCTCCATTATGCAGTCTGTTTTCCAGTGAGCGCATCAGAAGTTTCTCTTTTTCCCAAACTAAAAAGGAAAGGTCTTCCACAGCAGCTTGTCTTTCTCTGAAGTGTGACTGCCTTCTCATACCCTCCTGAGTCCAAAAGGAGTCTGGTTTGTCTTGTAACGCCTCACAAAATTGGAACTTATACTTTTCCTTATAATAAGGGCACTTTTTTGGGCCTTGAACATAATTCTGCCTTTAATATATTCCAGTAAGAGAGAAGAGGAAGAGAGGGAGCTAACAGGCCTGTCCTATGAAGGCTACATCCCAGTTTACTAATAGATCACTAGAGACCACGGTCATGGACTTCTGCAGATCAAACTTACTGAGTTGGAAAAAAAATAAAAAGTGCTGTTGAAGTTGACTGTTTCCATCAAGTGTCATTCTTTGAGTATAAATAAATTTATTATCATCTGAAATAAGCCCATTTAAAAAGTCTGAACCATTGTGACACACTTTCTCTAGACCTTGTTCCATCCTCTTTTCTCTGCTGCTGTGTTAATATTTGAAAGAAAAGCAACTGAAAATCTAGAACTTGCTCACATTCTTCCCTTGAACTTTGATGGTGGGATGACCATTCACAAATGCACCAGGGCAATGAAAGGAGTGTGTGTTTTTCTATACGAGAACTGTTTGCACAGACTCTGCCTTTCGTTCACTGGGTTGGGTTTTCTGACACCAGCAGCAGCAGCAGTTGGCAGCCCAGCAGCTTGTCTTCCAGCAGCAGCTTCTCCAGATGCAACAACTCCAGCAGCAGCAGCATCTGCTCAGCCTTCAGCGTCAGGGACTCATCTCGATCCCACCTGGCCAGGCGGCACTTCCAGTCCAGTCGCTGCCTCAAGGTACCTACAAAACATGGGGCACATGTCATTTCTAAAGCTTGCATTTCTATCACCGTGTGGCCTGTCTACATTATACCTTGAGAAATGTTTTATGACCTTCATGTTTATTATTAAAGCATGATTGTTATGAAAACAATAACACAATGACTTAAAACCTTTGCGGGGCAGCAAAAGCAGTTCTAAGGGGGAATTTTACAGCAACAGTTTTACCTCAGGAAACAAAAAATCTCAAACAACCTAATCTTACATGTAAAGCAGCTGGACAAAGGAGAACAAGCAAAACCCAAAGTTAGTAGAAGTTTTGAGTATGTGATTAACATGCACATACTACTATATATAAAATAGATAATCAATAAAAACCTACTATATAGCATAGGGAACTCTACTTGTACTCTGTAATAATCTATATGGGGAAAGAATCTGAAAAAGAATAGATGCAGGTATATGTATAACTAAGTCATTTTGCTGAGTACCTGAAACTAACAACATTGCAATACCCTTTTATAAAATAAAAATTGAAAAAAACATGATTGTTAACATGTGTGCATGCCTCTTTTTCTTGAGACTCAGAGATTTTATTACACACTGCTTTGTAAGTGTGTGGTAAACTGCTTTCAAGTGCTTTGTTAGATATTAAATGTGTATTTATTTGTTTTATGGAAGAAAATGTGTAAGACCAGCACAATTCAAGCTATTAAATATATACTGAAGATCTACAGGGAACTGGATTAGTGAGAAGGCTAACGACACTGTGTTTAACGTAAGTGAGCTGATAGGAGTTTTGGTGAACAACTGCTAAGAAAAAGATAGACGCTCCTAATCTTCACACTAAAACCTCTACATATAAAAGGGAGGCTTTATGTATTCCTACAGAAAATATTCCAAGTTATGCTTGGGGGACCTCCTCATACATCCTGGGCCATATTATTCCTCCTTTCTCTAAAATGGTGTTGCCTATAATTGTGAATTATAGCTTTAAAAAGTTGTCAACTGTACTCTTATTTTTCTGATAAGAGAAACTTGGATGTACTTTAATAATTCAATAACACAATACCATACAAATATACAATTGTGTGTATTCATTATTGGACTCAACTTTGGGGAAATGGAAAGGGTTCTAAGTAAAGAAAGAAAACAGAATAGTATACAAAATGGTGCTTTGTGTGCTAAAATTCTCAATACTGGTAAAATTCATATATCTATAAATATAATGGAAAGCATATTCTAATTTACATTAGGATTTTGTTGGAATAAGCTTTAATCCAAATGAACTTTAATTCAAATCATTTATGCTTGTTCAAGTGGAGCTCACATTGTAATAATACTTGCTATGCATTTCTCTGCCTCTATAGGAAACACTGAATAAAATCAAAAACGATTAAATGTACAAAAAAATTATAATTAGGAGAGTAACATGGAAACTTACATTACCACATGTCAAATAGATAGCCAATGGGATTTGGTGTATGGCTCAGAAAACTCAAACAGGGGCTCTCTATCAACCTAGAGGGGTGTGATGGGGAGGGAGATGGGAGGGAGGTTAAAAAGGGAGGGGATATATGTATACCTATAGCTGATTCATGTTGACGTTTGACAGAAAACAACAAAATTCTGTGAAGCAATTATCCTTCAATAAAAAAATAAATTAAAAAGAAAAAAAAGAGCCTTTTAAATATTCAAGTTTTGTTTTGTGCACATTAAGTTAAAAATATGATGGTTGATGTTTTTCTTTTTATTTATCAAATTACTATCTCCATGGCTTAATTTCCCCAGAATTCCTCTTTCATTTGACTTTAGATCCTCTAATTCACCTGATTGCATCACTCTGAAGAAATCAAGAGAGATAAAGTTTAAATTGTGAAAGAAAAACAAAGCAGTAAACCCATTTTTTTCTGCGTCATTCCAAAGAGAATTGGAATAAACCAGCACGATTTTGAGTGAAACCATTCAAAGATTTAAAAAAATGTTTAAAATGCCCATAGAAACAAAATGTAACTTATATAAAATATATTTGTTGAACTGCATTCTTTCAAATCAAGCACACAAATATCTTGTGAACAAGGAAATTCATTATGATATAACCATTCTAATAGTTTTTAAATGAAAACTTTCTCTTATTTCTGAGCTTTTCTTTTTTGATAGAATTATCTCCTTTGTTTTTCTTCTGTTTGTTTTTTTTCCAGTTTTATTGAGATATAATTTATGTACAGCACTGTATAAATTTAAGGTATGCAGCATAGTGATTTGACTTACATACATCATGAAAAGATTGACTTACAACCCTGAGTTAGTTCCTGATGTTGCACAATGTAATGATTCACTGTTTCTCTACTATATAAAGTGATCGATCACCACTTACTTTTCTTCCATTTGTATCTCCATAAAATACATGAGAAATAAAACACACAGAATGGAAAATATTGAGGGGAAAGAAGTAAAACTGAAAACATTTGAGCAATCTTGGTTTGAGCAGAAAATGAATTTAAACAATTTTTTAATTGAAATGTAGTTGACTTACACTGTTGTGATAGTTTAAAGTGTTAAGTGATTCATATATATATATATGCACAAAAATATATAGAGAAAGAATATATATATATACACATATATCCTTTTTCAGATTCTTTTCTCACATAGGTTATTAAAAATATTGACTGTAGTTTGCTGTGCTATATAGTAAGTCTTTGTTGGTTATCTATTTTATGTATAGTAATGTGTATGTATAATCCTAAACTCCTAATTTATCCTCCCTTCCCTATCCCCCTTGGTAACCATAACTTTGTTTTCTATGTCTCTGGGGTTATTTCTGTTTTATATATAAGTTCATTTGTGTCATTTTTCTTTTGGATTCCACATATAAGTTATATCATATGATACTTGCCTTTCTCTATCTGGTTTAGTTCTCTTAGTATGATAATCTCTAGGTCCAAACAAAAAAGATGGAAGTCATCATTGTGTTTTCAACTATTTAGATAAATGTATGGGAAGTGCCATTGTGGAGACTCATCAGCCAAACTCAGAAGGAATGTGTCAGATAAACCAGCTATACTAAAGGAACATGAGTTCATAGCACACTTTTGGAATTTCAAAGTTAAAGTGGGAGAAAGTAAAAAAGTAATTGTAAAAGTAAAAAAGCTGAATCTTTGCCTCAGCTACTGGCTGTTTTGAACAAAAATGTTTTAATTATTTTTTTATCAGCTTCTCAGTTAACTTTGCATGAGGTTTTTGGCTGGTTGATTAGTCACAAGTAATAACCATATGAGAACCAAGTAGGATTAATATGCAATGATAATAGTCTCATTGTATCTTTAAAAATATGCTATACTAACAGTGTTTATCCCCATGATTTAACACAGCTTGCTCAGACTACTTTTAAAGCTATGACTTTTTTCAACTGTATAAAAATTTGTACAAGAGAATTAGATGTCAGAAATTTGTAATTTTGATAAGGAGATTCACATTTTTCTCTATATTGCAAAATGATGTAATGTTATATTTTATCATTTTAAAGTAAGGCATTTTAAATACTGAGCATTTAAAGTCATCATGAACATTACTACAGTTGCTACAATACTGGCTTTTAATGTGAAGTAGGCAATTAAATTATGATCTCTAAGTTTGTATATAGAGTGACTGTTGGTATACAGAAGTCAAATAAGAAAGGATGGATTTGTAAATCCATCTTGAATAAAATGCTGCTGCTGCTGCTGCTAAGTCGCTTCAGTCGTGTCTGACTCGGTGCGAACCCATAGACGGCAGACCACCAGGCTCCTCCGTCCATGGGATTTTCCAGGCAAGAGTACTGGAGTGGGTTGCCATTGCCTTCTTCAGAATAAACTACTGATTGTAAAACTATTTAATGCATAGTGTACTTTAAATATCAACTAATAATTATTTAGTGACATATCTTCATGACATAGTACCCTTGTTTACTATGGTACTTAAATAGGATTAAAAAATTAAAAGGTTAAAAAAATAGGAAATTATTGTGACACGCACTTTAAACTTTGATATATATTTTTGACATAAGATAGAGGTCAGTGTATCCCAGTACACAGGGCTGCTGCTACTGCTAAGTCGCTTCAGTCGTGTCCAACTCTGTGCGACCCCATAGACGGCAGCCCACCAGGCTCCGCCGTCCCTGGGATTCTCCAGGCAAGAGCACTGGAGTGGGTTGCCATTTTCTTCTCCAAAGCATGAAAGTGAAAAGTGAAAGTGAAGTCACTCAGTCATGTCCGACTCTTTGCGACCCCATGGACTGTAGCCTACCAGGCTCCTCCGTCCATGGAATTTTCTAGGCAAGAGTACTGGAATGGGTTGCCATTGCCTTCTCCACAATACACAGTTTATATTCACAAATTTAGTATTACTCTAGGAACTTACATATATATACACATACATACCCTGGAGAAGGAAATGGCAATCCACTCCAGTATTCCTGCCTGGTAAATCCCATGGACAGAGTAGCCTGGTGGGCTACAATCCAGGAGGATACAAAGAGTTGGACATGACTGAGCAACCAAACAACAAAAACACGTACATATATGTGTATGTATGTGTGTGTATATACACACATACATATACATATATGTTTCATTCCAACTTTTAAAATATTTTTGAATTTATAATAGCTGTCTAAAACAAACATTTTCATTACTAATCTGAGGGACCAAACAGGGAATTCTGGATAACCAACCAGTGCAATTTTGAACTAACACTTTGTCAAACTAGATGACCTTGGAATCAGAGAACTGTTGAACAATAAAAAAAATGATACATTTTGAAATGAAGTATAATAATGTCCTTTATGTTGAGTTAGGACTCTGCTGAAGTTTGTCTTTGGCATCAGTGTTCAGTCAAAGTTAGCTATTTGGCTTTGACTTCATGCTCTGCTTGTGGAACTCTAAATAGTCAAATTCCTACTTCAACACCACTATGGCATCCTTGAGTTTTTGCTTAATCTGTGATGATAGGCTTACATAGAACATATATATAATAAGGGTAATAGTACTAGCATTATGAACAATGTAAGTCATGAAGAATTATTGTTACCATCTTAGTATTCCCTTTCACATACCAATAAACCTTCTATTTGTAACTTAAGTTTTACATCCTGGAAACTCCATCAGTGAGCTAAACTTTGAATGAAAATTTATTATTGTGGGACTAAAATTTTGCAAGTTACCTGTGAATGCTGTTATGCATAAAAACTAACTTAGGGGGACTTCCCTGGTAGCTCATTGGTAGAGAATCTGCCTGCTAATGCAGGAGACAAAGGTTCAATCCCTGGACTGGGGAGATCCCACATACTGAAGAGCAACTAAGCCCATTCACCACAACTAGTGAGCCTGTGCTCTAGAGAACAGGAGCTGCAACTAATGAGCCCACATGCTGCAACTACTGAAGCCCCCACCCTACAGCCTGTGCTCCGCAACAAGAGAAGCCACTGCAATGAGAAGCTAGCATACAGCAACTAGAGAGGAGCCCCCATTTCCTGCAACTAGAGAAAAGCCAATGCAGCAACAAAGACCCAGCACAGCCAAAAATAAATCAATTATTTTTTAAGTTGTAGAAAATTGACTCAAAAAATAATAAAATTGGGTTTTAAAAAAGCTAACAGAGATAAATAAATATGTAGGGAAATATTAAAAACATATTGAGTTAGTTTTTGAGAAAATTTAAATGAGATAAGAAGATAGAGATTAAATTGGATTTAATGTTGTTTAGGTTATATGTCTTTAGAAAAGTTCTGTTTGTCAATTCTTTATGAGTTGTGGGAAAACTTTAAAGGAGAATGTCAACTTTGCCACATTAAGATATCATAATCAAGAAAAATGAGAAATCATTGTTTTTGTAAGAGAATATCAAACTGTGAACATTTTAATAGTTAAATCATAGCAGGAACATTTTTTGTGTCAGATGTATTCCTGTATCCTAGAAATTCCTTTCTTGGTTGAGATACTTGCCTTTGGTCTCAGTTTCAGCAAAATAACTCCCTGTAATTCAGCATTTGAACAAAATGTTTATTTGGTACACCTCTCATTGAAAATAGATTTTAAACATGGACATTTTGCATAAGGGTTATAGTAAGCCCCTAGTCAAATGCAGATCAATAAGATGTTAAGTTTGGCAAACTATAAATCAACACATGGCTCTCTGAAAGACAGCTCAGCAACTGTAATAATTGCTGCCACTGGAGAGGAGTTCTGGGGACCCAGAGGTCAGGACTAGTAGGGAAATTTAAGTTTGCAAGGCATACACTTCTCTGCAATTCAGTTATTTTGCCAATGTTTGTATACTGGTTTTTCAAATTATAAAATATAAGATGAAAAGTAAAAATTAATATTTCAATAATTCAAATTATTTAATATCAGATTGGTTCAATATAACATATGAATAATACAATACTTCTACAAAAATGTACTTTTATTATTTTTAGTTTTAAGTAACCCTAGAAAATAAGCAGACCATTATTAAATAAGTTAATTAATTCAAGTAGACTGACTTTACATAATGCCATATTAAAATTACTTATTTAACATTAAAATTATTACTGAATGTAGAAAATAAAAGGACATGGAAAGAATTGTTTTCATTTTTGAGTGTGAGAGAGCTGCTCATGTATTAACAATTTTTACCAGTATGTGAAACCACTTAAATTTTTAAATTGTGTGTGCCCGAAGGATGTATAATCTAGATGTGAATCTAGATATGAATTACCAAATTTTCATCAATTCTTAGCACAGTGCTTGGTTCCTAGTAGTTACTCTACAAACTCTGACTCTATGAATAAAGAATTACTTGATTTATCTGTAGTATTATATGGAATTTGATTAGGAATTATTGTTTTTCTTTCAACTCCTGAAAGAAGAAACCTTTTAATGCTTCTCTGTAGTCCTGGCAGTGAATAGCAACAAACCCAAGTCACCATACAAAAGTAAATAGGGTTTCTCAATTTTTTTGTGGGCATGAAATTTTTTAATTACGTAACTATAAAACTTTGGTATATACTACTGTATGTATCACATGGACCACAGCCTTGTCTAACTCAATGAAACTATGAGCCATGCCATGTAGAGTCACCCAAGACGGACAAGACATGGTGGAAAGTTATGACAAAACATGGTCCACTGGAGAAGGGAATGGCAAACCACTGCAGTATTCTTGCCTTGAGAACCCAATGAAAAGTATCAAAAGGCAACAAGATAGGACACTGAAAGATGAACTCCCCAGGTCGGTAGGTGCCCAATATGCTACTGGAGATCAGTGGAGAAATAACTCCAGAAAGAATGAAGAGACAGAGCCAAAGCAAAAACAACACCCAGTTGTGGATGTGAATGGTGTTGGAAGCAAAGTCTGATGCAGTAAAGAGCAATCACGCAAGGGAACCTGGAATGTTAGGTCTATGAGTCAAGGCAAATTGGCAGCGATCAAACAAGACATGGCAAGACTAAACATCGACGTTTTAGGAATCAGCAAACTAAAATGGACTGGAATGGGTAAATTTAACTCAGATGACCATTATATCTACTACTGTGGGCAACAATTCCTTCGAAGAAATGGAGTAGCCATCATAGTCAACAAGAGAGTCTGAAACAAAAGAGTTTTGGATGCAATCTCAAAAACGACAGAATGATCTCTGTTTGTTCCAAGGCAAACCATTCAATATCACAGTAATCCAAGTCTATGCCCCGACCAGTGAAAAAGCTGAAAAAGCTGAAGTTGAATAGTTCTATGAAGATCTACGAGACCTTCTAGAACTAACACCCAAAAAAGATGTTCTTTTCATTATAGGAGACTGGAATGCAAAAGTAGGAAGTCAGGAAATACCTGGAGTAACAGGCAAATTTGGCCTTGGAGTACAAATTGAAGCAGGGCAAAGGCTAATAGAGTTTTGCGAAGAGAACACACTGGCCATAGCAAACACCCTCTTCAACAACACGAGAGAAGACTCTACACATGGACATCAACAGATGGTCAATACCAAAATCAGATTGCTTATATTCTTATCAGCCAAAGATGGAGAAGCTCTATACAGCCAGCAAAAACAAGACCGGGAGCTGACTGGCTCAGATCATGATCTCCTTATTGCCAAATTCAGACTTAAATTGAAGAAAGTAGGGAAAACTGCTGGGACATTCAGGTATGACCTAAATCAAATATCTGATGATTATATAGTGAAAGTGAGAAATAGATTCAAAGGATTAGATCTGATAGAGTGCCTGAAGAACTATGGGCAGAGGTTTATGACATTGTACAAGAGGCAGGGATCAAGACCATCCTCAAGAAAAAGAAATGCAAAAAACCCAAATGGTTGTCTGAGGAGGCCTTACAAATAGCTTTGAAAACAAGAGAAGCAAAAGGCAAAAGAGAAAAGGAAAGATATACCCATTTGAATGCAGAGTACCAAAGAATAGCAAGGAGAGATAAGAAGCCTTCCTCAGTGATCAATGCAAATAAATAGAGGAAAACAATAGAATGGGAAAGACCAGAGATCTCTTCAAGAAACTTAGAGATACCAAGGGAATATTTCATGCAAAGATGGGCACAATAAAGGAAAGAATTGGTATGGACCTAAAAGAAGCAGAAGATGTTAAGAAGAGGTGGCAAGAATACACAGAAGAGCTATACAAAAAAGATCTTCAAGACCCAGATAATCATGATAGTGTGATCACTCACCTAGAGCCAGACATCCTGGAATGCGAAGTCAAGTGGGCCTTAGGAAGCATCACTACGAACAAAGATAGTGGAGGTGACAGAATTCCAGTTGAGCTATTTCAAATGCTAAAAGATGATGCTGTGAAAGTGCTGCACTCAATATGCCAGCAAATTTGGAAAACTCAGCAGTGGCCACAGGACTGGAAAATGGTCAGTTTTCATTTCAATCCCAAAGAAAGACAATGACAAAGTATGCTCAAGCTACCACACGATTGCAATCATCTCACACGCTAGCAAAGTAATGCTCAAAATTCTACAAGCCAGGCTTTACCAGTATGTGAACCTTGAACTTCCATATGTTCAAGCTGGTTTTAGAAAAGGCAGAGGAACCAGAGATCAAATTGCCAACATTCACTGCATCATTGAAAAAGCAAGACAGTTCCAGAAAAACGTGTACTTCTGCTTTAAGGATATGCCAAAGCCTTTGACTGTGTGGATCACAACAAACTCGGGAAAATTCTGAAAGAGATGGGAATACCTGACTGTTTGATCTTCCCCCTGAGAAATCTGTATGCAGGTCAGGAAGCAACAGTTAGAACTGGACATGAAACAACAGACTAGTTCCAAATAGGGAAAGGATTACATCAAGGCTTTATATTGTCACATTGCTTATTTAACTTATGTGCAGAGTACATCATGAGAAACGCTGGGGCAGATGAAACACAAGCTGGAATCAGATTGCCGGGAGAAATATCAATAACGTCAGATATGCAGATGACACCACCCTTATTGTAGAAAGTGAAGAAAAACTAAAGAGTCTCTTGATGAATGTGAAAGAGGAGAGTGAAAAAGTGTGCTTAAAACTCAACATTCAGAAAACTAAGATCATGGCATCTGGTCCCATCACTTCTTGGCAAATTGATACGGAAACAGTGAGTGGAAACAGTGAGAGACTTTATTTTTGGGGGCTCCAAATTCACTGCAGATGGTGACTGCAGCCATGAAATTAAAAGATGCTTACTCCTTGGAAGGAAAGTTATGACCAACCTAGACAGCATATTAAAAAGCAGAGACATTACTTTGCTAACAAAAGTCTGTCTAGTCAAAGCTATGGTGTTTCCAGTAATCATGTATGGATGTGAGAGTTGGACTATAAAGAAAGCTGAGTGCCAAAGAATGTTGCTTTTGCACTGTGGTGTTGAAAGAGACTCTTGAGAGTCCCTTGGACTGCAAGGAGATCCAACCCGTCCATCCTAAAGGAAATGAGTCCTGAATATTCATTGGAAGGACTGATACTGAAGATGAAGCTCCAATATTTTGGCCAACTGATGCGAAGAGTTGACTCATTGGAAAAGACCCTGATGCTGGGAAAGATTGAAGGTGGGAGGAGAAGGGGACAACAGAGGATGAGATGGTTGGGTGGCATCACTGACTCAATGGACATGAGTTTGAGTACACTCCAGTAGTTGGTGATGGTCAGGGAGGCCTGGTGTGCTACAGTCCATGGGGGTCGCAAACAGTCGGAGACAACTGAGTGACTGAACTAAACTGATTTTATACCATTTTAAGGGAAAGTGAATAATCTTCACTTAAGATTTGAAGTTGATTGTTATCCTGTGATGCTCTAGTCCAGTGATCCCAGATCCCAGAAGGTGCTTGCCAGTCCACTAGTTTTCTGATCAGTTGAACAGATCTTTTAAGTTAGCTTCATTGAATTTGCACTTCTTGCAGGCACTTATATAGGCTCTGGGGATAAATCTTTGACAATAATTGATAGTAAAACCTGCCATTATAAAACTTACCTTTTAGTGAAGAAGACGGACAACAAATAAAGTATATAGTGGTAACTGCTAAGGAGAAAAATGAAAAAGGAAGGATAAGAAAAACTTAAGCAGCCATAGGAGATGGGAGAAGTTGAACTTGTAGACAAGATAGACGGGAAGGAGTCCTGGGAAGGGGCTATGTGAGTTGTGACCTTGGAAATGTGAGGGTGCTTTTGAACAAGTTAATTAATTTTCCTGTACTTCAGTGTCCTCATCTCTAAAATGAAAGTAACGATGATAGTAATAGTGGTTGGGTATTACACCAGTTATCATGTATGAAGGCTTTGCAAAATTGACTGACATATGAGTAGCACTATATATATCTGTTAAATAAATCAAAGAAACCTGCCAGAGGAGTGAGTTGGAGCCAGAGGAGCTGTATAAACAGGAGCTTAGGTTTGAACACGTAAGACTGGAGAATCTGTTGGGGTTACAGGGAGATGTCAAATAAGCAGCCTGCAATTTAAGAAAGAGATTTGGGCTAGAGATCACTTGAATCCTAAGCCTGTACTTAGTATTTGAAACTGAAATAAATTAGTGTAGTTGTAAAAATAATTTATTGAGTTAAATTTTTTCCTTACATATTTGAAAAACACTGAATTAAAGAAAGAGATCTAAGATATCTTGGTTACTAAATATTTCAGAATTGTTTTACTTGCTAACATAAACCATGGGTCTCCAATATCGAGATAACAGATCTCTGAGATCTCTTAGACTAATAGCATTTAGGGAGTACTGTTCCATTGAACACAATGCTGAATTTGTTATAATACTGCCTGAAAAAGTGAATTTATTCTTGCAAATAATCAAAACATAAAAAAAAACCTCATGAAACCTTCAAAATGGCACAAAGTTGATCAGCTAGTTGTTTCATATTTTAAAATAGTTCTGTATCCATAGAAAATAACTAAGCAAGCTGATGTGAAAATGTTGTCTCATGAGCAGTGTGATAGTTTACTTTTTAAAAATGCCCCACAGATTATCTGCAATTGGAATAATCTATGGAGCTTCAAAAACTACTGATGCCTGTGTTCTGACTTCAGAAATTATGATTTAATTTGGTGTGGCTGTGATCAGAGCACTGGAAATTTTAAAGGATCCCCAAATGATATGAATATGTAAACTCTTTGGCAAGCCATTCTTGCTAACAGAAATCCCTTTTCAACATTATTTTTCTCTGTCCCTTATCTGTAATATTTAAAATATTTAAACATTAAATATTTAAAGTATACATATTTAATATTGTTAAAATATAATATTCTGTTAATTAAGGACCATTATTTGGACTGATTTATCAAATGTTTACGTGCCTTCTGTTTATTATCCTATCATTGTGATACCATGGTAGTACCAGTAATTTTCAATGCAAATGAATAGTATAATGGAATTCTACTTTAAGGTAAGTGGATATGTAGGTTACCAAAGTTATTAATAAAATCTGAAAGCTAAATTATTATTAACATCTTAACTATAGTCAGAAATATGTCTTTAGCCAAAATATAAAATGTTACTAGCCACTCAATCTGGTAGAATCAGATGGTACCATTTAAAATTCTTTAGACTTTTGCCTTATCAGAAAGCAATACTCATAAATATTGGGTTGGCCAAAAAGTTCTTTCAGATTTTTCCAGGAGATGTTATGGAAAAACCCTAACAAATATTTTTAGGGTTTTTGGCCAACCCACAATAGTATGCCCTTTAATAGAACATTTACCTATGATAGTAACCAAGATGTCTTTCAGAACTGTGTGAACCTGTTTTAATCAATCAAATCAACAACTGTTGAGCACATACTAGGCAATGTTTTAGGAACTGAGTGTCTACCAGTAAAATAAGAAATCCTTGCTCCTAGCAAATGGTGAAGGGAGACTGTAAAACAATATAGTCTAGGGGTGGTAAATGCTCTAAAGAAAAAGAAAGTAGATAGGTCATGATAAAAGGCAGGTAGGGAGGGGCAGTGGTTGATAGTGTGTTGAAAGACCTGTCACAGGAAGTGACCTTTGAACCACCTAAATGAAGGGAGAGAGGAAGCTGTGAGAAGATTTACAACCAGAGAGTGGCCTAGGTTGTGGGAATAGCTGGAGCAAAAGCTTGAAAGGGAGCAAATATTTGATGCATTCGAGAAATAGCAGAAGGCCCGTGTAATAGAATGAAATGGAGAGACAGTGATGGATAAGGTCAGAGACATAGATAACAATCAGATAATATACTGAAAATACAACTACCATATGACCCAGCAGTCCCATTACTGGAAATAATACCTACAGAAAACCATAATTCAGAAAGACTCATGCACCCCAGTGTTCATTGCAGCATTATTGAAAATAGCTAGGACATGGAAGCAACCTAAATATTCAACAAGAGAGGAATGGATAAAGAAGATGTGGTATATATGTACAAAGGAATATTACTCAGCCATAAAAAGGAATGAAATTGGGTCATTTGTAGAGATGTGCATGGACCTAGAGACTATCATACAGAGTGAAATTAAGTCAAAAAGAGAAAAACAAATATCATATATTAACAAGTATATGTGGAATCTAGAAAAATGCTATAGAGTATCTTATTTGTGAAAGAGAAATTGAGACACAGACATAGAGAACAAATTATGAACACCAAGTGGGGAAAAGGAGGTGGAGGGATGAATTGGGAGATTGGGATTGACATATATACACTATTGAAACAATGTATAAAATAGATAACCAATGAGAACATACTGTTGAGCTCAGGGAACCCTATTCAGTACTCTGTGGTGACCTAAACAGGGAGGAAATTCAAAAAGAAGGGATAAATGTGTATGTATAACTGATTCACTTTGCCTTACAGTAAAAACTAATACAACATTTTAAACTAACTATAGTCCAATAAAAATTGAAAAAAAAAAGAAAAGAAAAACCTTTTACTCATAAATTTCAAACTGCTTTTAATTATAAGGAAAATGCATGTAACATAAAAATAAAAAGTGCCGGCTCCTCATAGGCAGCAGTGTTTTTTTTTCTCTTCTAAGTGTTCTCAGAAGCCATTAGAGGCTTTGCTGGGGAAGTGTCATGGTTTAATTTACTTTTAGAGAGATAACTTTGGGCTGATAGATGAAAAGTAAATTATCCAAAGGCAAGGTGAAAACAGGAAGCAGTCGGGAAGCTATAGCAGTGTCTAGGCAAGAAGTGACAGTGGAGCAGAGAGGCAGCAGACAAGACGGTGAAAGTTCTGATGCAGAGGATGTGTGTTGATGCTCCACAGAAAAGGATTTGCTCATGGAGTTTTGCATTAAGACACCTAAACACACGCAGCCAGGTAACAAAAAGTCACAGTCATAAAGTTTCAGAATCTTAGGTTAAGGCTAGAATTAAATTAGTCGTTAATGATCTTTATATAGAAAGTATTTCCTTTGTAACAGAAATACCTTTCTTTATTAACCCATCCTCTTTTTATAGAAAAAAATAACTTTTAATAACTTTGAGAATCTGAGCTATCCTGTCACTTCTTTAGTCTCAGGACACGTCTTAAAATCTTGAGGAGCCAGAATCACCAAAATGATAACTTTTGGTAAAACTTTCTGCTTGAAATTGTGATAAGCATAGCAACCTAAGGTTTCTCCTTTCATTTCTCATAAATCAGATAAATTTGCATAATCTGAACCAGAAAGTTGTTTAAAATGAGTTGTTGATTTATTCTGTCAGTCATAAAATGGAGGAGAAATTTAGATATTATATGCTGAATTGATCCATTTATGTAAACGTATTGGCTTATTTAGGGCCTGAAAATGAAATCAGTTATTTCCTTTGCCTCTCTGAGAAAGATCAAAATAGCTCTATAATTGTCAAATGTATTTTTATTTTGAGTGTTCACTGTTTTCCCCTGACAATTGTGTTTTCCCTCCTTACTTCTTTTTGTTTCATTTCTTTTTATATGTGTTATTTCCAAGTGTCTTTGTCTTTTAGTTCCTCAATGACACTAGCAATAAATAAAAGTCCAATAATTTAAATTTTAATTTTAATATTGTTAAAAGTCCAATACTTTAATTTTCAAATGGAACTTTCTGTGTTTTTTCAACTGATCCTTGATATTAGCCCCGTACGATTATTTCTAGTACTGTTCTTGAATTGGTAGTCTTTAACAGATAAATGATTATTGAAGAGAAAAAATATAGTGCTGATGACGTAAAACTGATTTATCATCATATTTAATAATTCTGGTAGCATCACTTTTGTTGTTTCCATTAATCCAGTAATAATACTAAGGTCATTATATGAACTTTACTTTGTTGTATTAGTGGGGCTTCCTTTCATTTTATAGCTGGCTTAAGTCCTGCCGAAATCCAGCAGTTATGGAAAGAAGTGACTGGAGTTCACAGTATGGAAGACAATGGCATTAAGCATGGAGGGCTAGACCTCACTACTAACAATTCCTCCTCGACTACCTCCTCCACCGCTTCCAAAGCATCACCACCAATAACCCATCATACCATAGTGAATGGACAGTCTTCAGTTCTAAATGCAAGGCGAGACAGGTAAATTTCATGACCTATATTTTGTTATTTATCACCAAATTTTGCTTTCACTATTTGTAAAACTAAAAATAATGATTTGTACTTAACAGAAGCAGAATGTGTAGGACAACAAATTAAATAGGTAGAAACTTTTAAATTATCTTATATATTATTTCATCAGAAAGAAACAGCTCAAATACCACCAGTTTGATGGATAGATGGGGAATTTCCTAGAGAAAGTTATCTTATAATAAGTGCATATAAAATTATTGTGTCAATATATTTTTATGGCTAAGATGCTATGATTAACCTGATTGCTGAAATGAGAATCTTCTTACCATTTTAAAACTTAAGAATGAGTTTCAAATCATTAATGATGCATATATATATATATATATATACATATTTAGATATCCCCCTTAATATATGTTACAACCATGTGCTTAGAAATCAGAGAATAGATATACATAAGCATGTAAACACAGGTGTCATAAACCAGAAGAAAGAAGATCTGGGTTTTTTTTTTTTTTTTTTCGGCATGATGGAATTATAAATATATAATTAAAATGAACTTACAGTAATACCCTGGATAAATTTGCATCAAAATTCATAAAGAAAAATTTGACTTCAGTTACCGACACTAAGTACATTATATTAGATCATTTTTTTCAACTTAGTATTTTTGGTTGTATAAAAAGTACCTTTGTAAAAGGATCACCCATATACTTTTTATCCATTTAACTCTATTTATGCAGGTATATGGTAACCTAATCAGATCCTTTAATGTGATTTACATAAAATATATAAGGTAAAATATTGCTCAGTGAAATATACCTTTTAAAAGATGGAACATAAGTACAGGATTTCTTTACAGAGTAGCTTAATCCCATATGATGTAGACTTATAAAATTCATATTTCAGTGTAGTGGATTGACAGCATTCTGTAATGTGAATACCTACCTGTCTGCAATAAACTCTTTTTTCATAAACAAGTATTTTTTCAAAGAAACATGCATTTATACAGTACGGTTTAAAATAGAATGCTATAATTTGGTGATGTTTTGGTCTTTCTTGGAGTATCATGAAAATTTTTTCTTGTTAGATTTCATTATTATAAAATGGTGTGCTTTTGAATGCTTTCATGCTGTTGTTTTAATTGAGAGTAATTTGATGATTATATACTTTAGAAGCTGGTTGATGTCTCTAGGATCTGTCTATCTGATACAATACTCACTTATCAAAAGTCTTAGGTAATTGTCAAAGAGATAGCTAATGAATACCATTCCAAAGTAGAATTTTTTGATCAACTGTAACTAGCAAAAATATATATGATTCACACATAAATATTAAACAATGTAGATGATTCTAAAGGTCCATATTATCTCTAAAAAGAGCATTTCAAAAATCTCGTGGTGATTTTCCTATTACTTTCTTAAAAACACAGTTTTTCTTTTTTTCACTTGACTACGTATGAATATATATTTTTATTTAGAGGTAAATGTTACATTAAGGTCATGTGGCAGGATTAGCATATGATATTATACGGTCCTCTTAGTTTTTCATCCTTTATTAACAGTCATCTTTGGCTTTATTTCTCCTCTAATTGGAACATCATCTAGCCTTGGCAGTTGAACTATTCTATAGAACGATTAAATTTTTCTGACTGCTCTGAGCTAAATTGACCTGTTTTGACCTGTTTGTCACTGATCGTAACCTGACAGGCGCTAGCAGCCTGCAACGATTATGGCTTTTTGAGATGAATCTGACGTCGTGTTCTTTTGCTACAGCTCGTCACATGAGGAGACTGGGGCCTCTCACACTCTCTACGGCCATGGAGTTTGCAAATGGCCAGGCTGTGAAAGCATTTGTGAAGATTTTGGACAGTTTTTAAAGTAGGTTTTTTACTTTTTTTAGCGGAGGGAGTGGATTATATGGGAGTTTTAGGCAATTTTGCTGTAAATAAGCAAAAGAAAGCTGAAGAAAGAAAGTAAAGGTCCATCCTAAGGCACTCTGTATGTTTTCTGTGTATTTCAACAAGTGGATTAGCAAACTCAAGCTAAGAAGGTTAATTGTTCACCTTTACTTTTCATGAGAAAATTTCACAAAAGGTCTTTGAATGAATAATAAAAAGTAGCCTACTATAATAGTGTCATTAATAATTGAAAGATATGTTTGTAGGATTCACTCAAATTTCAAGGTTTCTATAAAAATTTCTAGTAAGATTATGTGAGAAGTCATATGTGCATGTGTGTGTGTGTGTGTGTGTATAGAGACACACATATATTTAAACAAAAGACACATTTTAAAGGCTTATTTTTATTGCAGAATTTTTATTTCTTACTTTAAATAATGTTTAATGTATTTATTTAGTAAGAATAACGTACTGAAAGTTAATCGTAGCTAAAATTTTAAGATAGCTGTATTTTTCCCGTGTTGTGACTTGTTGCCCTGAGAATCATAAAGAAACATACATGGTCCTAAGCTTGTCTGATAGATTGTAAGCCTTCTCTAACTTAAGATCAAAACTTTGTATATCATTAATTTCTTCATACAGTGATAATATATTTTTTAATTCATAAGAGGTTCTTTTTCAAATGAGAATATGCATCTTTCATGAAACATTTTCCACCCACAATTTCAGAATGCAAGAGATCTAAACAGAGAGCTACAGATAGGTTTATGGAGATGAGTAACTTCACAGGCTGAGACTCTTATGTTGTCATGGAGCAGCTAACAGGGTCAATGAACTGTTTCATGCTTCATCAACAATTAAGTTAATTAGCTCATTTGAAATTGCATTGCTTTGTTGCCAGGATGTTGGCAGAAACATCAAAAAGATGTGTTTACAAATGGTATACTACAGGGTATAGAGCAGAAGCACCTAACAACAAGGCACAAGCACTTGGCATCATAATTGTATAACTGAATTACACCAAGACTTCCACAAGGATTTTTTAACCTGTTTTTTTCTAAATTTCTGACCAATTAAAGGAAAAAAATGCTTCCTATATTACTGTGGACTTTGTACATGGCCTTAATTGAAAATTTTCACTATCCAGAATAGCTGTGAGCTGCCATTTTGTTGGGTAGGAAGCTGATTCAAATGTTCTAAGCAAAAA
This sequence comes from Okapia johnstoni, assembly GCA_024291935.2. NCBI lineage: Eukaryota > Metazoa > Chordata > Mammalia > Artiodactyla > Giraffidae > Okapia > Okapia johnstoni. The sequence goes on from CM044312.1 coordinate 60,190,222, forward strand.
GAACCCTTAAAATATTAGGCAACTTTGCTAAAGATTTCTTATCTAAGAAAAATAATATCTGTTAAAACAAGGACAGAACATAAGAATATTCATTCTTTGAAGAACTAATTTCATATTTCTTCGTTTGAATATATTAGTTCTGATTAATATAGTATTCTTTATCATTAAGATTATTTAGAGGACTTTTGCTGCTAGTTCTTAAGAATAGCAATTTAAGCCTTATAGCTCAGTCATCATACATTTTATTGCTCTAAGTTGTTATTTCTAGCAAAATTCAAAATAAAGCTTTAAGAAAAAATATATCTTTTGATACAATTTCCTTTATGGCACATGGAAATAAACATTTCTATTCATCCCAAATTTGTATAAATATGAACTCTCATTTTACCCTCCATGAGTCTTTTTCATATTCATGCTAGTATTTAAAAATAAAACTGAAGAAGTTACAATTAAAAAAGCATTTCCTTTCAATTAAATATCAACTTTGGTTCCAAAGCCTGACCATTTTTCCAGCCCATTAACTTTATAGGGATGACAGAACAAATGACAGTAGATTTTAAGGCCTTCCTTTTAGTCCATTTTTGTCATGATATGCTTAGATTCTCTAAGTCAAATAAATGTGATAGATTCTGTTAATAGAGCTAATGCCAATATATGGTACTAAAATGAAATATTAATTTAATGTATTTTTATACTGGTATTGCCTTTTTCTTGATGTGTATGGGAAATTTAAAGAGAAATAAAATGATATGTTTTATTAAATTAATTTCAGTTACTCAGGAAAAAAAAGTTGATTTAGTGTCTGTGTGGAAAGTGAATTGAAGGCATTACCGTTAATACAGATTTTCTTGGAAAGATTTTGCTTTTCTTTTGTAGTAATGGAGAGAATAGAGAGTCTTGGAGGGAAAAATGTCAGGCAAGTCAAAAAGCTGTCAAGTTTTTAACCCTCAAGTTTTTTGTACATATATTCTCCAGAAATTTGGCACCCAGTGTTTGTTATAAAAGTTTTTTGAGAAAATGCTATGGCATTTTTATTTCTAAAATGCACTAGAAATAAATTGTATAGCTTGAGCTATACTTTGGTATCAGACAATTTATCCATTGTCTGGATTCAAGTAAAGGAAACTATCCATTATTGCTATTTATCCTGCATATGTTTAATAGCAAAGGATAATAGAAAATATATTGAGTCCCAAACTCGCTTTCTCACATTGCATCACCATAAAAAGTGGTAGAATTCCTCTATTTTTGTCCAGCATCAAATAAAAAGCCATCAGAGGACAGTTGCTTATGAATAACATATTATATTCTTAGCCATGTATACATATGCATAATATGTATTCTTCAATATTCAATGAGTTTTTTTTCTATTGGGTAAAAAAATAAGACTAAATTAGAAACTGTTATTCTTAACAGCAAAGATGAATGCAGAAAAATGGAAAAATAAAAGATAAAAACGAAATTCTAGATTAAAAGGTGTCTAGGAAAATTTTTGAATTACTGTGAAGTAGGTGTTCAGAGAAGGTAACCATTTTTCTAGTCACTCTTTGAGGATCTAAGATCACTAAAAGGATTTAATACTAGTTCTTCATTATTGTCTTATAAATGTCAAGGTGTAATAATATCCAGCAAAACTTTAGTGTAGTTTGTCTGCAGAATTAATTATCATTCCATTGTCCCTATGTCAGCTTGAATGTAATAGATGGATTGACTTGTAAGAGCTTAAACCAAAAGGTTTACAATATAACATTCAAGTTGGCAGACAAGTGTTTTTGAACCTGCATGTGCAGATGCCAATAAACAAAATGTGGTCTGAGATAGAAGTATTCTTTGAAGAAAGGTAAAATGGTTAGTTTCAATAAAATATCAGGCTATTAAAGAGTAATTAGTTGATGGAATGAGTTAGGTTTATTGCAAAGCTTAATATTTTAAGGTGTAACAGTATATAAAAAGCAATAGAAGAGGTAGTAGAGACAGAATATTTAATGGAAAGTTGCTGTCTTTTTTTCTTGCAGCTGACTACTCTAAAAATTATGCTGTTACTTAGTGTGTATTGTCTATTTCTTTGTCTTTGACTAGGCAGCATGGCTACAAAATTATGACCTCAAGAAGGCATTCTTTGAACTTGTCAGAATGTTGTTTCTTTTGGTGACAGTGCCCCCATCTCTCAAAACTAAGGCATCTCACATAATCAGCTAAATGAATAGTGACAGCTAACATTTTGTATTTAAACTCCTGTCAGTGTTTAAACATAAAAAGCTTGATGCAAAATAAATCAA
>CM044312.1:60195000-60202500 GCA_024291935.2 Okapia johnstoni
TCTCTTTTATATATAGTAGTGTGTATCATTCCAGTTAGTTTGTTAACCAAACCCGAACAGAGCTGGTCTAAGAACAGACAGGTGGGACGCAAGTGCCTCTTCTGCACTGTAACTACACACCTCATACCTGACCTATTACATCCCACTATTTTAGTCCCCCATCTCTCTTCAACCAATTATGACAATTGTACTAAGATACATCGAAGTTTTGTTGTCATGATCAGTGAGGGGTATTAAAATGAACTGGTTTAATTTATCAAAGGATGGGGCAAGGTCGCACAAAGATTTCTGCTTGCTGAGCCTAGATCTATGAACAAATAAACCTACATATTTATATTTATTATGTATTTATTAGTTCTTGCTCATAAATACCATTTAAAATCTTCTTTATGTGTGTTATATATTTGTTCATCTATGTATTTGTTGACTCTGTTAATTTTAAGAAATGGAGATAAATAATTTGAATGGGCACGAAAGTATTTTTGTTGAATTTTAGTAAAATGAGGACTGCGGTAAACTTTTTAGACTAGTATACCTTCCTAAATGACACTTGAACCCAGATGGATAAATATATAAATTATTATTTAATTTTGTGAATAATTTTTTATGTTTTACTTAGATGCATTGATGAGAACATTTTTTAAATTGCTGTCTTAGTTTGCCCATTGGTGAAATAGATACCCAAAGGATATTAAATTGATTAAAGATTAATTTTTTTAATTTTAGGAGGCAGCAAATAAATGATATATTATAAAGTATATATTATTGACCATGTTCTTATTCATTGGAGATGCTTCTCTACTAAATTACTTTTGACGTATCAACATATGACTCATTAAAGAGATCTTTTTAAGCATTATGAAATAATAATAATAGACTAGCATGTAATCAAAGTCAGAGTAAGACAATGAGAATGTCTTATCTCTCCCTACTTTTTTGTAAGATTAGGATAGATGTATCCTAAATAGGACACTAGACATGAAATGTCAATCTTGATGCTTCTGATTCTCAGAATTTTCAATGCACTTTAATTATTAGTAATAGCAAGTGATCTTTCTTTATAAGTTTTATGTTACCATGGGATGATAATTTGCTTTCTTTCATTCACACCACATCTTGATAACATAAGGCACTGCTCACTAAATAACATCATAGGAGCCAAAATTATCTAAAGAAAAATGGAATAGAGAATTGTCTTTGTTCTCTCTAGATTTACTTTTGGTTCATGTATTTATAAGGTGCCCTTTAAAAAAAAAAAAAGACATGACTATATGAAATATATTTAGTGATGTCTACTATTATTCTGAAAATAGTTTGGGGAAAAATTTTTTGTAATAACAGATAAGCTTAGAGACAATTACATTTTCTACTCTCTGAAGGGTATCTTTACATTGCATAAATAATTTTCAGTAAGCACATCAGCATATTTAACTTTTTTTTTATATCATTCAAGGTGTTATTTTTTCCAGTATGGAGGAAATGTGGTGTCAGTGGTTTTAAGTGGAACATGTGCTACTGAGACAGCCCTGGCTTAACATTCTGTTTTGTGTTGTGTGTGTGTTTAGGCACCTTAACAACGAACATGCGTTGGACGACCGAAGCACTGCGCAGTGTCGAGTGCAAATGCAGGTGGTGCAACAGTTAGAAATACAGGTTTGTCGAGGGCTCCCTTGGTGGACTCCTTTCTCTGACTTCTGGTCTTTAAATCAGGTACCGGGCAGATCCTGTCTTTTAACACAATAATGCATAGAAATAGATCGAATTTTAGATTATTTATAGTGAGAGCAATGATTGATATCTCAGGGTGGATTGCTGTAGTTTAGTGTACTTACTTACCACTTAGACTTACTGTCATCTTTAGACTATATCATATACATTTGGCTATCTCAAAGCAGTCAAATCTAAGTTTTCCCTAAGAAAGTTTAGACCAAACCACCCAACTGGATATGATTTTATCGCAGAAACAGTTTTTACATGAGCTAATCTTGATTTTTTTTCCTGAGATTTTATAGCAAAAAGCCTTTATAGTATCATGCCTACAATTTAATACTCAAAAAAAAAAATCTTTCTCTTTTCTACCTCTAGTGTATTTTTTATTGAAGAACTTACAAGAATCTTTGTCTTGGAATAATGGCAAATCATTTATAATGTCACAGATGGTAATATGTGTATTGTATCAAATGCTGCTAACTTAAATAAAAGACATTACTGTTAATATTGAAAGAGAATTTGGCCAAAAATAAATAGAGCTTATAAAACTGATCAGAAAGAAATTGTATCCCCCTCAATATCATTTTTGCTACATTTTTCCTAACCCTCTAAGCCTTCCTCTAATATTTCACCTTAATGATGATTTTTTCTCAATCAAACCAATACCTTGTTTCATTTAGTTAAACATACAATTTATTTGTCTTCACACTTTGCTACATCTTAAATTGTTTTAAATTCATCATTCACTAAACACATAAAATGGCATTACTTTTTTCCAAGGAGCTCCTAAGAATATTTTGACTTGTAAAAAAATCAAGCACACATAAAAAGCATCATTGCTGCTGTTGTTTAAAAAGCTTTTTTGTGAACCTGTTTACCATTTATAAAAGGTAGACTAAAACATAGGAGTTCGGCTGATGAGACAGTCTGCAGTGTGACCAATTATGCCTCCTCCTTTTTTTTTTCCTGCTGTGTCTGACTGATGGAGAAGTAAAGTCCGTCACTTGTAATGAGACCCAGCGCAAGTGTAGATGCCTACTCTGAGTCAGAGTTCAGCGTTTCACACCGCCTGGTCTCTGTCACTCTATTGAATTAGATTGATGATGGCAGATTGCAGGGGGCACTAACTGGACCTCAGTGGGAACGCATGAAGTGTGGAGACAATCCTGGCAGGCACTTCGCTTTGAGAACCCTTCACCCTTTCACAGCTGCTGGCACTAGGCCATTGCTAACAGTGTCCACAGGACTTTAAAGAGACACCATGGGCCTTCTAATTTATGGTTCCAGTAACTTGTTACTGTCGAGGCAACTGTGACCTCAATTCTCTTATTGACAAAAAGATGAAGTGTTATTTGTTTTCTCTGACCTTTGCACATAAGGAAAGCTATAAAAGTTTTTCCCTACTCCGTAGCTAAAGTTGTGCTTCCCCTCAGATAAGTTCCTACGGACACAGACTTTTCTATGCAGGAATCACTGCTCGGAGACAAGCTCAGTGATAAGATGCATCACTGCAGCAAAATAGCCGTATCAGTCATTTCTAAAATGCCTCTGATCTCACTTCTCCTTAACAGCTTTCGAAAGAGCGCGAGCGTCTTCAGGCGATGATGGCCCACTTGCACATGCGGCCCGCGGAGCCCAAGCCGTCTCCCAAGCCCGTAAGTGCTCGTCGCTCGGTCAACAGCCGAGGGCTCGGCCCCGCGCCAGACTGGGAAAATGAGCCACTTAGCGACAGTTAGAAAACAACGCGTGTGAGGGAAAAGACGGCAACAGAATGACAGTAAAATGTAATCGCTGGTCAAATTGCATGTTTCTCTTAAAGTAATGCTATCTTTTACAAAATCCATCCAATCTACACCATGGGTGACACTAAACAGAGTACCCCAATCAGTGCAGAAATCACCGCCTTGAGGCTGAAGCCGGAGAGAATATCTTTCTGTGATAGGCTTACAGATATGAAAAAGAAACCCATTTTTGAGCACCCTGAAAGGCAGAACCGTACCAGTCACAAATAGAGAGGTATGTGGTATGCCGAAGAGGATTTGGATCAATCATAAGATACATATAAATAGATTTTTTTTATCAACTGTTTTGTCAAGATGTCATGGTAGTTTTAAAGCCAATTTTGTTCTCTTTCTCTGGTTGTTATTTCAGTTAAGATGTATTTCACATATTGGTACATTTTACCATATAGTACACATTATGTTAATTTAGAAAGCTTATGACAAGGAAAATGGGTGAGATTATAGAAAATAAAAACTGCAGTTTCCCTAAAAATATATAAGATATTGAAGCCAACCTGATAATGTAGTCAGATACACAGACTGTTGAAAAGAATATACTTTATCTCACTCAGCTAATGTTTGCAGAGAAACAGAGTAATCAACTGGGTAACTCTAGTTTAATGAAAGTTTGTGGGGATACTTTTTAATAAGGCCGCTGTATAGCCTGATGAGTAGTGATTGCCAGCTTTGCCTCTCTCTCCATTTCTTTAGATAAAAAAAAAATCATTTGGTTTTGTAGTGGGAGAGGAAATAAAAGACAGACTATATTGTATGAGTTTTCTCCTAATGTCTCTGTATCACTCACCGATTAGCATTATTCAAAATTTGTTCTCTTTTGCATAGAGATTACATTTATTTAAATTCTGCTGAGGTATTTCTGCAACATAGCAGAGTTCTTCCTTTGTAACTGTATATCAGTGTAGGTAACTCGAAACACATTTTTAATAGGAAGAAAGGTATCTTTTTTAATCTGACATTGTTGGTTTTTTAACTTTAAAATGTCTGAGTTTTCAATTAAAATAAACTTTTGAGAACCTTTTGGATTCTCTATTTATTACTTTCTTTTCAGTAAGATTTTTGTTTCCCTCATTGCTTCTATAGTATAATGTAGATAATCACAAGACAGAATAATTGTCTCATAAATCCATCAGGAATCTGCAGCTTGTTCTTTTCCAATTAATTATTCAATCAGTAAATTTTTTAAAACTCCAGCAGCATGGTTACATCTACACTAATAAAGAATTTTCAGCCTATAATCCAAAACAGAACCTGAATGAATAATGTAATTGAAGTATTACATTACATAAACCACACATGAAAGAATTGCTAATTGCGTTTGATGGTGGGCAATTAATACAGAATCTTAGATGAGCGATTTAAAATGAAACCACAGTTTAAAGTTCCCTTTGGAACTAGTGATATCTGAAGTGGGGATCGGCAGTGCTGGCCTCAAATTGGTTTCAAAGAAGAGTGGTCAGTACTCACACCCCTCAAAAAAAACCCTAAAATTTATACACTGTACAAAAGAAGCTTCAAAATTGATATGATAGTAGAGATTTATGGTCTCATGTGCAGTGGCTCAGTTGAGACGGCCCACACATTTGATAAATATTAATAGCATGAATTTATTACCAAGGAGAAATGAGCTCTGTTGGTTCATCACTGCACCCTTAACAGCTATCAGTACATGAACACAAGGTGCAACCGCACTGTCTATTATATGACCCCATTTACTCTCTGAATGGTACTTCATTAAATGGTACCTTTTGGCCATGCTATGGATGGATGAAAATCAAAGTTATCAAGGCTGCGAGTCCTGAATAATGAGTTTCACCCAACCTTGACTATATTCAGATGAGCTGAGGTGGCTAAGTGCTCATCCTGGCTTTTACATGCTTCTCTTTAGTTAATAATAAATTCTATTTTATCAGTTTTTGAGTGCACGCCTACAAACATGGTATGCGTATTATTGCAGGATGGCAGAATAAGTTACCGTAACATTGTCAACATGAGGAGTTTGCATAGAAAAAGATGCTTTTTTTCCTGTCTTGAGAACTTTTCCCAGTGTTCACAAAATGTAGAGTCCTGTCAGATATTCATCAAGATAGAACATTCGTTGATTTGCAGTGTTGGTATTTTTCTGGCTTCTGAATGGGCCATTTTAGTCTGGTTTATAGTTCCAAAAAGTGAATATGTAACCATTCAGCTGAGTCTTTTTTTCTCAAGTATGGGAAGTGTTTTTTTTTCCTCTTTTTCTCTTCATCATTTTAACATACAGATATGTAATGCTGATGATAGGGTTTAAATATAAAATTACTGATTATACATTCTGGTGTTTTTCTTTTAAAAAAAATATCATTGGCAACATCACATACACAGATACATGTGCATCTTCCTGCATTTCTCAAGCTGTGCAAAGGTACTTTTGTACATCCTAGGGAAGCTTACACCAGTGGCTTTGTAGATGTATTAAATGCAGCGTTTAGTAGCATTATCTCAGCTTTTATTTATGTACGTAACAAAGAATTCCCAGCCCAGTCTGCTGGCTTAGAGTACGAGCAGAATAACAGTTTGTGGTTTATTGGGAACAGATGCACTTGGGGATGCCTTCAGGGTGCCAGTCGTTATTATTAGACTGCTAATGTGCTGCTTCTGGCTGCTGCCCAAGAAAGAAGAACAATTAGCTGGCATATGTTAATTTTTGTTTCCCTAACAAATCTCTCTACTGACTAAATGTGTAAAACAAATCCACAAAGAAAGATCAATCAATGCTGTACACATCATTTTCTCCCCATTAAAAAAAGGTTTATCTTAAGAAGTGTATTTGGGATTTGGAAAGGCAGGTGTTACTAAATTATATACAAAAGCTGAATATTCTCTATTTAGCCACTCAGTTACTTCATAGAGAAGCAGAACAATTAAAACTAGTTTTCCTGCTTGGTTGTATAGATTACTGTATAAAATGAAAAGGACTGTAGATAGATTTACCTCTTACGAATACCATTTAAATATATGGCAGAAATCTTTTTATGTGCTGCCCTGCATAAATTTTTTTGCTAATTGGATGCTATTTATGACAAAAGATGTGTGGTAAATATGACAGAGGTGATATGAGTTTTTTGATAATGAAGAACAGGGCCTTTCTGAGGGGAGTAATGAAGGGCACACTGTTAAACAGCTTGCATACATTCTCACCTTTTTTTTCCTTTTTTCTACCCTGACACCCACTTTCCAGGGTATATCAGCATTAAGTGACACTGTAATCATAAATTGAAAATGATACTTCCAGAGGAATTGGCAAACTTGACATTTCATTATATTTGTTAACACATGCCACAAATGATTGTTAGTGAGGAAATTCCATTTCCCTCTCTCCATCTCCAATCAGATTTAATTTGAAAATTTTCAGCCTCCTTCGGCTAATTTGCAATTAAGACAATTTTGTTTGAATATGTAGTAATGTCATTACCATTCCACCAAATTAGCAAGGAGACTAAAGGTCAGTGTAAAATTTTCCAGCTGGCTGGAGCCTCTCAGCTGAGATTTGGGACTATGGGAAAAAAAAAATTCTGGCAGCAACAGAGTAGCAACTTACTTGAAGTCTTGTTGGTCAAAAACATTGCATCCTTCATTATTGCTGTTGTCACTTCACTGGGGGCTACACCTGTTTAACCACAGGGGCAGTCGGTAATCAGCAACTGGCTTTGTGTTTAAGGAACTAGACTTTCACTGAAGTCTGATAGGACAAGAAGGAGTTAGTCCTAAGTAACATTGCGGTAGATTATTAGATAACCTCTAACAGCATCCTCTAATTAGAGTTCTTATGATACAATTTCATCCTGTAATTAGTTGAGATTGGCTGCTTCCTTTTGCAGCTTATTAGTGGCAACACAGCTGTAGAAGTGAATCCACTCTCATTTGTCAAACCTTTTTAAGTCTTTTTCTCTTGTCTCTACCTTTTTCCTGCCCTTCTCTTGGGCCTTTGCAGCTAAATCTGGTGTCTAGTGTC
>CM044312.1:60207500-60237500 GCA_024291935.2 Okapia johnstoni
TTTTAAAATTTTATACGAATGTTGTTCCTCTTGGGTATAAAAACTCCACCTAGCTAGAAACAGTTTTGGGGATCCTCAAGGTCATGTTCTACTTTGCCTGCACACCATAGTCTAGATAAAGTTTCATTACTTAGATTCCTGGATTAAATTTATATATTTCCTAAGCCAGATTGATGTGTGTGTGTGTACTGTGTAAAAAATTACATATTTGAACTGTATCACCTGATTTCTATGGTCTTATATACATCTATTCTGTACTAGTAGTGTGAGGCAACAAATCAGAACATAGGTTTTTAGCTGAGTTTATCAAGATCCACATTCTTTACATTTTGACTAATAAATCATCTTTTTTTTCTTGCAGAAGCCCAACCTTAGTAAAAAACATACCTACCAGTTTAGGCTATGGAGCAGCTCTGAATGCCAGTTTGCAGGTAATATCATTAAATGTGCCTTCTCATTATCCTTGTATCTGAATTTTTCGGCATGACTTTGTATTTAGGTGGGATTGTGATTATTCTTCATAGTTGGTTTATTATCCAAGTAAGTTGTAGTACCTAGTACTATAGGAAGCACTGGTTCTAATTCAGGCTACTTTTGATGTGAAGAAGCAAGAAGGACACCCTGTGGCAAAATCTGGAACACTCGGTTTTTCTGCAAATGCTAGATTGATAGAAGCTTTTGCAAATGCATGTGGCTATGCATTAATATTTATCCAGGCTGTCATAAATGATTTCACATCATAGTGTTGGGGAACATGGTGCTTGTGGCAAAAACTTTAAAGTTTAATTATAATATATAATTTTTATGCAGAGGAGGCAAATGTCAGGACTTCTTTATTTTGAGTTAAGTTCTGGTCATTTTTAAAAAGCAGAGCAACTGCTTATATTATCTTGGGGTATTTTGCTTCATGTGAGGATACTCTTTCAGTATATGGGAGGCTGAAACATGAGTGAGAAAGTTTGCTGGGAGAACAGTTGTTCCTATTTGAACGTCACACTTAATTTCCTTGGTGTTGCTGCCACAAATTGCCAGTTAGGAACCTTTGTCTTTCCCATACATTTTATTGAAATACTTCTGAAATACCTGTATCAGAATTGAAAACCATTAGAAGATAGACGTTTAAAAAATTATTTGACAGGGCATTTCCAAAGTTGGTTTACACCCTCTTCATTTCACTAGGCTGCCTTGGCAGAGAGCAGTTTGCCTTTGCTAAGTAACCCGGGGCTGATCAATAACGCCTCCAGCGGCCTGCTGCAGGCTGTCCACGAAGACCTCAATGGTTCCCTGGATCATATCGACAGCAATGGGAACAGCAGCCCAGGCTGCTCGCCTCAGCCGCACATGTAAGTGAAGCTAACAGACTCCATAAGGGAAAGAACCTATGCTCCCATGCTTCTAAAATTTAGTAGTCTTCTGAAGTTTTGAATGGTGTATAAGTAAAAAATACAAATTTACATGGAGTTAAACTTCACCAGGTTCATGATATTAAAATGTGTATCAGAATTGGTTTTCATCCAGCTTTTAGATTCTGTCCAGTGTCCTGTGATGATTGTAGCAGCAGTCCTCTACAAATTCCTAGTGCTACTGACATTCTCTCGGGTATACAGAAGTGTCTAAGATAAGTCTTCATCTTATGGATCATTATCACAGTTTGGTTTGTATGGTGCAATAAGAATATTCATGATGGAATAAGTTGTCATAATTTTTACTACTATTACAGGTCTCTAAACCATTTATGAACTGTAGTCAAGATATTGCCCGTTTTTATAAACCGTAAAATGCAAAGTTTAACTGTTAGCCACAGTTTACATAGAAGCTAGTAAAGTGTAACTTTTTGCCTGTCTTATAAATCAGTGTAATTACATATTCAACTTTAATTACTGGTGCGTCTGTATTGGCAAGGTTTATATGTTATATTTTATGCAAGACTACGATTCCTATTAATATTTAGCAGCTAACTATATCATTAATTACTCTAAAATCTTTCCCCTACCATCTTTTTAATGGAGCTGAGAGAGTAGATGTATTAAAAATTGATATATTGTAGATTTCAGAAATGTGTATGACACTTGAAAAAATGCCTGGCCTTATTCAATAAGCCAAGCATATCAGTTTCTTGTTTACTAAACAGTATGGACCCTGTTAAAACTTAGAGTTAAGGAGGAAAAATTAGAATCTGAATCCTGAACAATTCATTCAGTTAGAATGTATTGTAACTTAATGTCCATACTTCTGAGAGTTAAACATCATGTACTTCTATTTTCAAGTTATTGAGGTAAGAACAGTGCTTTCTCTCATTCTTATATTTTCTTCCCCTATTTTTTTTACTAAACATCTACTCAGAGGCCTGAAAGAGAAATACAGTCTTTCATGGGGCCTATTTCCATTTGACCTTTCACAGGATATTATTTTTGTTGACTTCTTAGACATCTCATTTTATTTGACATATTAATGTCTTTAAGATTGTATGCCTAATTGCTTTATAGCACTTTTACTCTATCACCTTTGTGAAAAACACATGGTGAACATTAATGTATTTTATCAGGTTCCAAACCATTACTTTTTCAAAATGGAAAAATTTGTCTTTTGGAAGTGTCTTTAGATGTATTAAATAATACAAAAGAAGTAATAAAACTCGAAGTAGAAAGAACATGAATATATGCTCTTGAGAGTAGCAGTACTCTAACATGAGGAAAGTGTGCAATCTGACAAAAGTTTTTATATCTCTGCTTTATCCTCTCAGCCATACAGTGGGTAGCTTGAGACCTTTTACTTTCAGCCATTCTCCTGAGTATGCTAATGCTCACTCCCTGTATAAAATGCTAAAACAATAAAACTTTAAAGAGCAAACAAGAGTTAGATCATGTTTTCCCTCTTTAAAAAATACCTATTTCAGACAAATGAAATGTATTTGTAATGAAAGTGTTTAAGCTATTGATGCAACTCCTTGAGCTCCTATGTGATCTATAGGGGTTGTTGTGACTTGTATGTAGAGAGTATGTAGGGAGGTGGTTTTTAAAACTTGTGTCCAATGATAAGAATATTAAAATTTAAAAAATGACTGATTCAATAAAATAGTTTATTAAACACTGTATTTTAGAACCTGAAATAATAATTGGGCTAAATCACAGCATTGATAGGTTAGTAGTAGTTTTTGTTTGTCAATCGCTATTTTTGACTTTTTCATTTTATTAAGTTACACTTTAATTATAAAGTATCTCAGAATAAATAGTGTGTATAAAACAGTATATAAAAATTGTGTATTTAATGTCTGATGTACTGCCACATTTTTTGTACATTTTATGCTTATATGAATTTATGTATGTGAGATATTTATGTGTCTTTTCTACACAGAATAAAAGGAAAGCTTCCCTTGGCTTACTGGAAATAGATTCAGAAAAGACAAAAATTGGAGGAAGACTAAATTTTGTCTTTTCCTAAATTATATAAATTGTAATCATATGTTTAATTATCTTGCAGAATATTGGGTCGACATTCTCTCTTTGAATCTGTTTCTGCTGCTGCCATTAACATTTTGTATATTCGATGTCAAATATTATTGATGGAATGTCACTTCAGTATTCTATATCTTCATCTTTATAGAGTTTTAAGATGCTTGGAAATAAAGAATGTTAAGGCATTTATTGTGCATCATAAGACAAAGAAAAAATTTTATCTAATTCTCTCATCAAAATTTGGCTGCATATAATTGAATGCACTTCAAAGTTCTTTTAAAATTAGAGAGAAGTGAAAGGTTTTTGTTTGTTTGTTTGTTTTTTACATTTCAATAGCACAGTCATATGTCCTGAAATGAAATCATGGTATGGTCCTTGTTGTTATTGGTGAGGGGAAGGTGGAGTAAATTATGCTGATGCAATTGTTAGCAAGAGGCAGAGAGGCCTAGTATTTGAGCTTTGGTGATAGATTGTGGGGGTTCCAATCCCAGAGTTATCACTTCATAGCTAAGATTTCTTTCTTTCCTCAGCTTTCTCATCTGAAAGTGAGGTAAGTCGTAATAATATGAACCTCACTGAATTCTTGAACATGAAATGAGAGCCTGGAACATAATAAATTGTTCCTTGTGTCCCTCATGGTGCTGTGTTCAGAGTTACTGATTTATAATATTTCTTGTAATACTTCATTATTGCTATGAAGGAGATCACAAACAATATAAAAATATTTTGCATTTTAATACATTTTTTGTAGGCACTCCATAACTGTGTGGTTACTTTCCTTGATAGTCCCTTTTCTTTTGCTTCCACCTCCTCTTATAATTCATGGAATAAGCAGATCCATAAAAGTGAAAGAATGCAAGACAGGAATTTATGGTAGGGAGCACCTTCCTCAGAGTCAGTGAGATAAGAGATGTTTGAAATAAGATGCAATCTGAGGTTGGAGGCAATGAACAATTCAAATAGAAAAATGTCAGCCCAGAGCAAGAGCACATGGCATACGTCTGGAGAACAGTGAATACGAGGTCCGACAGGAATTCGGAATATAAAAAGGGGAATAGAATTTAGAATATATGAAAGGAGACCAGATTGGTGAGTGCTTTAAAGATCAAGCTATGATGTTTGTTTTAGTCAGTATGTTTAATGTTATGGGCTTGAGTTTCACATAATCAGAGATGTGCTTTAGAATGAGTAATCTGAAAGTGTACTGAGTGATTGAACCATGCCTGAATAAAAATGTGAGGTAGGACATTCTGGAGTTGGGAGAGATTCGAAGCAGAAGATGAGTCCTTGCAGGATGCAGTATGTGACTTAAGTGCAAGACAGCCCATGGAGGAAAAGGAATCCATGACAAGACAACTGATTGAATGCTAGGGACAAAGAGGAAAATTAGGAAAAATCGTAGCAACTTTAAGGGCTTCCCTGGTAGCTCAGCTGGTAAAGAAAACGCCTGCAATTCAGGGAACCCCACTTCTATCCCTGGGTTGGTAAGATTCCCCTGGAGAAGGGAACAGCTACCCACTCCAGTATTCTGGCTTGGAGAAATCCATGGTACGGTCCAAGGGGTCGTGAAGAGTCAGACACAACTGAGTACCTTTCACTTTCACTTTCATAGCAACTTTAAAAGCCCACCAAGAGAGGGCACGAGAGAACAGGCTCAAGGGGGAAAATGGTGATGAGCTCAGCTTACCAAAATGAATAAAGAAGGGGAAAGGACCTTAGAAAAATTGAAGGTAAAATTAAACAGATAGCTGCAGCATGAGAGAACTGAAGAATTGGATAGAGGCGGTTTATCATAAAATAATTTCTCACATTCTAGAGGCAGTGGTCAAACAGGTAAAGACTGGTGTGTGTGTGTGTCATTTTAAAGTGTTGGAATTTAACCTCTGAATACTTTCTCCATCTGAAGAAAAAGTCATTCATTGAACCTTTCATGACATATCTGAGAAGCTAGATCATGGACAATGTATAAAAGAATGGTTTAATATTTATGTAAATATCAGTTTATCATGCTTTAATTTTGCTCATTCATATTATAGGGAGCCAGTTGCTTCTCTTAATTAGTCGTGTGGGGTTTTTGTTTGGAAGGAGTCACGGCATCTGTTTACATTTACCTTATCAAATCTAGGATGTGTATATTTGTAAATGTATATCTTCCTAGGTACTATTTGAGAATGTCTTTACATATTTCGATACAGAAATTATAACCTTCAATAGTGTGCTGTCAAAGAATGCTTTAGCTCATCTGGATATACCTATAGTATTAAATAATACCTAAAAATACCTAAAATATTGATCATTAAAACATTTTTATTAAGAAAATAATCAGTATCTTACTTGCTGAATCCAAGAATTTAAATGTCCTTAGATTTAGGAAACAGTGAAACAAACTGTTTCTTCACATAGTCTTTATTCAACTCCAGAATAGTAAAATATAGAGATATTCTCGAGATTGATAGAAAGATGTTTTGAAGCATTACACAAGCAGAGTAGCTATGGTTTAGTGCTTCTTATAAACTACTTTTAGAGAAAAAGGGGCCAAATTATCATCCATATTCTTCATTTTGATGCTCCATGTTTAACACCTCCTGGCACTGTGGCTTTTACCCGTAGACTGTCCTGAATGAAGGCTTTTGCCAAACTAGTGCATTTAGTTTGCCTTACTTCTTTGCCTTTCTTCTCTACTTATTCTGCTTTTCATTCTCCTCTCTTTTCTAAATTCTACCTTTCCTTAAGGGTCTCATCCTAGTTTTCCAGGAGGGTTTCCCAAGTAATTTTGCAGTCAGGACCTATACTCATCTCCGTATTTCTGAAGAACTTGTTATGTGTACCAATATTTGTAACTGGCATAGTGTGTGTGTGTGTGTGTGTGTGTGTGTGTGTGTGTGTGAGTGAGAGAGAGAGAGAGAGAGAGAGAGAGAGAGAGAGAGAGAGAGATTGTGCACATGCTCATGTGCTCTTGCACACATACATGCTCATTTTGCAGTTATCATTCATTTAATGGAAGATCCATTAAGGACAAAGACTATGTTTTAGATATATTATAGTGTATGAAACCCCTAAGACATTACACCATACAAAGAAAGCACTCAATAACCATGTGATGCTGATTATAAAGAATCAAATGGGAGGTGACAGTTAATTAAAAACAGTTTGATTTCAAGAAGTAATCCCTCCAAAAGTACAATCCAGGATTCTCTTAAAACTCTGAAGAAGAATAGAGAAGAAATTTCAGAAGAAGAGATAATTAAATAGAATATTAGTTAAGAGATTTTTTTGAAATATTGACAGTACATTTATGATTTTTTAAAAATGTTATTTATTTAGTTAATATGTATTTTACAACCATCCAAAGTTAGGAGAATAGAAAGGGTCAGGACTTCACTGCATTTGTGATTGTCCTCCTGCTGCTGCTGCTGCTAAATCACCTCAGTCGTGTCCAACTCTGTGTGACCCCATAGACGGCAGCCCACCAGGCTCCCCCGTCCCTGGGATTCTTCAGGCAAGAACACTGGAGTGAGTTGCCATTTCCTTCTCCAATGCATGAAAGGGAAAAGTGAAAGTGAAGTCGCTCAGTCGTGTCCGACTCTTAGCGACCCCATGGACTGCAGCCCACGAGGCTCCTCCATCCATGGGATTTTCCAGGCAAGAGTATTGGAGTGGGGTGCCATTGCCTTCTCCTAGCCCTTGTTAAAATTTATCTTGTGGAGGGTGAAATGAAAAAGAAAACAAAAATTATTCGTATTAATACAGTATTAATCAGATGAATGTTCAAGAGAATTTTAGCAGAAAGTAGGACAGGTTAAAGCCAGGTGGAATATTATAGATTTTACCTAATAATTTTTTGAAACTTGTTTTTTTTACTCTTTTCAATCAAGTAGGGTTCTAAAATTTATTTTCTACTGCTGTTGTAAGAGTTCTAGAGCCATCATGGTCTAAACAAATGTAAAAGACACTTCCAATAAGAATATGAGTATCTTTACAATTTATAATATTGTTCCTTCTGCACCTCAGTGCCAGTATTCCCTGATTACCTGACTTTCCAGAGTTTTATAGATTATTGGCTTCCCTGGTGGCTCAGATAGTAAAGAATCTGCCTGCAATGCAGGAGACCCACATTTGATCCCTGGGTTGGGATGATCCCCTGGAGAAAGGAATGGCTACCCACTCCAGTATTATTGCCTGGAGAAATCCGTGGATAGAGGAACCTGGTGGGCTACAGTCCATAGGGTCACAAAGTCAGACACAACTAAGGGACTAACACTTTCACTTTTTCCTATTTTATATCAGTCTTTGCCTCTCATAAAAACTACATGAAGAGTTAAGATTGATGCTGTGTTCACGCAGAAATAATTTGAACTTACTTTCTTCTCCCTTGTGTTAGACTTAAATGAATGAAAAGAGAAGAAAATATTTGGAGTAGACCTGGAAGGTGAACTCACACTGATATAATCAATCCATTTCCTGTGTCCTTCCAAACCTGAAGCCAAGAGAAATTTAATGATGTACCTCCATACTTAGTTCAAGTCAGTTGTTTCTTTTTTATCAAGCAGTTGTTTCTCCTCACTCTCAATAAGTTGGCTCAGATTTGCCTTTTCTTTCTCTTGTAAAAATGTTAAATGAAGTTCCCATTTTTATGTTTTCAAATTTTGTTTCTAGAGATCAAAATGAATGTACTTTCTGAGCTGGTTTTGTGTGGAGGGCTCTATGCATAAAGCCTTCCATTGTCACACAGTCCCCCTTTCTGATTATTAGAATCTCCTACTGTTGAGTTTTCAGATCATTTCTTATGTGTCATTCCTGAATCCTCTTAGCCTCCATGCCATTTCAAAGTTCTATCTGTTAATATTCTATATTAGTTGCAGGTGATTATTATTGTCTCCCTCTTATTAAAGCAAATATTTGAGGTTGAAAGTTAATGATCTTCTGTATAGATTTCTGTATAGAATGTTAATATGGCTCTTATAAGACTAGAAAATAATTTTGTTGTGTTCTTCGAAGCCAGAACTTCACTCAGGGTAAGGGAATCAAAGGCCATGGCATTCACACAAAAAGAGAAGTGTAGTATTATTCCAGGACTGCAATGGAGACTACATCAGTCATTTTATTAACATGTTGAATGTACATTCTACATACCCCAGAACTTTCTATGCATTGCATGTCCCTGTCAGGCATCTTTACAACATCCTCTGCTTCTTGAGAACCTCAGTTTGTTGTATAACTCCAATGATAAACTCCAGCCTCTCCTAGCAATAATACTTTGCAACCAAGGACAGCTAAAAGGGACACTGCTAGATGCCAATTATGTAGAACAGTGTTGAAAATCTAATATAAGTTGTGAATTGTCTTGAAACATAATGAAAAAGTTCAAGTATATAATATTACTTTTCTTCCTTCTATTATCTGTGGCTGCCTTAAAATTTAAATTACTGTTTGTAGGCACATGTAGAATTTGCAGATCCTACACCTTTGGTTGGTGATATTTTATATAAAATCCCTACAGATCTTAGATCTCTCTGTGGACAAAAGCATTTGAAATTGGAGTGGCTCTGTATATCAGAGGAAAGCAATTGAAAGTGACTTGAACAAGTGAAATACTCATTGTTTTCATACCTGTTAAGTCTGTACTAGTTTTGCTGATATTTTGAATCATTAAGATGCATTAAGAACCTCTAAACATAAAAGCATTTTTTCCTTTACATATGTTTTCACAAATGTTTTAATTCATAATTTTTCAGTCATCTTTAATTTTTTTCCTAACATTTCTGGGCCTTATAATTTTCATTCTGTTTTAATTCTATTTTTTATTTAATCTCTAAACTTTTTTTTTTATTAACTTTGCTAGTTAGCTTTGAGATCTCTTTCCAAAGTGATTGTACAGAACTTATGACTATGCCAGGTCTTTATCATCTCTCTCTTTTTTTAAGTGTTACAAGTATGGCTCAGTAACTGCTGTTCTTTTTTACATTATTCTAGTCCCCATATGTGGCACTTACAACTCATTCTAGTTCCTCCTAATAAAAAGATCCTCCCATAGATACAGTGCCTTCAGCTAAAAAGTGCTGTATCCCCACTGTGCCAATTGTAAAAATTTGTGGGTTCCTATAGGGTTTTAAAGGATTTTTATAGAACTATACAGATGGTATCTGACATTTGTGGTATGAATCCCTACAATTTAGGCAAAGAGTGTCAAAAAATTTTTAGCTGACAGTATTGCAGCTTACTGCTTCTGCTTTATATCTAAAGAAGACACTTTGTTAGAAAGTACATCTTCGTTTGCACTAACACTGAGCCTTAGAAATTTCATTTTGCTAAGGGTCAAAAAGTAATTGACTGAATTGTTTAAAAATGACAATTATTATTCAGTATTAAAATTTTCCCTTCTAACACCAGGGAAGAATGAAGGGTTTCATATACCCATATGGTGTTTTAACTTCAGCTTTTACATAGGGATTAGGGAAGTAGATGTCTTTGGGTGACTATCAGTATTTTATAACTAAAGAATTCATTATGTAAAGTTGACTATCACTTCAGAATATTACTTATTGTGAAGATAATTTACATAATATATTGTTTTAATATATGTTAAAATTATATGCATTTTAACTACTTTGGGAGAATTTAAAATTTACCTTTCAGATAAGTATAACAATATATTTAAAAACTTTGACACCAATAAAACAGTATAAACCTCTACCTCGGGGTTCCTAAATCCCATAAGCAGTTTCTATGAGTAGGATAGAATTAAACAATATATATAAGCAACCGATGACCAGATAATTTCACATAACTAGTGTAAGCTAACATTCTTCAGTGTGCTTACCATAATCTTAATGATTGAGGACTGAAAATGTTGTAACATCAGCAGGGCATGTAAAAGGCAGGAGCAGAAGTAATCCTTGGTCACATAATGTTATCTTACTCTTGATAAATTTGCATTTTAAACATTAAATCTCAGGTCCCTTTTGTTAATTAGCAGGCCAGAGAAAGACATAATTTACTAGATTTATAATAAAAGGTAAATATTGTTTTTAATTCCTATTCCATTCTCATGCTAAGAACTAACAGAACATAGCTAAGCACAGTTTGGAGGAAGCTAAACATTGAGTCAGTCCTACCGTTTAATTTAAGCAAAAGAATAGCTCCAGCAAAGCAGCCAGTCTCAGATGGACCTAATGACACAGACCGTATGTAATCCTAGTGAAGATATCTGTCAAGATATTCAAGAAACAGCTTCGCCAGGAGTGAGCAGTTGGATGAGTAGCATCCCGTCAGGGTAGCTTGGCAGAGGAACCAACAGTCCAGGAAAAATGCATGAGCCGTGTCAGGGAGGACTGGCCAGAGCCGTAGTGTACAACTCGAGGACTTTGAAGTCCTGATCTTCAAGGAACCAGAACCCAAATTATCAAGAGGAATTAGAGAGAAACAGAAGCATATACTTTGTGTACCATATACTCATCCTGACATTTCTGACTGAAACTTGGTCCAAGGAACAAGGCAAAAACAGTTTTTAGATAAATGTTCAAAGGACTTATGAAGCAGCAGCAAAGCTGACTTAATGGGCAAATGTCAAGATACAATTTAGATTTTCTTTTATTCCTCTGGCCAGCACATTAGAAATATAAAGGTCCTTTAGACCTATACTTGAGTGTTTATTGAAAGCTACCACTTATGAGACATAAAATGGAAGGATACCAGTTGTATCTCAATGGGCAACTATTTTGATTCTGAGATTAGACATGATATATTTGTTCTCCTCAATGCTCAAAGTAACTACATTTGTATTTTTATTATAGCTGTTCCGATCACATCTGTTACTCTTATAAATCACATAACATGGTAAATCTTAAAGAATTTAGTTGTGTTGTTTAATCATTACTACAGCAAAACTTATCTGAATCATTTGGGAATGAACCTCCAAATCATATAAAATCCAGTTTCTTTAAACAGTGTTGCATAAATTTTAACAAATTACAGTAAAATGTTGAAGGTAAGGGCAAGAAATCTTAGGGAAATTTCATATACATATATATGTATATATATGTATATATATATACACATTTGATTTATAAAATTAGCTTTCGTTAACCTTAATCAGCCTTTTTATTATATTTCTTAGAACTTCTATTGACTTAAAATGGAACTTTGGAACTCTACCTTGGGGTCAAATCTTTTGAGATGTAGAATAGAATTATAAACTGCATCCTAAGTATGGCAATATAGCTTATGAGAGAAAATGTTATTACATTTATAAGAAAATAACATTCCTTTGCAATCAAACACTATTGACTATACAGAATATGGCATTATAAGATTTGTTAAATATATTAGTATTAACGTTGTATTCTGACTTCAAGATTAAAAATTAAAATTTCTTTAGCTGTTTATCCTTAGCCATAGTGAAAAGACATGAGAAATTTGGTAGGGCATTTTCTAATTATATTCGGAATAAAGCAAATTAAACAAGATATATATGGAACAGGAAATCATTTGTTCACTCCAATTTTTCTATCCTCTTTTAATGGTAGTACATTTCTGAGAGGAGGAATATTTTCATTTTCATCTAGAAATAAGCAGGATTTTTATCTGTTGAACCAGAATGAGGTTTGGGTACTGTCCTAATGGCAGCTATGTGCAAACATCCAAATAAAAGGAAAGTCAGTCCTTTCAATATAAGAATGTTTAAGTTATTTTAATTTACAAAAGAGAAAACAGTCCTGAAAAAATAATAAAATTGGAAAAATATTGAGTCATGGTAGTAAAGATCTTTTTTATAAGTTCTTGATTGATAAAATAAGAGCTAATTTATCATTTCTAGTTGTTTTTAATTATCCAATCTTCTTATTCACTTCTGTACATGAGAGAATTAAATCTTTCTCTAATGTGTGCTTAAATTTAGAATTTAAAAGTCTACATTTTAGTAGAAGAAATCAGGATTATCATATCAGAAGAATAAAACCATAAACTCAGATAACCACGATGGTGTGGTCACTCACTTAGAGCCAGAAACCCTGGACTGTGAAGTCAGGTGGGCCTTAGGAAGCATTAGTAAGAACAAAGCTAGTTGAGGTGATGGAATTCCAGCTGAGATATTTCAAATCTTAAAAGATGATGCGGTTAAAGTGCTTCAGTCAGTACGTCAGCAAATTTGGAAAACTCAGCAGTGGCCACAGGACTGGAAACGTCAGTTTTCATTCCAGTCCCAAAGAAGGGCAATGCCAAAGAATGCTCAAACTACCACACAATTGCATTCATTTCACATGCTAGTTAATGTTACGCTGAAAATCCTTCAAGCTAGGCTTTGGCAGTTATGTGAACCAAGAACTTCCAGATGTACAAACTGGGTTTAGAAAAGGCAGAGGAACCAGAGATCATATTTCCAACATTTGTTGAATCATAGAGAAATCAAGGGAACTCCAGAGTAAATCTAATTCTGTTTCATTAACTACAAGAAAGCCTTTGACTCTGTGGATCACAACAAACTGTGAAAAATTCTTAAAGAGATGGGAATACCAGACCACCTTGTCTGTCTCCTGAGAAATCTATATGTCAAGAAGCAACAGTTGGAACTGGACATACAATAACTGACTGGTTCAAAATTGAGGAAGGAGTATGAAAGGCCTGTATATTGTCACCCTACTTATTTAACTTATATACAGAGTACATTGTGTGAAATGCCGGGCTGGATAAATCACAAGCTGGAATCAAGATTGCTGGGAGAAATATCAACAACCTCAGATATGCAGATGATCCCACTCTAATGGCGGACAGCAATGAGGAACTAAAGAGCCTCTTGATAAGGGGGAAGAAGAGTGAAAAAACTGGTTTGAAACTCAACATTCAGAAAACTAAGATCATGGCATCCAGTTCAATCACTTCATGGGGAATAGAAGGGGAGAGAGTGGAAGCAATGATGGATTTTATTTTCTTGGGCTCCAAAATCACTGCAGACAGTGATTGCAGCCATGAAAGTATAAAATGCTTGCTCCTTGGAAGGAAAGCTATGACAAACCTAGACAGAGACATCTGTCTTAGAAAGCAGAGACATCACTTTGCAGTGATGTATTAAAAAGCAGAGACATCACTTTGCCGTCAAATGTCCATACAGTCAAAGCTTTATTTTTTCCAGTAGTCATGTATAGAAATGAGACTTGGACCATAAAGAAGGCTGAGGACTAAAAAACTGATTTTTTCTTATTGTGGTGCTGGAGAAGACTCTTGAGAGTCCCCTGGACTGCAGGGAGATCAAACCAGTCAATCCTAAAGGAAATCAACCCTGAATATTAGTTGGAAGGACTGATGCTAAAGCTGAATTTCCAATACATTGGCCACTTGGTACAAAAGAGACGACTCACTGGAAAATACCTTGATGGTGGGAAAAAGTGATGGCAAAAGAAGAAGGGGCTGCAGAGGATGAGATGGTTAGATAGCATCACCAACTCAAAGGACATGAATTTGAGTAAACTTGGGAGATAGTAAAGGAAAGGGGAGCCTGGCGTGCTGGCAGTCCATGAGGTCACAAAGAGTCAGACACAACTTAGCAACTGAACAACAAGTATTTTCTTAATGACTGTATAAATAATTTTAGTTATTTAATTACTCATGTTAGCCTAAGATCAACTCTCATTTTAAAAAGTACTTCCAAAACGTTTTCTTTAAAAAGAAAGCTTTTCCATTTAAAACTTTAGTTTCATTTATTAGCTTATTTCTGTGATGTGTTAAACTAAACTACTTTCTAAATAAATCATTATTCTAGAAGTTTCAAACATTTAAGAAACATGAATTGTTTCTCATTTCAACCTGACTTTATTCAAATGGAGATAACTAAACTTGCCATTTTTATAAGTCTACCTTTAAATTCCAAATATAATTAAATAATTTCCTTGTACCTGTACTAGAAGGAAATGAGTAAAATTGAATTTCCACAATCTCAATTTTTCATATGCTTTCTAAATGAGATCAGTTATTTTACCAATTTCCCTGTGAAATTTCTTTTTTGGGGGGAAAAAATGACTTCCTAAAAATGTTTTATTTGGGGGCTTCCCTAGTAACTCATTGGTAAAGAATCTTCCTGCCAATGCAGGAGACATGGGTTCGATCCCTGATCTGGGAAGATCCCACATGTTATGTAGCAGCTAAGCCTATGTGTGGCAACTATTGAGCATGTATGCTCAAGCTGGGAAACAACAATCACTGAGCCCACAGTGAAGCAACTACTGAATTTCGCACACCCTAGAGCCCATGCTCCACAACAATGAGGCCTCCACGATGTGAAGCTCTCATACAGCAACTAGAGAGTAGCCCCTACTCTATGCAACTAGAGAAAGGCCCTCTCAGCAACAAAGTCCCAGCACAGACAAAAATAAATAGATAAAGTTTTATTTGCAGTGGTTATATCTTCCAAGATGCTGTTGTTGTTGTTTAGTTGCTAAGTCGTGTCTGACTCTTTTGCAACCCCGTGAACTGTAGCCCACCAGGCTCCTCTTGAGATTTCCTAGGCAAGAACACAGGTGGATTGCCATTTCCTTCTCCAGGGAATCTTCCTGACCCAGGGATTGATCCTGTGCTGTGCTGTGCTTAGTCGCTCAGTCATGTCCCACTCTTGGCAACTCCATGGATTGTAGCCCTCCAGGTTCCTCTGTCCATGGGCATTTTCCAGGCAAGAATAATGGAGTGGGTTTCCATGCCCTCCTTCAAGGGATCTTCCCAACCCAGGTTGAACCCAGGTCTCCCGCATCATAGGCTCATTCTTTACCATTTGAGCCACCAGGGAAGCCTTGGATTGATCCTATGTATCCTGTGTTGCAGGCAGGCAGACTATATAAGCCACCAGGAAAGCCATCTTCTAAGACAGCTACTCAAAAATAACAAAGAAAACCAAAAACTGAGCCTCATGAAACTAAATCTTCCATTTTAATAAAGGGGTCTGTGTTTATAGTTTGGAATCCATTTTACATTTTCAAAACAATGATATTTATGTAGTAAGCATGAAGCTTTTGCCATTAGCAAATTTGAACATACTGAATAAAAATTTATTCAAACACATGAAATTATAAAATGTTAATCGTACACTTTGATTTTTAAATGCTTATAGTGATTATCGTTATTCATTCAACAGCTTTGTGCTAAGTACTAAATAGACATTCTGGATAGTTAAAAGGAAATCTCATCTTCTCTATTTCCTTTTAACTACAAAATTTGTGATGCTATTTTGTGGGTCAAAAACCTATGCAAATCAATGGACGTGTTAGCCTATAGCAATACTCAGTCTATTCTATTTTTAAGTGCTATTAATCAATAACTAAGATATAACAATATATAAGAAATAAAGGATAATTTGTATGATTGTAAACATTTTCTTTTAGAGTTAATCAATATATCACATGTAGGTAAAAGGTAAATTAAGTAGAAGAAAGTATCAAGAAAGGATTCCCTGGTAGCTCAGATGGTGAAGACTCTGCCCGCAATGTGGGAGAACCGAGTTCAATCCCTGGGTTGGGAAAATTCCCTGGAGAAGGAAATGGTAACCCACCTCACTATTCTTGCCTGGAAAATCCCATGGACAGAGGAGCCTGGTGGTCTACAGTCCATAGAGTCATAAAGAGTCAGACAGGACAGAGCAACTTCACTTTCACTTTCACTTTCTTTCAACTATCAAGAAACTTAAAAGTCAAGAACTTGAACAAATTGGTATTGAACAGGACATAGATGTGTGGTTTAAGGGCTACAAGTATTTGCAAACATTCGGTATATTTCTCAGAGGACTTTATGTAAAAATTCGTTTTACTAGGTAAAGGTTGCCATATTGGGCCATGTAAAATTATGTTCCATAGTAAAACTTAATTCTATTTCTGAGGATGCTGTTTGAGTATTATCCAGGGAATAACATTTTTTATAGTAATGATCTGCAGTTAGTAATAGAAGCATGTTCTGTCTTTCAGGTATACTAGGGCAGGGAAAAAGAATAAGAATTGCTCATAGGATTTGTTTAAAGATGTATCATGTCTCTTTGTAAAAAGATATTTATTACCCTTTTTCAATAGGCATACATTATTTAATGTATTAAGATTTTTCTCAAACAACTAGGATTATCTGAAGAAAAGACTTAAGTAGATTTCCTAAAGTGAGTAAAGCACATAAAAAGAGCTTTACCTAGTCTTACCTTTAGTCTTGATTTGTGTTTGGTAAAATTGACTTAACGTTGCCTAAAATTTGTGCATGTTATACAGATGAGCCAGTAATTGTAAGTTTTTCTTCATAGCATTTGTTGACATCTGTTATAATATTTAAGACCTAAAATTTCCATCATTAGTTTCATAGTATTAATAGATATTGTAAGGCTCAGTCAAATTTACATTGTCACTGAATTTCTCATAAGTGATAACATGGTATAGGTATTTAAATCATTACATTTGACACTATCTAAATAAACATCACTGTGATTCTGTAGTCTAACATCTATTGACTTAAATGTGTTTTAAACATAGTTTCAGAGAACTTTATTCATAGTGCTTTTTTATTTTAAAGAAAAAAAGGAACAGTTCATAAGATCTTTTACTTAGGCCTAAATAAAAAATGAAGACAATTTACATCTTTCTAGAGAATACATAGTGTTGAAACAATCTAAAATGGTAAATTCTTCCGTTATGATTTGACTCTGCTGCCGGGTGGTGGCAACAATAACATTTCTTCTGCCCCTCATTTGGGCCTTGGGTACTTATAAATTTCACATTTCACCAACATTTCTTTAGGCAACAAATAAGTCTATTAGTGCAGCTATTCCCCTCTTTGTGTTTTTGGTACGTACTATTATGGCAGTGGGCTGTAACACTGAGCAATTAAACTGCCATATAAAAACCAACTGCTACTTTGCATTTCCTTATAATAGTGGCTTGACAGAAACAGAGATGAGTTTCATTCATTTAAGTTCAATAAGTATTTATTGAGCACCTATTATGAGCAACATATTCTGTTGAAACTGACAGATGATCTGTAATCTACAGAGAGCTAGAACTCTAACTGAGAGATGGATATGTGCATAGATAATGAGAGAATCCAAGTAAAGGAAGAAAAAGAGTGATAACCAAATTGCAAATCCAGACTTAAGTGTACATATGCACATGGAGAATCATAAAAGTCTTCATGGGGGATATAGCTTTGGGTTATGCTTCATATGAAATTGGTTTTTAGGTTGGACTTTATGAAATTATTGATATTTTACTTTTTTTTTTGCCTACAGAAATACCAGTCTTAAGCTTTTCCACCTAGCATTAAGCACAGATGAGGAAAGAGAAGATAGATACAAATGATTTGAGGATTTGAGCAAAGGTGACTAAGGTTTAAAGCATGAGTCTCATATAGAGAATAGATCATTCTTTTGTCTAAGCATAGGTTATCTGCCTAGAGAGGAACACACCTGCAGATGGGACTGGACAGGGATTTGGTAGATGTATCCTAGAGTTCATTAATCTCCAAGCTGATAATAGGGTTGGGGCATTGAAAAATGCACCAATTATTTGGAGGTCCTTAGCATGATCCTTGAGGTATATGTTACCTACTTTTTACCTCTTTTCTTCTTTGCTACTCACCTCTGGCAGTACTGTATTTTTAACTTGAGAACGTATCCACACTTTATGCTATTATGCTTCAATATCCGGTTTTAAAGTATATTTTTCTTTAAGATGACACAGACTAAAAATTAAAAATAAGTACAATTTCCCATAGCTCAGTCAGTAAAAAATCTGCCTGCAATGCAGAAGACATGGGCTCAATTCCTGTGTCGGGAAGATCCCCTGGAGAAGGAAATGGCAATCCACTCCAGTATTCTTGCCTGGGAAATCCTATGGACAGAGGAGCCTGGTGGGCTACAGTCCATGTGGTCGCAAGAGTCAGACAGGACTTAGCGACTAAACCGCCACCACCAGAGATTAAGTATCAGCAGACTTTATGAGTGTGGCCACTAAGTGCTAGTGGTTAAGCATAAAGAGGATTGTAGAGAAATGTGTTTCAGCATCTTCCCATCTTCTCCTTTCTGATATCCAAGAATTCTGGGATGCACTTTTCCTCTTTATTGAGCAGTTAAAATGACAAATATAAAGATTTGTCAAAGTTAACTATGAGTTGTGAATAGTCATCATCTATTTTAACTTTTAGAATTTTTTGACATAGGTTAGGTTCTTCTGTCTTCTTGGTAGGGCTTTCCAGGTGGCTCCGTGGTAAAGAATTTGCCTGCCAAGCAGGAGACACAGGAAACATGGCCTTGATCCCTGGGTGGAAAATATCCCCTGTAGGAGGAAATGACACCCCACTCCAGTATTTCTGCCTGGGAAGTCCCATGCAGGGAGGAGCCTGGGAGGCTACACCCCATGGGGTCACAAAAGAGTCGGACATGACAGTGACTAAACAGCAACAATATTCTTGGTAGTGTATAAAAGGGAACTGTTTCACATACATGTAAATTTCAGAGCAATATATACAAAACTGTTTAGTCCATAACTAATAGCCTAAATTCTTCACTTCTTTCCACGGTTTCTAATCCTGCTACCTTAGTCCTGACCATCATGACCTTAATTATACTGTTGTACTTATAGTAGGCTCCTGGGCTTCCCAGGTGGTGCTAGTGGTAAAGAACCTGCCAGCCAATGCAGGAGACATAAAAGATGCGGGTTTGATCCCTGGGTTGGGAAGATCCCCTGGAGGAGGGCATGGCAACCCATACAGTAATCTTGCCTGGAGAATCTCATGGACAGAGGAGACTGGTGAGCTATAGTCCATATGGTCGCAAAGAGTCTGACACAACTGAAGTGACTTAAAACACACACACTAGGCTCCTAACTAGTCACCTTAGCTCCAGTGGCTTACATTCAATCTACCGTTTGCAAATTAATCCTCCTAAACTCTTCTGTCTTTTCACTGCAATGCTCAAAAAACATCAATAGCCCTTTAGCTGGCAAAGAATAAATTTTGAACTCCATAAATGCAACTCAGGGGCTCTTCGCCATCTGACCTTATTTTCCTTTGTAACATATTTATTTATTACCAACTCTCTGTTCCTCATGGCTTCATACCCACTCTTAGGGTTCCCACAACACATCTACAATGTAAGTGACAGTATTAGTCGCTCAGTCATGTCCAACTCTTTGCGACCCCATAGACTGTAGCCTGTCAGGCTCCTCTGTCTATGGGATTTCCTAGGCAAGAATACTGGAATGGGTAGCCATCCCCTTCTCCAGGGAATCTTCCCTACCCAGCTATCAAACCCGGGTCTCCTGCACTGCAGGCAGATTCTTTACCATCTGAGCCATCAGGGAAACACATCTAAAATTCTCTGTTTTCCCCATTTCTACTCAGAATGCACTTTTCCTCAATTCTACATAATGGACATTTTGAAATATTTTAAAGTCTACCTGAAGTGACACATTTCTCCATCATAGATCATTGACTGATTGCATTGCCAGAATTTCTCTCTTCTCTTTCATAACATTTTGTATGTATAGTATAGATCACACTCTGCTTGGTATCAAAGTTACTTATGTGTATGTCTTACTTTCTCTATTAGACTAAAAACTCTATGAGAACAGGAACCATTGTCTGTATCAGCCCCTAAATCTCTGTGTGTGTTAGTAGCTCAGTCGGGTCCAACTCTTTGCAACCCCATGGACTGGAGCTCTCGAGGCTTCTCTGTCCATGGAATTCTCCAGGCAAGAATACTGGAGTAGATTGCCATTCCCTTCTCCAGGGGATCTTCCCAGCCCCGGGATCGAACCCAAGTCTCCCACATTGCAGGCAGATTCTTCACTGTCTGAGACACCAGGGAAGCCCTGGATCCATAGCTTGCAAATAATGTTTACTGAATTGATTGTTTCACTTCTAACAGGAATTGAAGTTCATCGTTCTAGAAGTACTTCCGTTTCAGTTATTGATGGTCAACCTCTCTGTCAAGAAATAATAACAGACTTTATATCTCTTCATCACTAAATACTTTCCCTCCAATTATCTAAGGAAGTTCCAAATAGCTTTCTGATTCTCCCAAGTGTAAATTATGTCAAATTGTTCAATTGCTCAGTCATGTCCGACTCTCTGCAACCCTATGGATTGCAGCACACCAGGTTTCCCTGTCCTTCACCATCTCCCAGAACTTGCTCAAACTCATGTCCATTGAGTCGGTGATGCCATCCAACCATCTCATTCTCTGTCATCCTCTTCTCCTCCTACCTTCAATCTTTCCCAGCATCAGGGTCTTGTCCAATGAGTTGGCTCTTCGCATAATGTGGCCAAAGTATTGAAGCTTCAGCCTCGGCATCAGTCCCTCCAATGAATATTCAGGATTGATTTCCTTTAGGATTGACTGATTTGATCTCCTTGCAGTCCAAGGGACTGTCAAGAGTCTTTTCCAACACCTCAGTTCAAAAGCATCAATTCTTAAGCACTCAGCCTTCTTTGAGGTCCAACTCCCACATCTATACATGACTACTTTGTCAAATTAGGAGGTTGGCTGTTTCTTCTTAAAGCAAGTAATTTAAATCATCACTTTTCTGTAGTAATCTGTAGGTAGTGGACTTGGAATAGTTGAATTGGAAATCTTGTGTTTTGTGGACAGAACAGTTTTTAAACTGTTCACTGTGAATTCCTCAATTCCAGTTTAAATGAATGCTCATTATCTACCAAACGGATAATTTGCTTTAAAGTCAAAGATGAAGTTACTTCCAAATCTGCTTAAGGAATAGGACATATTTTATAAGGCTTAGAATAACTACTAAAGTTACTGTCCAGGTAAATGTGTCTACCTTCTGTCTGTGCCCTTCTGTGCCAGAAGTTTGTACTCTTCTCTGATAACATAAATGCCAGGTATGTATTTTGTACCCAATAAACACTATGAAGAGCAGTGGAGATTATCCAATCCAGACTTCCTAGGCTCCTGCCTTAAGATATATTAAAAATAAGTCTATTTATTATCCTTTATTCAAGATCTCACAAATGAGATAATAAAAAGCCAATTATTCTGCTGGTTGTTTTCTTTTTGTTCATAAGTTAAAAAAAAAAAGTCCTCAGTTTCCAATGTAATCATCTGTCTTACTCCTAGAAACAACGGATTCTATTTGTTCAAAGTGGCTTGGCCTTTACTTATTGTTAAGTGCTCTATTAAGGACCACAGCTTAATCTACAAAATACCTCAGAATCATGACTGATGGGAGTCATGCATAAATTTCCAGTCAGGAAGGAAAAATGGCATGACAGATACCCAAGCCATCCAGAATAGATCTTCTTCAGACCCAGAAAGAGTTTTATCACCAGGATAGATAGTAAGAATTTCTCTTGTTTGTCCATCTGAACTTATCTTTCTTTACTATCTTTAATGAATTCCATTAAGAATATATATATAAGGAGATCAGTCCTGGGTGTTCATTGGAAGGCCTGATGTTGAAGCTGAAACTCCAATACTTTGGCCACCTCATGCGAAGAGTTGACTCCTTGGAAAAGACCCTAATGCTGGGAAGGATTGGGGGCAGGAGGAGAAGGGGACGACAGAGGATGAGATGGTTGGATGGCATCACCGACTCGATGGACATGGGTTTGGGTAGACTCCGGGAGTTGGTGATGGACAGGGAGGCCTGGCATGCTGCGGTTCATGGGGTCGCAAAGAGTCGGACACGACTGAGTGACTGAACTGAACTAATGCCTTGGGATTCTGCTTACAGGCAAATAATCTCTCCCAGCTGTTAACTCCTCCAGTATCACTTATTGCTGTTCCTCTTAGAACACTTATGGCTGGCAGTCGTGTACATTTTGAGTATATATTTCTCCCATACCAGACTGCAGCTTCTATGATAGATGTTTAAATGCCCCACAGCACCTTATATCTAAAGGGTACACAATAAACTTGTGTTAATCACTGGCAACAGGAGATAATGATAATATGCTATTGGCTTTTCCTGTCAAAGTGAAATTGATGTTCTTTATGCCTTTAAGGACACAGGGGACTTGACTCAATCCATAGCGTAATGGAGCTTTTGGCAGAAAATTTATTTTGGATAAGGCTTATATATATTGTTATATCTTTTAAAATTTTCATGTTTTAATCAACTTTGAACACATCTATTTAAGGTTTCTCCAGCTGAATATATAGTATCAAACCTCATAAACCCCAATGTATATAGCACATATGATGCAGGCTTGGACCATTCAATGCATGTATGTTAGGGATTTTAATGATAAGTTAATGATGAGGCCTGGGATGGATGGCTGAGGAGAGTAAGTGCATGGGGTGCTGAACAACAAACACTTCAAAAGTGGTCCTTCCAGTATGAAATTTGCTTTCCTCTGTTGATCGGAAAATAATCAGAGACATGACCAGAGATTTTGATTTAGTGACTTAATGTTCAAGAATGTATTCGTAAATAATTCTTTGAAATAACTGTAGTAATACGTGGTGTTATTTTGTTCTTTTTAGTATTAAATGTATTTTTAAGTGTAGCTAGTCATTACTTTAATAACCCTGATATTTGGCATTTGGTATGTGGGGCACAAATATCTTTGTTTTAAGTCTTTTCTAATACAGTAATAGAAGTCTTAATTTATAGAAGTGCTAAAATAGTTTTAGAGCTAATTATGTTCATACAAATGCAGGAGAAGTGAGTTTGTGGGTTTGATCCCTGGGTCAGGAAGATCTCCTGGAAAAAGAAATGGCAACCCACTCCAGTATTCTTGCCTGGGAAATCCCATGAAAAAGGAGCCTGATGGGCTACAGTCTATGGGGTCGCAAAGAGTCAGATACCTCTTAGCAACTAAACAACAACAATTGTTTAAAAGTAATTAATGTATTTATACTGTAACTTCTTCCAAAAAAGAATTTAAGTTTGTATATCATGGCTGTATCTAACATTGATCTCTTATGACCCAGTCACTCTTTGAAGTGTTTTACATATACAAAAAAAGCATTTATTCCTCATAACTACTATGTAAAGTAGGTACTTTACTATCTCTGCTTTATAAATAAAGAAACAGAGGTACAGAGACATTAAGAAGCTTCCTCAAGGTCACAGAGCTAGGAAGTAAAGGAGCCAGGATTTAAACCCAAGCATTTTATCCTCAAAGCTCTTTGAATTCTTAAATACTATATTGTGAACCACTTAACCACTGCTGCATGACTAAAGATTATAAATGAGGTGCCTAAATTATTCAGGATTACTTTATGCTACACTTACAAGTTAATCAAAATACTAAATACATAAAAATCATAAAATTATATTAAATTATACGCTGTTAATTAAAAATCTTTACATGAGTCAGCTAGAGAAGAGGGTGTGTAAGGAAGAATTGGTAAGCGCAGCATAGACAGGAAGTTATTTAATGGGTTTCCTTTATTTTATTTGAATTGTCTTTGGTGAAGGAGAGCATTTTTCCTGGAAGAAAATAAAATCATTCTATAATGGTGTGACAGAAGGTACTTGGAAGAATTTGGAAAAGGGAACACTACAGAGATAGCCACTTTTTTAAGAGATAGATGAAATGCTCCTCATATCCTGTAATGAGAGGAAGAAGAGAAAGATAGTGCTAATGGCCCCAGAAGAGACTAATTTCTGACTCATTCTACAACCCCCCAAAGTTTCTTTGGGGTCCATTTCTTTTGAATTGGCATACAAGACAAGTGAAAACATGGAGCTTTCTGAGATCCAAAAGTGAGAAATAAATGGAGATAATCATGATAAATTTTTTTTTTTTATTAAAGAGGATTCCACCAATGGTTAGCTTTTAAGAAACTTTATTCCCTGTGAATGCTTAAATTGCTTCTCTTTTTTATTTATTTTTTTAGACATTGTATTGGTGGCAATCCGATATTTTTAAGAACTGAGTGTTCATAATTATTGGCTCTGATTTTAGTGTATCTTAGTAAATGAGCAGTCTAATACTGTAGCCTAAAGGGAAAATTTCATTTACATATTTTTCAACTCTGGTACCTTGTTCACAAACTAATTCTGAGCAAAAAGCTTCCAAGAATACATAATTCCAGAGAGAAAGTTTCTTTTTCATAGTTAATACAATTGAAACTCTTATTGCCTTGCTGCTGCTGCTTCTAAGTCGCTTCAGTCGTGTCTGACTCTGTGCAACCCCATAGATGGAAGCCCACCAGGCTCCCCCATCCCTGGGATTCTCCAGGCAAGAACACTGGAGTGGGTTGCCATTTCCTTCTCCAATGCATCAAACTGAAAGGTGAAAGTGAAGTCGCTCAGACATGTCCGACTCTTCACAACCCCATGGACTGCAGCCCACCAGGCTCCTCCATCCATGGGCTTTTCCAGGCAAGAGTACTGGAGTGGGGTGCCATTGCCTTCTCTGCTTATTGCCTTGATGGTACATCATTTATTCAACTAACACATTTTTACTAAGTGCCTGCTATATGCACAGCTCTCTTGATCTATGATGTTCATAGTCTAGTTGGCAAGACACAGTACAGCCACCACCAAAACAATATAGTACAGTGCATGTGATGAAGGCAAGGTGAGATAGCAAGAATAACAAGGTTCCAAGAAACGTTCCAGAAGCCAGTCATGTACTGGTTGTGACTCTGCCTATACTTATCATAACTCTTGGAAAGTTCAGTCAGTTCAGTTAAGTCATTCAGTCTGAACTGACTCAGATTCCATGGACTGCAGCATGCCAGTGTTCCCTCCATCACCAACTCTCGGAACTTACTCAAACTCATGTCCATCAAATTGGTGATGCCATCCAACCATCTCATCCTCTATCATCCTCTGCTACTCCTGCCTTCAATCTTTATGAGCATCAGAGTCTTATCAAATGAGTTGACTCTTTGCATCA
Organism: Okapia johnstoni; assembly: GCA_024291935.2. Classification (NCBI taxonomy): domain Eukaryota; kingdom Metazoa; phylum Chordata; class Mammalia; order Artiodactyla; family Giraffidae; genus Okapia; species Okapia johnstoni. Next base: position 60,232,772 of record CM044312.1, read on the forward strand.
GGTGGCCAAAGTATTGGAGCTTCTGCCTCAGAATCAGTACTTCCAATGAATATTCAGGGTTGATTTCCTTAGGGTTGACTGGTTTCATCTTCTTGCAGCCCAAGGGATTCTCAAGAGTCTTCTACAACATCACAGTTCAAAAGCATCAATTCTTCAGCACTCAGCTTTCTTTATGATCCAACTCTCACATCTGTATATGACTACTGGAAAAGCCATAGCTTTGACTAGATGGACCTTTGTTGGCAAAGTAATGTCTCTGCTTTTTAATATACTGTCTAGGTTTTCATAGCTTTTCTTCCAAGTTGGAAGCATCTTTTAATTTCATGGCTGCAGTCACCATCTGCAGAGATTTTGGAGCCCCCGAAAGTAAAGTCTTTCACTGTTTCCATTGTTTCTCCATCTATTTGCCATAAAGTGATGGGACCAAATGCCATGATTTTGGTTTTTTGATTGTTGAGTTTTAAGCCAGCTTTTTTACTCTCCTCTTTCACATTCATCAAGAGGCTCTTTAGTTTTTCTTCAATTTCTGCCATAATGATGGTTTCATCTGCATATCTGAGGTTATTGATATTTCTCCTGGTAATCTTGATTCCAGCTTGTGCTTCATCCAGCCTGGCATTTCGCATGATATACTCTGCATATAAGTTAAATAAGCAGGGTGACAATATACAGCCTTGACGTACTCCTTTCCCAATATGGAACCAGTCCATTGTTCCATGTCGGGTTCTAACTGTTGATTCTTGACCTGAATACAGATTTCTCAGGAGGCAGTTAAGGTGGACTGGTATTCCCATCTTTTTAAGAATTTTCCACAGTTTGTTGTAATCCACACAGTCAAAAGCTTTAGCGTAGTCAATGAAGCAGAAGTAGATGGTTTTCTGGAAGTCTCTTGGTTTTTCTATGATCCAGCGGAGGTTGGCAATTTGATCTCTGGTTCCTTTGCCTTTTCTAAATCCAGCTTGAACATCTGGAAGTTCTCAGTTCTTGAACTGTTGAAGCCTAGCTTGGAGAATTTTGAGAATTACTTTGCTATTATGTTAGATGAGTACAGTTATGTGGTAGTTTGAACATTCTTTGGCATTGCCTTTCTTTGGGATTGGAATGAAAACACCTTTTCCAGTCCTGTGGCTACTGCTGAGTTTTCCAAATTTGATGACATATTGAGTGTAGCACTTTCACAGCATCATCTATTAGGATTTGAAATAGCTCAACTGGAGTTCCATCACCTCCATTAGCCCTGTTTATAGTGATGCTTCCTAAGGGCCACTTGACTTTGCACTCCAGGATGTCTGGCTCTAGGTGAGTGATCACACCATCATGGTTATTTGGTTCATTAAGATTTTTTTTGTATAGTTCTTCTGTATATTCTTGCCACCTCTTCTTAATATTTTCTGCTTCTGTTAGGTCCCTACCATATCTGTCCTTTATTGAGCCCATCTTTGCATGAAATGTTCCCTTGGTAGCTCTAATTTTCTTGAAGATATCTCTAGTCTTTCCCATTCTATTGTTTTCCTCTATTTGTTTGCACTGATCACTAAGGAAGGCTCTCTTATCTCTCCTTGCTATTCTTTGGCACTCTGCATTCAGATGGGTATATCTTTCCTTTTCTCATTTGCTTTTAACCTCTCCTCTTTTCTCAGCTCTTTGTAAGGTCTTCTCAGACAACCACTTTGACTTTTTGCATTTCTTTTTCTTGGGGATGGTTTTGATCACTGCCTCCTGTACAATGTTACAAACCTCCATCCATAGATCTTCAGGGACTCTTGTCTATCATATCTAATCCTTTGAATCTATTTGTCACTTTCACTGTATAACTGTAAGGGATTTGCTTTAGATCGTACCTGATGGGTCTAGTGGTTTTCCCTACTTTCTTCAATTTAAGTCTGAATTTTTCAACAAGGAGTTCATGATCTGAGCCACAGTCAGCTCCCAATCTTGATTTTGCTCACTGTATAGAGCTTCTCCATCTTTGTCTGCAAAGAATATAATCAATCTGATTTTGGTATTTACCATCTGATGATGTCCATGTGTAGTGTCGTCTCTTGTGTTGTTGGAAGATGGTGTTTGCTATGAACAGTGTGTTCTCTGGGCCAAACTCTGTTAGCCTTTGCCCTGCTTCATTTTGTACTCCGACGCCAAACTTGCCTGTTACTCCATATATGTCTCAATTTCCTACTTTTGCAGTCCAGTCTCCTATGATGAAAAGGACATCTTTTGCTGTGAGTTCTAGAAGGTCTTTTAGATCATCATATAACTGTTCAGCATCAGCTTCTTCAGCATTAGTGGTTGGGGCTTAGAGTTGGATTACTGTGATATTGAATGGTTTGCATTGGAAACGAACAGAGATAATTCTGTTGTTTTTAAGATTGCACTCAAGTATTGCATTTTGGACTCTTTGTTGACTATGAGGGCTACTCCATTTCTTCTAAGGGATTCTTGTGCACAGTAGTATATACAATGGTCATCCAAATTAAATTCGCCCATTCTAGTCCATTTTAGTTCACTGAGTCCTAAAATGTTGGTGTTAACTTTTGCCATCTCCTGTTTGACCACTTCCAAATTACCTGATTCATGGACCTAACATTCCAGGTTCATATGCAATGTTGTTAATCGGGCTTTACTTCCATCACCAACATATCCACAACTGGGCAGTGTTTTCACTTTGGCTCCATCTCTTCATTCTTTCTGGAGTTATTTCTCTACTCTTCTCCACTAGCACATTGGACACCTATCAACCTGGGGAGTTCATCTTTCAGTGTCATATCTTTTTGCCTTTTCATACTTTCATGGGATTCTCAAGGCCAGAATACTGAAGTGGTTTGCCATTCCCTTCTCCAGTGGACCACATTCTGTCAGAGCTCTCCACCATGACTGGTCCGTCTTGGGTGGACCTACATGGCATGACTCATAGTTTCATTGAGTTAAACAAAGCTGTGGTCCATGTGATCAGTTTGGTTAGTTTTCTGTGATTGTGGTTTTCATTCTGTCTGCCCTTTGATGGATAAGGATAAGAGGCTTGTGGAAACTGCCTGGTGGGAGGGACTGGCTGTGGAGGAATTTGGACCTTGCTCTTATGGGCGGGGCCATACTCAGTAAATCTTTAATCCAGTTTTCTGTTGATGGGTGGGGCTGTGTTCCCCCCCTGTAGTTAATGGCCATCTCCTTCTAAAGGTCTTATGCCAGCATGCTGGGACTCCCAGGACTGTTATATTCAGTGTTCCTGACCCCACGGCAGGCCACTGTCAACCATGCCTCCGCCAAAGACTCCTGGGCACTCACAGGCAAATCTGGCTCAGTCTCTTGTGAGGTCACAGCTCCTTTTTCCTGGGTCCTGGTGTGCACAAGGTTTTATTTGTGCCCTCCAAGAGTCTGTTCCCCAGTCCTGAGGTAGTTCTGTTATCAAATCCCACTGGCCTTCAAAATCAAATTCCCTAGGGGTTCTCAGTCCCTTTGCCAGATCCCCAGGTTGGAAAATCTGTTGTGGCCCTAAAACTTTTGTAACTGTGCGAGAACTTCTTGAAAAGTTATCATTTTCTAATGTGTAAAATTTGAGCACTGGATAAAATTGTATTTGTTACAGCGTAAGGATTCTAAGATTCTATAGTTTTGGGTAACAGTGAGTCCCAAAAAATGCTATGGAAGGTCGAAGTAGGAGTCAGTGAAAGCTGGACAGGTGAAACAGACTCTCTTTTAGAAGCAGATCAAGTATAACTTGGTTCTCATGTGATAGACAGGATATTCACAAGTAGAACACAGTGAGGAAGGGAATGCCAGGTTCTGTACATACAGTGTGTTAAAGAGGAAAGCACAGACTAAGTCAGCATAAAAAATGGCTTGGAGTAGGAACTGAACATGATGTTTTAAGGGTGATGTTTTGAGTTGGGAATAGAAGTTATTTTTCAGAACTACTATTGTATACAGGGAGGCTTCAGTCTTCCTGTGGAGAATGGCTGAAGGGTTTTGACTCAGTCCTGTCTCATTTTCCCGTGTCTTAGTTCAGGTATATTTTTGTACAAGGCAAAGACATAATGAAATAAATTATTTGTATATTCAAATTCTCTGGGAATGTAATGGAACATGCCTTTATAGCAATCCTTGTTAAAAAAAACAAAAAACAAAACTCTCTCTGTGTGTTTGTACTTTAGAAAGACTTCCTGTTTGCTAGTCCTCTTTACCGGAAACTTGAGACTTTCCCACAGGTTCTTTATTCAAATAAAAACCCCAACCCAGAAAACCAAAACACAAATGAATGAGAAACTCAGACACTGAGCTGCAGCTGAGGGGACAGTGGAGTGGAACAGGGATTAGGAGACAGAGTCAGACTATGGAGACCTCCTAGGTCTTCTTAGAGCCTTGAGAACATTAAGACACACCAACTGCAAAAGAAGACAGACCTTTAGCTAAAATTATTAAATGCCCGAAATGATTAATTGACTTGAGGTTAATCCCAGAGACATCTGTGTATGTCTTGCTGACTACTCAATATCTGTTTAGAAATATTCATCTATTTAAGCTTGAAAGTTTTGAATATTCATAGGTCATTTATGAGACCTAATTAGATTAAAGTGCTATTATATTAACCTTAGGAGTTTATTCCTAATCATTTCCAGTACTTAGAGTTTAACATTCACTAAAATGTTCTGAATCCCAGCTTGAACCTGGAAAATCTGAAAGTATAAATTTAACTTGTAATGATTATTAAATGAAAATATCATTTTTTCAATAAAAG
>CM044312.1:60242500-60245000 GCA_024291935.2 Okapia johnstoni
ACAGCTAATCACAGTCCAGAACTAGAAGACGACAGAGAGATTGAAGAAGAGCCTTTATCTGAAGATCTGGAATGAGAACTGACTCATGAAACCTCAGCATGAAGGGACATATCACTGACCTTCATAACCACTCCACAACCATGAATATTTGACAGATTTTTACTGTGACTATTTATTAAGCATGGATAAAGGAGACAGCCCTTAAAGGAACTTATGAAGCCAGCCCTTTGGGATTCAGTACCAACAGGCAAATTGCTTGTTTTCTTCTCTCTCTTTCTCTCCTTCTCTGTCTCTTTTTTTTTAGTAAAAAAAAAAAAAAAGACAAAAACTGATTTTCTTGGGAAAAAAAAAAAAACTGATCTTTCTATAATGGCTTTGCCCATTTAAAAAAATGTGGCTCTTAAGGGTTCATGAAATGACTGAATATGAGGATACACGTCCTGTAGAAAGCAAACGCGCCTCATATACTGCCAAAAATAGTGTTAGTTTCATTAATGTGAATTTTCCAGCATTCAGTAGTTGTAATGTTAGAAACAATTGCTGGTCAAGTTCAACTTGTTGCTATTGTTTTTAATTTGCACAGGAGTAGTATCAGAAATTAGTGTCACTGCTTGTATCTAGCTGAATTTTAAAACAACAGAACATTAGTTTTTTATGTTGGTGCCACCAACTGTAAATGACATAAGTTAGTTATTACAAAACACAGTAATTAGACTGTTGCAACCATCTAAAACCTTAGGCTTCCAGTCTGTGCTGTTAGTGTTAAGATGTAAAGTGCAATCCTAAGCTAACATTATCTGTGCAAGCACCATAGAAACATTTGCATATCTGCATAGATCTTACAACTGTACTCTTTACCTCCTTGTGATAAAGCTTTGTCTACCTGCAAACACAGTCAAAGGCTACAGCTGCAAACCAAAGCCAACTCTAACCATGGCCAAGAGCTCAAGGACAGAAGCAGCCACATGCTTTGGTCAGCCTTCTGTAACTTCAATTAGTACAAAGGAACCTTCTCCATGAACTACCTGCTGTTTTCTGATGACCTCTGGGATCTTTTCATTTAGCCCTAAAAACCAAGAATCAAATATGACAAAAACCACAACTAAAAAACCTAATTCAGTCACAGAGTAATCTTCTGAGGCCAAAAGTCCATCTAAATGCAATGAAGATTTGCTTTCATTAAAGACAGAGGTGAGGACAAAATCTGCAGTGGAAATTATGATATGCTAGAAAGCAACAAATGTGGATCACTGACCAAAACGATTATGTACTTGATGCAAATGCAGATTGCATATTGTTATATATATATAGGACATTGTGTTTTTGTTTTCCCCATCCAGTCACTTATTTTTGGTGGTGAATACATGTTGTTAGAAGATGTCTTGTATGGTCTGAATCTTTGTTGTGTACTATTTTTTATAGTCTTAAGTTATAATGAAAAAAACAAAAAGTAGCAACCAAACATAAAAGGTCTAGTAAAGCCAAAAATTAATTTCATATTGATTTTAAAGTGATCTAGCTGAGTTTTTACACTGAAAGCAAAGATTATAGCAATTGTAGTCCATGGTATTTATTTTCAGTCAAACCAAAGTTACATATAATTCTGCCTCTGCTGATACGGGATATTAACACTAACAATACACTCCCTTTCAAAGACTTGCACAGGCCAAATTGTTGGAATGCTGGTTTTCGTGACGACTCCAAACCCCCAAACTAGGATAATGCATTATGGTGTAGTTGAAAATAGCATAGTCAAATGTTTGCTTAAAACCTAGAAACTTTACGTGTTGCTTTTCATGTGCTGTGCCAAGTCTTGATAATACTATTTCCCCCAACCAAGGGACCTCATAACCTGATGATGGTTATTGCTTTACAAACAGTTTCGACAGAAGGTGGCTGCTAGAGCTTAACATATGTACCAGTTCCATGTGATGGAGCTGGTCCTTGCAAACTAAGCTCATCATTTATTCTTTGCTGAAGTCAGCAAATAGAGTTAGAGAAATACCCAGTCATCTATCACACCAAATAAAAGGACATAACGGCTTTCAAAAGGGTTTTCCCACTTACCCAAAAGGCTTTCTGAAAGCTTCTACCTCTGCAAAAAAAAAAAAAAAGGAAAAAAAAGAAAAAAAGAAAAAAAAATTAGAACAATTATGGCAGATTGCATGAAACGTGAGAACGTCACAGTAACTGCTACTTTTCATTCTGTTTGTCTTTGGGTCATGATCAGTGAATGGGAAGTTTACGACATGGTATCAAAAGAAAGATTGGGATTGGGAAGGATGGTTTTCAGTCATCTAGAATCCTACTGGAAGGCTTATCTGAAGGGAAAATGGGTCTTTCAGGTGCATGTTCAAAGGCTTTGATGGACTGAAAGTAATCTTGAGAGCTGTACCATCAGGAGGGTGGCCTAAGACTACAATGCTAAAGTATGCATACCTCAGTTATCAAACTTTTGAAAGGAAGTCTCAGCCACAGAATGCATATACCTGTAGAGTTT
>CM044312.1:60847500-61005000 GCA_024291935.2 Okapia johnstoni
ATGTTATGAAATGTTTTAAACTTCAGGAAATAGATTACTTTATCCTGTATTTCAAATTTAAAATTTTTATGGCAATATGTATATATAGAAAATTTATATATGTGAAAGAAATTCATAATTGCCTATGTAAGTCTGTCTGAATTAATTTATTCATTTATTTCCCCTGAAAGTCTTCATTCACTACCGGTCATTCAGTGGTAAAAAATATGATACCATGGAGAGTCATTGACCTAACTACTAAAAACAGATTAACTTCTGTAAAATTAAATCATCCAGGGATGCACTGATACTTTTTGGTTGTTTAAAATTTGAAACAAAAAGATATTAAACATAATAAGAATCATGATCCCCGTGATTCTACCACCCAACTTAAGAGTTGGAATATTATTAATAGTGTTTCATCTACTTCTGTGTTTCCATTCTTCTTCCCTCCCCAGAACTAACTATTATACTGAATTTTGTGTTTATCTTACTAATTATTTTAAAAATAGTTTTATCACAACAAATTATGTTACTTAGGTTTGTTTGCTTTTGAGTTTTATAAAAACAATGTATTATATGATAATTAGTTTTCAATGTTACATAGCAGGGATTGGCAACCTGTCATCTGGGGGTCAAATCTGACCCTTGAGTCAAATGTTACATTTTACACAATGAAAAAAAAAAAACCTTGCAGAACTTTTAGTATACCTTATTGTCTGAAACAATAATAAATTATCAGAAACTAGTAATTTGGAGATTGTCATAAATCACTAAAGAACTAAAAATTCTTTCTAGATTCTAAAGGACTAAAAAGTTGTTTCAAACTTACTATCTTAGCTAGAGCTATGACTGTTGTTGTTTAGACGCTAAGTCGTGTCCAACTCTTTTGTGACCCCGTGAACTGCAACCCACCAGGCTCCTCTGTCCATAGGATTTCCCAGGCAAGAATACTGGAGTGGGTTGCCATTTCCTTTTCCAGGGGATCTTCGCAACCTGGGGATCAAGCCTGGGACTCCTGCATTGGCAGACAGATTCTCTACCACTGAGCCATCAGGCAAGTCCATAACAGGGCTGTCATAATAAAATAATCTGCTTAAAACAAAAAGCATTTATGATCTCATAGTTTTGCAGGCTAGAAGTCCAAGGTCAATGTGACAGTACAGTTTCTGATGAGAGTTCTCTTCCTGGCTTGTAGATGGCTGTCTTTTCACCGTTTCCCCATATGGTGAGGGAGGGGTGGGGAGAGGGACAGGGGAGGAAAAAGAGAGAAAAGAGCGAGGGAGTGAGAAAGGGAGGAAGGGAGGGAGAGTGAAGGAGGAAGGGGCATGTGCAAGCTCTCTGTGTCTTTTCTCATAAAGGAACTAATCCCATCCTGAGGATCCCATCCTCATGACCTCATCTAAATCTAATAACCGCCCAAAGATTCTCACTTCTAAATATCATCATATTTGGAGTTCAGGGCTTCAATACATTTTAGAGGTATGCAGTTCAGTCCATAACATTTATGTTTGAAATTTGTAGTTTAAATTCAATACATTCATATAACATATAATTATATATATATATATATATATATATATATATATATATTTGACCAAGCAATGCAATGCACCTAAAATTCTGTGACTGGTCTTCTCATCTCTTTGAACATCTGGAACCCCAAATCAACACACTCTATCTGATGAAGCACTCTATAATATTTCAGTGATGCTGACTCTGGTGTAGTTGTGCAGATGTAATATTTAAAATATATCTTTTACTGTTGGATACTTTTGTTGCATATATTAATAAAAGCAGAGCCTATTATCCCTGGATCACATATTTTTGTTATGAGTAACCTAATCAGTTCCCCCTCACTAATCACTCCATTCCTCACCTTCTCTACTAAGTACTTAAGATTTCCTAAAATAACAACCCTTTACCAAAACACACTCTAAATTCATGAATTCTTTCCTCTGTTCATTCAGTTTCCTTTGACCAAGTCATTCATTTCATAATATATACTCCAGACACACTAAGAGGTTTATGTTGTGTAAATACATTTTATTTCCAGTTTTAAACTATAAATTCACCTTGTTATCTTTTTCCCATGTGCAATTTAATAAATTAATTTCTGGATCTCACTCTCAGAGTTTCTGATTCAGAAAGCCTGTGGTGGAACCCAAGAATTTGAGTTTCTAATAAGTTGCCAGGTGATGGTGGTGTTGCTAGTCTAGGGCCCATACTTCACGAGCCAATGAAGTATTTTTTTTCTTTCTTAAACCCAGTGATGTCCTTGGAATAATCTAAGTCACAGAAAGCTAAACCAGATTATACTGACTGATATCTAGATTTATGAGCCCCTGCCCCTGCGGCAGGCCACCGCTGACTCATACCTCTGCAGGAGACACTCAAACACTCAAAAACAGATCTGCCTCCGTCTCTGTGAGGTCTGCTAGTGCACACAGGTTTTGTTTGAGCCCTCTGAGCATCTCTGGTGGGTATGAGGTTTGATTCTAAATGCGATTCTGCCCTTCTTACCATCTTGCTGGGCTTCTCCTTTGCGCTTGAGTGTTGGCAATTTTTTTAGGTGGGATCAGGTATGACCTAAATCAAACCCCTTATGATTATACAATGAACGTGACAAATAGATTCAAGGGATTAGATCTGACAGACAGAGTGCCTGAAGAACCATGGACAGAGGTTTGTGACATTGTACAGGAGGCAGTGATCAAGACCATCCCCAAGAAAAAGAACTGCAAAAAGGCAAAATGGTTGTCTGAGGGGGCCTTACAAATAGGGGAGAAAAGAAGCTAAAGGCAAAGGAGAATAGGAAAAATACAACCAATTGATGCAGAGTTCCAAAGAATAACACGGAGAGATAAGAAAACCTTCCCTAGGGATCAATGCAAAGAAATAGAGGAAAACAATAGAATGGGAAAGACTAGCAATCTCTTCAAGAAAATTAGTGATACCAAGGGAATATTTCATGCAAAGATGGGCACAATAAAGAACAGAAATGGTATGAACCTAACAGAAGCAGAACTAAAGAAGCAGTGGCAAGAATAGACAGAAGAACTATACAAAAAAGACCTTAATGACCCAGATAACCACGGTGGTGTGATCACTCACCTAGAGCCAGACATTCTGGAATGTGAAGTCAAAAGGACTTCAGGAAGTATCACTACTAACAAAGCTAATGGAGGTGATGGAATTCCAGCTGAGTTATTTCAAATCCTAAAAGTTGATGCTGTTAAAGTGCTTCACTCAATATGCCAAAAAATTTGGAAAACCCAGCAGCGGCCAAAGGGCTGGAAAAGGTCAGTTTTCACTCCAATCCCAGGAAAGGCAATGCCAAAGAATGTTCAAACTACCGCACAATTGCACTCATCTCACATGCTAGGAAAGTAATGCTTAAAATTCTCCAAGCCAGGCTTCAACAGTATGTGAACTGCGAACTTCCAGATGTTCAAGCTGGATTTAGAAAAGGCAGAGGAACCAGAGATCAAATTGCCAACATCCACTGGATCACTGAAAAAGCAAGAGAGTTCCAGAAAAACATCTATTTCTGCTTTATTGACTATGCCAAAGCCTTTGACTCTATGGATCAAAACAAACTGTGGAAAATTCTTAGAGAGATGGGAATACCAGACCACCTGACCTGCCTCTTGAGAAACCTGTATGCAGGTCAAGAATCAACAGTTAGAACCAGGCATGGAACAACAGACTGGTTCCAAATAGGGAAAGGAGTATGCCAAGGCTGTATACTGTCACCATGCTTATTTAACTTATATGCAGAGTACATCATGTGAAATGCCAGGTTGGATGAAGCACAAGCTGGACTCAAGATTGCTGGGAGAAATATCAATAATCTCAGATACACAGATGACACCACCCTTATGGCAGAAAGCAAAGAAGAACTAAAGAGTCTCTATGATGAAAGTGAAAGATGAGAGTGAGAAAGTTGGCATAAAACTCAACATTCAGAAAACTAAGATCATGGCATCCTGTCCCATCACTTCATGGCATTAAATAGTGAAACAATGGAAACAGTGAGAGACTACTTTTCAGGCTCCAAAATCACTGCAGATGGTGATTGCAGCCATGAAATTAAAAGACACTTTCTCCTTGGAAGAAAAGCTTTGACCAAACTAGACAGCATATTACAAAGCAGAGACGTTACTTTGCCAAAAAAGGTCCGTCTAGTCAAAGCTATGGTTTTTCCAATAGTCATGTACAGAAGTGAGAGTTGAACTATCAAGAAAGCTGAGCACCAAAGAATTGATGCTTTTGAACTGTGGTGTTGGAGAAGACTCTTGAAAGTCCCTTGGATTGCAAGGAGATCCAACCAGTCCTTCCTAAAGGACATCAGTCCTGAATATTCATTGGAAGGACTGATGCTAAAGTGAAACTCCATACTTTGGCTGCTGATGGGAAGAAATGACTCATTGGAAAAGACCCTGATGCTGGGAAAGATTGAAGGCAGGAGGAGAAGGGGATGACAGAGGATGAGATCTTTGGATGGTATCACTGACTTGATGGACATGAGTATGAACAAGCTTTCGGAGTTAGTGATGGACAAGGAAGCCTGGCATGCTGCTGTCCATGGGGTTGCAAAAAGTCAAACATGACCGTGCAACCTTATATGAGCAAGCCACATTGAAGCTTTTAAGAAAGTCATATAAAACCTGACTTTAGATTTATTATAAGGATGTTGGTAGCACATGGTAAGCACTGATTGGCTACTTTCTTACCTTGGTTCATTGTCTCTGTCTCAAGAACTCATGAACTCTACATGAGTTCTTCTGGTACATGAAAACCTAGGACAGAAATTTCATCTGCTTTCAATGATGTATTGTGCCTATTTTCATTTTTTAAAGTTGTGCATTAAGTAATTGACAGGGCTCCTCTCTTTGGGTTGATTCCTAGGATACTCAGAGACAAATATGTAGCCAATTTCTAACAGAGCCTATGAGAAATTATATTTAGTATTGGGGCATTAATTTTACACTTGGCTTTATCTTATAGCACTTACCCTGATTCTTCCTGTTCTATCAACTTTCTCTTATTTTTATACTTTCTTTTTTGTATCTCTACATGTTACCTTGATTACTTTTGGGAAGAGAGCACCAGTAAAGATTATGAAATCAGTGAATAGCTAAGTCAGCAAACAAATAAGTGCATGATAGTACTGAAGACATCAAAATTACTAAAATGAGGATCAAACAGTTTCACTTAGTATCGCATAGATGATCTGGTGATCTGTTCTGTTTTTCTCTGGAGTATTATCCTTCTTTGTTACTCAGTTATATTCCTACTTATTCTTTAACAGTCAGTTTTGCAGTACTTCATCGTTCACTGAGGTTTATCATGAGTTTCACAGAGCATAAACTGTGATTGTTTTAATACGAGGGCCTAACCCACCAGGTTGAGGATTTTTTTCTCTTTTGCAAGGAAACTTGGGAGAGTACTTCATAAATCTAAGTGATTCTGTTTTTGTTATATGTCTGGAATGTCATATTTATTATTGTACAGAAATCTCAAAAAAAATGGCAGGAACACTATTCATGTTAGATTATTTTTAGCATGTTTAATTAGCAGAAGGAAAAACTGCCAAAACAAATGGGAAGGGAATTGTTTTCTGTTGTTGTCCAGGGCCTTATTGTTAACCACAGAGTCACTGAAATATCCCGATATCCTGCTGCCATCTTGTTGATTCTTTTAAACAAACACCGAGTCAGAGAGAAATCATTTCTGTATTTCATGCAGAAAATACATATGTTTTCTATCAAAAATTTGGGGAGATTATTTTTGTTTAGTTGAGAAGATTAATTTGCTAGCATGTACAATGTTTCTCTACACTGTAATTTGTTTTTAATTACACATGAATACCATATGTAGCTCACTGACACTCTTCGTTAATGCTTGAAAGTAAATTTACTCACCACTCATGTCATTTGTATGGTGTGTGTGTGTCCCTTGTTAAGTGATTCCTTTCTAATTTCTAAATAATTAGCTAATTAAGGGCATGATCCTGGGGTTCTCCTGTAAGAATAACACCCACTGGCTTGAAGACAGCAGGGTCTGCTTCTACTGTGGATCACAGTGCTGCCTGGTCTCATCCTGTTGTTCTTTTCTAATTAAAATCATATTCACTTTTGCAAATGTTTACCTGTGAAAATCAACTTGTTAAATAAGCTTGTTGATTTCTGTGCTATGAAGATGGTTAACTCACTCTTGGCTGATGGATTCTATTTAGCTTCATGATAAACAGTAATCACTGCATCCACCCTCCTGGCCAGCCACCTTGCAAACATCTGTAGTTGATCACAGGAGCAGCGTCAAATCAGAACTAACACCCCAGCCCAGGGACACAGACCCTGCTACTAATAACAAAAATGAGAATGATAATAATAGCTCATACTTTTCTAGCACTTACTAAATGCCAGGCAATACTACACATACTATATATAACTCAGTTAATCATCACAAAAAAAGTGTCAAAGTTTGTACATATCCTAATAACAGTGGGCTAATAAGCTCATTATTTTATTTAAAGGATATCATCTTTTCTGAAAATAACAGAAATATTTATATGTACTAGAAATACCAGTGTTGCACACTGACAAGCTGAAGCGTGCTTGGTTCTGATCTGTTCTTTAATAGAGGATTTGAAAAGCAGTGATGTAGCTTCTTCACTTATTTCATCAGTTGGTGCGTTGTTAGTAAGGTGGACACAATGCTGCATTGCTCAAAGTCAACCAACTGTCAGGTGTAAGGAGAGAGCATTTCCCCTTGTTCAGTTGGCTGATACAGAAGTGTCTGAGTTTATCCCCTGTGAAAAAGACACGCTGTGCTAGTTAACTTTTGAGTCCAATTATTTTATATTGGCGTTATCATTCCTTCAGTTCAGGCCATTTTTGCTGCTTCTCATTTAAACCAATATGTTCTTGCATGGGCTGCTCCTCCTTGTCTCTAGCCTGCCCTCCTTTCCTGGTTCTCTGTAAGAGGAATCTTCCAACAGCACTTCTCTGAGCAAGCAGTTCCCCGAGAGGAAAACCACAGGTAAGGACCAGAGTTTCCAGTTAAGAGAGCCCATGCCCTACTAAGGTAGGACAGCTCCTTCACAGCTTGGCTCTGCCCCATTGCAGGATTTTTCTCTCTCAGTCCCATGATGGCACCCTTCAAGTCATCTTTACTGGACTGGATTAAGTTCATTAAATTGAGTTCACTAAATATTTCCTGGGTTATCCATCTCTTTGACTTTGCTTCTTCTCTCACTTCTATTAGGCAGTCCTCCTCCCCCCATCATTGTAGTGACAGGCTACCACCTCCATGATTATCACCACCTCCTCCAGGAAGTCCTTCCTGAATACTACATTAGTAAAACTCTTCCTGCTCTGTGCTTCGATTCCCATATCTCAGTACTTACTGTTTTGTGATAGATTCATTTATTGACATAAATAAGCCACTATCTAATTAGGAATCTTTGAGAACAGGAATTGCCACAACGCCACCCACATAACACCTGTACTTGGCCTACTATTGCTTTATTTTTAAGGGAGACCACAGGGCCATGTGTGGATTAGAAGAGTTGTTGCCTCCCCTGTGGACAGTATCTTCTCATTTTTATCTTTTTATGTCTTTTATCTTTTAATTTCCCTTTATTTTACTTATAAGCAATTCTCAAGTAGTACATTAGTAGTACTACATTATTCTGCTTTTAGATAATAGCCATCCCTCAATAAAATGTAAACTTTTAAAACACAGAATCTTATCTTTGTTATCACTTATTTATTTTTGTGCACTCTGCATACCAGATTGCCTAAGAGTGTCTGTGGAGCCAGACAGTCTGGCTTCCAATCTCCACTTGCTTGTCCTGAACTGTGTCATCTTATTTAACTTCTCTGACCTTTGTAGGACATCTGTACAATGAGAGAATAAAAAGCATTTCTACTTCACAGGGTTGTTGTGAAGTGAAATAAGGTGTGGACAACAGTTAGATAACACTGGGAGCGGAGTAAGCACTTTGATTAACAGCTGTTTCTGATTGTGATGGTTGGGACCACTTTCGCATCCTTTCTGCACCCCCTATGCTCCCACACATCCTGCCTGGTCTGGGGCTCCTCATGGTCCAGAGTTAATAAAAACTCCCTGATGGTCTAACTAGAAGCTCCCAGAAGACATTCCCTATCAGTTCTAGATGAAATGTATCGTGTGTTCAGTAGATCTCCCTGAGTGTTCAGAAGCACTTTTTCTTATATTATTTCTTAAGCTGCCTCCATCGCATCTCATTCTATCCCTTCCATGTTGCTCATGCAAACTCCAAGAAAAGCCTGAGCAAACAGGTAGGCCTTTCAACTTGTACCCTGAATGCACAACTAAATCCAAAGCTAATGAAGTTCGTTCAGATTAAAAGCACTTCATATGCCTAGGACAACTCTTTATATAATGCAGTTAGAGGTAGAAAATTCATGGTATTTCATGCCTACTTATATGCTTTTCATGTGAAAAGATACAGTATAATAAAAGTCGAGGATTACTCATGTTAATTTATTATATTTTGCTGATATAGTCACATCAAGGGCTTAAGAAATACACTTCAACAGCAGTACAAATGAAGGAAGGATGGTTTAAGACATGGTGCATAAACGCCCTCCTTCCTGCCGCTTTTAATGACACTTCATTTAGAAATACACCCTCTTTCATATGGATAACACTTTATTTTAGAGTTAGACTTCTAGAAAAAGAAACTATAAAATGCATTGAGCTGATTGTTTAGTAAAAAATTTTAACAAAATTACTCTTATACAAGTGAATTGAAATGTAACAAAAATGAAAGGTAGATACTCCATAATTCTCAAGACTATTAAATATTAGAAGAAACCTATTAGACATACCAGTTTAATTTAACACAGTTTTCAGTAACAGGTAAGTAAGAGCTCTATTTAATTTTAATTGGGTGGGTTTGGTGACTTTGAAATTATAATTGGAGCAATTTATATTTAAATAAAATCAGTTATAAATTGACACTAATGTAAATAAAATAGATTTATTAATGAAATTAAATTAATACATATTAAATGAAAACAAAAATATATAATGTCTTCTCACTAGAGAAAAGGATCTTGGAAATATCTTCAGTATGAACCAACACAAGGTACTGAGCACCTACATATACAAAATACGAAGTTGAGTTGGGGGCAAGTGTTGGAAAAAAACCAAATCCCAGGAAATTGGAGATAAAATTATACATTTTATAAAACCATATATGCAGGTCAACTTAACTGTATAAATCAGTACGTTACACAGATTAAATTAGGAGTGCAGATAATAAGTGCTAGAAGGACTCAGAGGAGAAAAACACTGCAGTGGTCTTGAAACAGCTGCCAGTCTTCAAAGAAGAGTTATTCTTTGAGCAGAGAATAGGTTACATTTAATAGGCAGAGAAAAAAGGATCTGATCTCTTCATAGTCATGTCTAAAGAACAGTTTAAAGACCTGAGTATACTAGACACAGCAGAAACTAACACAACATGGTAAATCAACTATACTCCGATAAAAATTAATTTTAAAAAGACTGGATATTATAAAACTAGAGGAAAAAATAGGCAGAACACACTTGGACATAAATCATAGCAATATCTGTTTAGAACCACCTCCTAGAATAATGGAAATAAAAACGAAAATAAACAAATGGGACTTAATTAAACTTAAAAGCTTTTTCACAGCAAAGGAAACCATAAACAAATGAAAAGACAACCTTCAAGATTCAATCTACAAGGCATTAATCTCCAAAACATACAAATAGCTCATAGAGTTCAATATAAAAACAAACAAATCAAAAAATGGGCAGAAAATCTAGACAGATATTTTTCCAAAGAAGACAAACAGATGGCCAAAAGGCACATGAAAAGATGCTTAATATCACTAATTATTAGAGAAATGCAACACAAAACTACCATGAGGTATCATCTCATACCATTCAGAATGGGCATCATCAAAAAGTCTACAAGTAACAAATGCTGGAGAGGGTGTGGAGAAAAGGGAACCTTCCTATACCACTGGTGGGGGTGTAAATTGATACAGCCACTATGGAGAATAGTATGGTGTGCGTAGTCACTCAATTATGTCCAACTCTTTGTGACTCCATGGACTGTAGCCCACCAGGCTTTTCTGTTCATGGGGACTCTCCAGGCAGGGATACTGGTGTGGGTTGCCATGCCCTTCCCCAGGGGATCTTCCCAACCCAGGGATTGAACCCAGGTCTCCTGCACAGGCAGATTCTTTAACTTCTGAGCCACTCAGGAAGCCCAGAATAGTAAGGAGTTTCCTTAAAAGAAGTAAAAACAGAGCTACCATATTATTCTTCAATTCCATTCCAGGGCATATACTTGGAGAAAACCACAATTCAAAAATAAACATGCACTCCAATGTTCACCGCAGTATTATTTATAATAAACAAGACATAGAAGCAACCTAAATGTCCCCTGACAGATGAATAGACAAAGAAGATATGATATATATGTGTATATATATACATACACACATACACACAATGGAATATTACTCAGTCATGAAAAGAATTAAATAATGCTGTTTTCTGCAACATGGATGTGACTAGAGATTGCCATACTAAGTGAAGTAAGTCAGACAAATCAAATCATATGGTATCACCTTTATTTGGAATCTGAAAAACATGATACAAATAAACTTGTATATAAGACCCACAGCCATAAAGAACAAACTTATGGTTACCTAAGGGGAAAGGTGTGAGGAAGGATAAATTAAGAGTTGGGGTTTAACAGGTATGGATTACTACATATAAGATAGATAACCAACAAGGGCTTCCTATATAGCATAAGGAGATATACTCAACATTTTATAACAACCTATAAGAAAAATCTGAAAAAGAATATATACAAATGAATCACTTTGCTGTACACTTGAAACTAACACAGCATTGTAAATCAACTATACTTCAAAAAAAGAAAAGGAGATGAGATTTTCTAGACATTACATCTCCTTTCACTTGAAACATCCTATTACCTCTTTTTAATTGTTAGTGCTGATTTATTATCCCCTTTTAATTTTAGGTGGTCTTTAGGTTTTTATCACCTCTATCTGAAATCACACATTGGTGGTCTCCTCATATCACTTTAAACTTTAGCTTGTTTTATTATTTTAATTATTTCATCTCTTAGACCTCTGGCTGCAATTGTTTTGCTGGATTTATCAATAATTCTTAACCCTTCTTTGTTCTTCTTTTCATTTATTTCCTATATCCCACTTTCTCTTCTACCATATTGTTCTGAGTCTCTGCTTTTACAATCTTCTTTTATGTTATTTAACAAAAGTTTTCACAATTAAAAAAAGAATGGTTTCCTTTGTATCATTTTTCAAAATGAAGAAATTGAAGAAAAAGAAATAGGATTTAGATGTAATCAACATTCAGGTCAAATGATTTGAGAGGATAAGAGAAGTCACTGGGCCATGAAATGACAGAGGCATCAGATAGGATAACTGAACTTTGGACAAGCTGTATATTGTCAAGGCCACATATTTTCACCCTGATTATTTGACTTATATGCAGGGTACATCATGCAAAATGCCAGACTGGATGAAGCACAGGCTGGAATCAAGATTGCTGGGAGAAACATCAACAACCTCAGATATGCAGATGACATCATCCTTATGGCATAAAGTAAAGAACTAAAGAGCCTCTTGATGAAAGTGAAAGAGGAGAGTGAAAAAGTTGGCTTAAAGCTCAACATTCAGAAAACTAAGATCATGGCATCCGGTCCCATCACTTCATGGCAAATAAATGGAGAAACAATAGCAGACTTTATTTTGGGGGGCTCCAAAATCACTGCAGATGGTGACTGCAGCCCTGGAATTAAAAGAAGCTTGCTCCTTGGAAGAAAAGTTATGACCAACCTAGACAGCATATTAAAAAGCAGAGGTATTACTTTGCCAACAAAGGTCCGTCTAGTCAAGTCTATGGTTTTTCCAGTAGTCATGTATGAATGTGAAAATTGGACTATAAAGAAAGCTGAGCACTGAAGAATTGATGCTTTTGAACTGTGGTGTTGGAGAAGACTCTTGGGAGTCCCTTGGACTGCAAGGAGATCCAACCAGTCCATCCTAAAGGAGATCAGTCCTGAATATTCATTGGAAGGACTGATGCTGAAGCTGAAGCTCCAATACTTCGGCCACCTGATCAAAGAACTGACATTTGAAAAGACCCTGATGCTGGGAAAGATTGAAGGAGGGAGCAGAAGGGGATGAAAGGATGAGATAGTTGGATGGCATCACTGACTTGATGGACATGAGTTTGAGTAAGCTATGGAGTCACAAAGAGTCAGACACAACTGAGTGACTGAAC
The DNA here is from genome assembly GCA_024291935.2 of Okapia johnstoni. Taxonomy (NCBI): domain Eukaryota; kingdom Metazoa; phylum Chordata; class Mammalia; order Artiodactyla; family Giraffidae; genus Okapia; species Okapia johnstoni. The sequence continues at coordinate 60,859,846 of CM044312.1, forward strand.
TGAGCTAGGCTTTGGCCACTTTTAGTAACAAGACTAACTCATGATTTTTAAAAAAAATTTCTTTGGTCACCTCTAATTTCTCTTCCATTTTGTAAGAAGATTGCTCTTTCTCATACTAAGTATATCACCCCTCTTTTGAATATTATCTATTAGACCACCGCCCCCCCCCAAGTTATATTCCAAAGAAGCCGTGTAGTAACTAAAAGTGAAAGCCTTGGAGTCACACAAAACCTTTGTGACTGTGTACAAATCACAGCTCCATCTCCAACTGACTGGTCTTAGGCTAGTCTCACCTTCTGTCTACCTCACTTACACAATTATAATGAGGAGTAAACAGAATGAGCTATGGAAATTTTCATAGCACAAATGATACTCTGTTTTAGTATTTGTAGAGGCAATCATTTTGCAGAGGACCAGAATAGTAGGAGTGAAGGAGAGAAAGACAGAAATAGATTAAGATTGAAATTTGAAGGAACTGACTCATGAGATCATAGAGACTGGAAAAACTGAAATTTGTAGGACAGATCAGCAAGGTAGATTGTATGGCTGAATACAGGCAGGATTAGTATGTTAGTGTCTTGAGGCAGAATTTCCAGGCTTCAATCTTCCCTAGGAAACCTCAGTTTTTCTCCTCAGTTTTTGTTCCTCACCTTAACTGATTGGTGGGACCCATCCACATTAGGGATGAGGATAATCATACTTACACATCTTCACAACAACATCTAGACTAGAGTTTGATCAAAAAACTAGACCTCATAGCCTAGCCAACTTGATGCATAAAGTTCACCATGATAGTATTATTACTAAGGAATAGACCTGACTTCTTAGGCAATTACTTGAAAACATTCTCTTCATGACCCTGTGCTGTTCACAGACCACCTTCTCTTTATGCTGAAACAATGTCCCTCTACTTACCTGCATGTAAACTTGTACTAATCTAGGTTTCAGGTAATTCTTGACTGTGTGCATGCGTGCTCAGTTACTTCAGTCATGTCCGTCTCTGTGCAACACTATGGACTATACTCTGCCAGGCTCCTCTGTCTATGGGATTTTCCAAGGCAAGAACATTGGAGTGGGTTGCCTTGCCCTCCTCCAGCGGATCTCCCCAAGCCAGGGATCGAACCTGCAGAATCTCCTGCATTTTTTGTATCGCAGGCAGGTTCTTTACCTCTGAGCCACCCAGGAAGCCCAATTCTTGACTACTAGAAGGAATTTGCTTTAACTAGACTGTCGTTACTGCTCTAGGCACAACCTAGCACATCCCCTGTATTCAAATCATGCTCTCTGCAATCCTCTTGAAAGCAATACAATGTCCCTTTCTATCTTTGTATTCTCAGCACATAGAATATAGAGTAAAAAAAATCGAATGTTTGAATGAAACCTCAGTGAATATTTAAATAAAAAGTGATGGAAAGAAGAAAAGGGGAAGAAAGGAAGCAAAGAAAGAGTAAAGAAGCAAAGAAAAAAAGAAGAAAGTAAAAGATTAATTTCTTTCTATGATCTGCTCTTGGATATGTTTGGTTGCCAACAACATTTTTCACCTTTCCCTCATGACTGAGAGTGATGAAAGATGATAAAGTATTTGTATACACTCTTCTCCATCATGAAAATTAAGCAATATATGCAACATATGTATGGGTATATGCAATATAAGTATTGCATTTAAAACACCACGGAACTGAAGATTTTGTGGTGGAATCTGACATTGAGATAAAAATTGATTGAGACTAGAATTTTTATAAACAAATTTCTGTTATCACTATTCATTAAAATTAGTCAACTCTAAAATATTTTGTTAGTTATCCCATCCTGTGTCACATGTCTTTATCATGTTTAATGTGAGATCAACATCAGGCCACAATATCTATCTTGTCAACGCCTTCATGCAGATAATTCTTGGATATCCTATAAGTAAGAGGTCGTGAAAACCATTTTCTGAAATGATGTTATCATAGCTCACATGAAAAGACATCACTTATGGGTAGATAATTCATGCTGCTGCCTTCTGAATGGCTAGGGCTCCTCAGCAATCAGTTTAAAACATGATGCTCTTGGACCCTATGTAGTTGATTATGACACAATAGGAATCAAAAAACTTTGCATCTTTTTTATTTCCAAAGGAGGTAGCCCAATATGAAGAATGTGGGCTCTACAGTGAGAAAGCATAGGGTGCCCTTATTTTAAATTGTTATTCCACATCTGCATATAAATGATGGACTAAACACTTTGGGCATTATACTGGAGAAGGGACTGGCTACCCACTCCAGTACTCTTGCCTGGAGAATCCCATGGACAGAAGAGCCTGGCAGGTTACAGTCCATGGGGTCGCAAGAGTCAGACATTACTGAGCAACTAAGCATGTGTGCACACACACCCAAGACGTACGGGTCATGGTGGAGAGGTCTGACAAAATGTGGTCCACTAGAGAAGAGAAGGAAAACCACTTCAGTATTCTTGCTTTGAGAACACCATGAAAGTATGAAAAGGCAAAAAGATAGGACACTGAAAGAGAAACTCCCCAGGTCAGTAGGTGCCCAATATGCTACTGGAGAAGAGTGGAGAAATAACTCCAGAAAGAATGAAGAGACGGAGCCAAAGGAAAAACAGCACCCAGCTGTAGATGTGACTGGTGATGGAAGTAAAGTCTGAAGCTGTAAAGAACAATATTGCATAGGAACCTGGAATGTTTGTCCATGAATCAAGGCAAATTGGAAGTGGTCAAACAGGCGAGGGCAAGAGTGGTCGTCATTTTAGGAAATCAGTGAACTAAAATGGACCGGAATGGGCGAATTCAACTCAGATGACCATTATATCTACTACTGTGGGCAAGAATCCCTTAGAAGAAATGGAGTAGCCCTCATAGTCAACAAAAGAGTCCGAAATGCAGTTCTTGGGTGCAATCTCAAAAACAACAGAATGATCTTTGTTCATTTCCAAGGCAAACCATTCAACATCACAGATATCCAAGTCTATGTCCCAACCACTATTGCTGAAGAAGCTGAAGTTTAATGGTTCTATGAATACCTACAAGATCTTCTAGAATTAACACCCAAAAAAGATGTCCTTTTCATGCACACGCACAGCAATATAATTAAAGATGCAAGTTTAGTCTTAAAGAAAAAGAAATTAATGACTAAGGCAACAAGCAAATAGAACTTTTGTTTTTTTTCTTTGAAATTTAGAATTAAGCTCTAGCTTCAAGTATTATTTTCAGCCCAGTTAGCCTATTTAAAATTAAAGAAAAAGGTAACGCTCTCTCCTTCATTATTTTTTATAACATTCTGAATTCTGTTGAGGTGACTTAATACAACAGTTGTACAGAGAGGTGAGCCCTGAGAAGTCACCAAGAACATGGAAAATGCACACAATGGGAGGGGAAAGGGACAGATCATTTCCCTTTCTGGGACCATGGAAATAGCATCCTAAGTATATTACATTTAGCTCCATTTTTTTCAGACACATTGGCCCTTTTACACTATTTTTTATCTGAAATGAATTCATGTTTTAATTGTTGGTTTTGTTTTTCATTGTTGATTGGGTTGGCTTTCTTCCTTTGTATGAGATTTCTTCGTTTGTTTTAGAATTTGGGTTTTCAGGGGCATTTTGTGTAGGGGTTTTTTCGTTTGTTTGGTTGGATTTAGTTTTTTTGGTTTGATTTTCTTTTTCTTTCTCTTGGCTTAGTTCATGGTCACAAAATTTGTTTATCTTTCTGCCTCCCTAAGCCCATCGTTTGCATAAAACCATCATTTGAGCAGCCTGGATTCTAGCCTTCTTCATGAGCTGAGCTCTGGGCATGCCCTGCTTCAAGCAGTAGTGGGGGACCATGAGAGCTGAGCCCCTACGTCTACAGCCAGCTTCTGACTCAGGAGCCCCAAACTCATTGACATTCAGCCACACTTTCCAATTTGAATTCATCTTTCTTTTCTGGCCCAAGATGATGTTTGCTTTGCTTTTGAGCCAGGCTTTGTGTTGCTGTTTTTTTTTTTTCCATCTTATCTTTCACTGTCAAATGTTAAGAGCAGAGACATTCTTCAAAACAGCTACTGATTCTGCCACGGTGACAAGATGGCCCCAGGGTTCTTACACTATCAAGAGTTCTTGAGTATTGAGTCAGAGACTGAAAACAGTTAAACGTCCTCCAATGATTCATTGGTTCTCAAATTTTCATATGCCCAAGGGTCACTACAGGACTTTGTTACAAGGTAGATTCCCAGACTCCATCTCTAGAGATTCCAATGCAGTATGTTTGGAGGTGGGGGCTACACACCTACAGTCTTAATAATCAATCTAAGTGATCTCGTCTGTTCCAACAACTGGATTATTGATAGATTCTCAGAAATCAATAGCTAGAGTACATTACAACACAAGTATAAATAGGATTGGTCACTGTGGCAGAGAACTCTGTTCCTGGGCACTGGGTATCCGCTTGTGTGAGCCTCCAAAACTCATATCATTCTGTGAAGAAAGGGAAAAGAGAATGTTCTGATGAATGTAGGCCTGATGGGAGAAAAAGAGAGGAACATGACTAGCACATCCAAGAGAGTTCTATGTAGCATGGCTCCCAGGAGGAAATCTCAGGTCAAAGGCGCAACAGAAAGGCAAAAATAATTTATCGGTTTAATGTGGTGTGTCCTATTAATTAAGCATCTTACTGCTACTGTACGTAAGAGTGTTTATCTTATATTCTGGAAATTTCCATGAGTACTGGAAAAGCAGGAAAGGAATGTGCCACTCAACAATATGTTGTGAAATAATTCATTTGTGGGAATTAAGATTGGATGAATTATGGTGTTAAATTTATACTAAAAAGAAGTTGGCTGAGAAATGGCTAAATGACAGTGGTATATTCATGAAGAAACAGGAGATAATGGGTGGCTGATGATTCTTACTGTACTGATGTCAGGTTCTTCACCGTCAGGAAAACAGCAAAAGCTTTTTTAATCCATTTGCATATCACTTTGTATTGCAAAGTGGCCTGGCATTCTGCAGTCCATGGGGTCACAAGGAGTCAGACATGACTGAGTGACTGAACAACAACAACTATATTGTAAATTATGACATGAGTAACTGGTGTCTCAGGATCTTTTGGCTTGCAGCATGAAGCAATTCCAGTGCCATACCATGAAGCATTAGTACAGAGAAATGGTACTTTATTTTGACAAGTTGAGAATTGACAAGTTAGATAATTTTGCATGTGTGTGTGTTTAAATGTGCATGTATCCCTTTGCCAAAAGATGTGTCAAAGAGTTCTAAAGTTGAGCACACTATGATTCCTTCATAAAACAGACCTTAATTGCTACAAAAATTCCACTATGGCTTCTACACTCTAAATCATCTTACTACTTAAATGGAAGAACAGGTAAAAATCTTGCTTTTTCTACTGCAGGCTTGGGGGCGGCTTGCCATTTGTGGAAAATGTTGAGCAGTTCTTCCATAGCTCTAGCTGGAATCTCCACTGGGGCACAGGTACACTTCACATGAATGAAACTATGATCCTGTCACAGAAGTTCAGACTGCAGAAAGATAGGGCAATAGGTATTTTATAACTTGGTTTTATATTTTTTCTTTGTGATACTCCCAGCTGAAAGAAACTCAACATGGCCATGTGTAAAAGGAAGATCTGAATGAAAGAAACAGTTTATGTAGTGAATCTACATTAGGAGAATTTCAATTTATAGAAAGATACATTTTGAAGACTGCTCTCCAGGAATATGTAGTCAAGAAATTGATATGAAAGATTATAGACTTTTTAGTACAGTCAACACAGTGCTCAAGATGGGAAAATTAACCTGATGTATTAAGAAATGTGTATCATCTTTAACCAGCAAAATACTACTTGCACTCCAAAAACAACTTTTTAACCAGCAGTATACTCTGATAACTTTAAAAAAAAAATGAATGTAGCAATGTTCTAAGGAAATCTCTGTTCAGTAACCAAGGAAGTGAAAAGTAAAATTAGAGAATAGAGCCTATCTTTGAGAGACTAATTTGAAAGATGTGGTGTCCAGATATAAACACACCAGGTTAAAATACCAATATTCATGGATGTAGTGTGAGAGCAACTTCAATGGACAGGCAATATAGCTCAGCAGCTAATATATGAGATTTACAGATCAGATCTTGGATCGACTGGGTTCAGGCTCTATCCTTGTACTAACTATATGACCTTGAACATCATAGCATCCTTTCTCATCTGCATAAAATAATTTTTCCAACTAACCAGCACAGAGCCTTCCCTCTAGCTCCCTCAGAAGTGTTGGAGGGCAGGGGGGTGGGTAGTGAAGGGTGGGAGAAGTGGTTGTGGTACAGAGCAGGGATGAGAAGGGTGAAGAAATTAAACACACCATGTTATGTATAAGGCCCTATTCTAGGTATCAGATATCAAAATCATTGGTGAATGATCCAAAATCTAGTAGATATGAAATGCATTGTGGTGGAAAAGGGGGTTCACTGCCTAGATCCTCAACAAAACAGTCTTCACTGAGATTCTAGGCATGCTGTCTCTAGGCAACCTCCAGCTGTGTTCCTGAGGTAGCCCATATCCAATGACTGATGAAGGCAGAAGTACAAAGGTCTGGCCTTTCCAGCTTGGGACATGTATACGAGAGTTGACCCAAGCTTTGGTAGCCTTTAATATACTTCAACTTCTCCCCTGCCTGATCCTACTTCCTCCTCATCCCTTCCATGATTGTTGATCTCTAATAAACATCCTGTACCCCAAATTCATCTCAATCTCAAATTCTGGAGAAAGAGCAAGATCTGTGACACAGAGTACACTTTCTAGCAGCAGTCCAGCGATCTGAGATCCTGCGAAGCAAGCATACGAGGCACAGACCACATGCAACTCCAAAGGAGAAAGTTTGTGAGGTTTATAGAGCAACGTAGTATTATAAAAGCTCTTGCGAATCTTTGTCCAAATGCTCATGGTGCAGAATTTTTACAAGGTGATATCTCTATGTGCAGGTTATACAAACAGTGGCCAGAACGACAAACAAAAGGATGGTCCTGAGACAAAGATGAATGGATGCTATTGTTGCGGCAATCATTTTGAGAAATCTTTCCCAATAGCAGTGATGGATTTGCATGGGCTCGTTACATTCCATTTTTCCTCTTCTGCCATTGCATTCTTTTCCCATCTTCTGTTTCCAAGTTAAGCATTTGCTAGGAGGCATGCTGGGCTGAGGGTCTAATCTCTGATCAAGGAACTTAGTGATAACTGATGACCTATTTTGTGATTATCCTTCAGGGTGATCTAACCATAGCTGTGTGCCACATTTTGGCACAGCTGTGTCAAAAATGTCTCCATTGACACTTTGTATTTTGGAGATTGCCTGCCAGACTGTGGCAGAATATAGTAACTGTTGCTATTACTATATAAATTATGAAAAATTTAATAAAACATATGTGTATCCAGCCAACAGTGTGACCCAAAAGGACTTGGACCTCTTCTACTTGTTTAATATAGCAGAATACCATCAAAGTCAGTGCAATGTAGGATCAGGAGTAGTAAGGTAAGTCATCAAATATCAGAAGTCAAGGTTGGGTAGTCAGGCTGAGTTTAGCAAGGTAAAAATCCTTTTTTTTTTTTTTTTTTTTAACAAAGAAGATAAGCAAGGTCGGGAATGTAAAAACTAAATTAGGTCACCAAAGCAAATTCAAGGTTGAGAATCTGGGGAGGTAAGTAAAGAGGGATGGGGAAATACTGTATCAAATATCAACAGGTAGGTCAAAGTAGTCATAAGAGTAATATGATAACAATAAGAAGGATGACATCTAAGAAGCATTTGCTATGTGCTGTCCACTGAGGTAAGCAGTCTACGTGAAGGAGGTAACTACAATTATTACCCTTATTCCACTAGGCTTGGAGAGGTTAAGAAACTGGCTCAGTCATACAACTAATGAGGCATGGAAGCAGGATTTTAATCCATGAACATATTCCAGAAGCCATCCATTAACTATTATGCATCATTGTCTCTCCATGGAGCAACTCAATAAATAGAATACCAGGAGAGAAAAGAAAGTGTGCTAGGGAATTTCTAACAGTTGATTCTACCTGGTAGTGTTTTTCTCATCCAATAAGGCTTCACAGACTAACCTTTTAATGCTCAGTTAACTTATCCAGACAGACAATAGCTCTGAATTGGTCAACATGAATGAAACTTTAGTCTGCATATGTAACAAGTACCACTTTTATAAACAGTGAAACATTGATCAATTTTCATTACAGGGACTTCCCTGGTGGTCCAGTAGCTAAGACTCTGTGCTCCCAATGCAGGGTGCCTGGGTTCCATCCCTGGGCATGTAACTAGATCCCACATATTACAGTTAAAACTCCGGATGCCGCAACTAAACATCCTGAATGTTGCTAATAAAACCAGGTGTGGCCAAATAAATAAATATTTTAAAGTTATTCATTGCACAAAATCACTATTTGCATCATCACATTCTATGAGTTAAGGGCATTTCTACAATAATATAGGATGCTGCTGCTGCTGCTAAGTTGCATCAGTCGTGTCCAAGTCTGTTCGACCCCATAGATGGCAGCCCACAAGGCTCCCCCGTCCCTGGGATTCTCCAGGCAAGAATACTGGAGTGGGTTGCCATTTCCTTCTCCAGTGCATGAAAGGGAAAAGTGAAGGTAAAGTCGCTCAGTCGTGTACAACTCTTCGCGACCCCATGGGCTGCAGCCTACCAGGCTCCTCCGTCCATGGGGTTTCCCAGGCAAGAGTACTGGAGTGGGGTGCCATTGCCTTCTCCTAATATAGGATAGTTGTAGATAATATAAACATGTTATATATAAGCTATACTACATAATATACACTTTCATATACTTCATGAAAATAAAAATTTTATTTATAAATGAGTTACTAAACTATACTAAGAAATAACTATATACCATCCATCACAAAATTACTATATGCATATAAAACAAGTTAAATTATTTAGGGTAGGATTCTACTGTGATATTTGATATTTTCAATATCAAAGTGGATAAAATCCTTCACCAAATATAGTTAGAAAATTTCTCTAAGATAAGTCCATTCTAGATCTTCCTTTTCTCTTGGACCAACTGTGTTCCATTGGTCCTCTTTCTTACAACTTACAATGTTCTTTCCTCAAGCACCTAACTCCAGCACTGTTTTATCACGGAAAGAAGTGATGGTATTGTCCAAAATGAAATGATCCCTCCACTAGCCAGTCAGGCATTCACACAAAATGTAAAAAGAACATACAAGGATGACCTTAATTCAGGGTCAGTTGATCTATTCCAAGCCACACAGACTCTTTCTGTGTGTGTGTGTGTGAGTGTGTTGGGGGTGAGAATGAAGTTTCAGAGATGCCTTCATTCTTTCACTTCACTCGTCCCTTCTTTTATTTGGATTCCTGGGCTCCCTCTAGGGATTGCCTCTTGCAGTGACACACAGCCTCCCTGGTCCCTTCTGTTCCCACTGGTCCCCCACTCCACGGCCCCTCAGTCTTAACCCCCATTTGCCTTAACCCTCACCCTCCCACATACACATACATTCTTTGCCCCACCCCAGTCACCACTGAGAGTTGTTGACATGCTTTACTGTGTTCTACTTACTGCCTCTTAGCCACAGAGGTTCCAGATCCTAACCAGCAGTTCTCTGATGAACTATTAACATCCAAGCAGATAGCATGGCTCCAACAGATTACTACTAATAAAAGAGCACCTGCCTTATCAAGCTCAGAGCTGTCTCTGCCTGAGCTGTGACTATGATATGGGTGTCTTAAATATTGTCTTGAGTCACTATAAATAGGCTCTGTACTAAGCAGCAATCATAACAATTGCTTAAAAACAAATGAAAAGTCTCTATGAATTAAAAACTCAGGGAGCTGCTAAGCTGCTAAGGTGCTTCAGTCGTGTCCGACTCTGTGCGACCCCACAGATGGCAGCCCACCAGGCTCCCCTGCCCCTGGGATTCTCCAGGCAAGAACACTGGAGTGGGTTGCCATTTCCTTCTCCAATGCGTGAAATGAAAAGTGAAAGTGAAGTCGCTCAGTTGTGTCCGACTCTTAGCGACCCCATGGACTGCAGCCTACCAGGCTCCTCCATCCATGGGATTTTCCAGGCAAGAGTACTGGAGTGGGGTGCCATTGCCTTCTCTGCTTAATTATTTTATAATCAACTGTAGGGGTGACTGGGGGTGGGTGAGGTCTACACTTACAAACCGTAAACTTTGTGCAAAAGTTACCTTTAAAAATAGATTTAAGAGGAAAAATAATGTTTTAGATTCAAAAATCAGTAGAATTGTTTTAATTAGAGAAAACATCATATAATCATTATCTTTAGATTCTCTCATCTGCAAATGGAGAAAAAGGAAAAGTTGGTCTATGAGGTCATTGATATTCTTTCTACTGCTAAGACCTTATGATAATAAAATGCTTTGTGAGTATTGCTTAAATACTAGCAAAAAAGAAATTCAGAGAACCTAATGTATTTAGCCTATTCAACTTTTTTTTCAATTATTTTCTATTTTGGAACTGTTGAAATGAATTACTATGTAATAGCTTTTGGTATTATGTAATAGCTGACTTTATTAGAAACCACCTTATGGTTTCTGGTGAACATTTGCCCATATTGTGAAGTCATCATATAATCTGGCACAGTGGACACCTTATAGTTAGAAAAAATTTAGGACTACAGGCATATTACAGCTCATAACTAATATATTTTGGCAAAAAAATGTTTAAATGTTTATTCTTGTTTTATTAAAAATCATATATTTACAGCAGACCAGCAAGGTGTTGAGACTGTATTTGTTTTATAACAAAAAGTCACTACAGTGCCATATTTTTCTCAAACTAGAGTATTACTTTAGAAGACCATATTCACAAGAACATAAATATCTTAGTGGAAGATTTCTAATGCAAATTGTATATAAAAAATTCAAATTGTACATAAAAAATAAAATTTTTCCTATCAGACAATACTGTCTTGCCACATTCAAATATAAAATTGAAAATTAGACCTTTATAATATCAAGAAGCTAGTGATAGCATAATGAAAACTCAGCTCTAATAGTACAAAAACTTCATAATTATGCTGATACAAACATGATAATAAAAACATGCTAATATTATATAAACATTATAATGTTTACATGCCTGGGAACAAAGTATACTGTACTTACAGAACACTTGGATGCATGTTTTGGAAGAGTATCTCATTATGTTCAAAGAGAATTATACAATTAAAACACTGTATATTGTTTTCAAAATTATCCCAGAGTTCTCTGATATGATTTTTATGTCTTGCTCATTAAATTATTTTGTTTTCTGATAGCTCTCCAGTGTTTGAAGAATAAGGTCCATGAATATGATGCATGAAATCTTTACAAAATAAGAGGTGTCTCTTTAAGAATCTCTGAGACAGCTGACTCATGATGGGATTCTTTTACTAAATTTCTAAATTTATGTGAATCAATATTTAATACATTTTAATGAAAACAAGAAAAGTTCTTTCAATTGATAAGAGTTGCTAAGACATTTCAGAAATGTGAATGTCTGTTAACTTAATTGTGTATATTTTTTCTGAGATTCTACCCGATACTCTAGACACTTTGCAAAGTCTGTGATTTTTACTGTGAATGAAACAAAGCTCTTGTTATTTTAACTAGTTTATATTCCAGTGGAGGGAGATGTTATACATGAATTAAAAGTAGATATTGCTTGAATATTCCATTAATCACAAAATCACAAATTTCCTACTGAAATGAGACATGATAACTATATTTAAAAGAACATATTCTCATTCTCAAAGCCAATTTTTATTTTAATACTTAACCCACGGTATTCTTGTTTTACAACAATGGTGCTAAGACCCAGAGATGTTAAAATATTTGACCAGACTATGAGGCAATGCCAAGGGTTTTAGTCACCTAATATCATCTAATATGAGGTCCGTGTTTTAAAAATAATTCTGAAACGATATATAAAAGTGAGAGTAAAATTCATAAAGCAAGAATTTAAAACAGAAGATGCTATAAATGACATGAATAAGAACAAGGATAAAGGAAAATGTCTCTTGATGAAAGTGAAAGAGGAGAGTGAAAAAGTTGGCTTAAGCTCAACATTCAGAAAACTAAGATCATGACATCTGGTTCCATCACTTCATGGCAAATAAACGGGGAAACAGTGGAAACAGTGAGAGACTTCATTTTGGGGGGCTCCAAAATCACTGCAGATGGTGACTGCAGCCATGAAATTAAAAGACGCTTACTCCTTGGAAGGAAAGTTATGACCAAACTAGATCATATATTAAAAAGCAGAGACATTACTTTGCCAACAAAGGCCTGTCTAGTCAAGGCTATGGTTTTTCCAGTAGTCATATATGGATGTGAAAGTTGGACCATAAAGAAAGCTGAGTGCTGAAGAATTGATGCTTTTGAACTGTGGTATTGGAGAAGATTCTTCAGAGTCCCTTGGACTGCAAGGAGATCCAACCAGTCCATCCTAAAGGAGATCAGCTCTGAGTGTTCATCGGAAAGACTGATGCTGAAGCTGAAACTCCAATGCTTTGGCCACCTCATGTGAAGAACTGACTCATTTGAAAAGACCCCGATGCTGGGAAAGATTGAAGGCAGGAGGAGAAGGGGATGACAGAGGATGAGATGGTTGGATGGCATCACCGACTCAATGGACATGAGTTTGAATAAACTCCGGGAGTTGGTGATGGACAGGGAGGCCTGGCATGCTGCAGTCCATGGGGTCGCAAAGAGTCAGACATGACTGAGTGGCTGAACTGAACTAAAGGGAAATATCAATAAAATATAAATACGAATATCTGAAAGAAGAGGAAGAATTCAAGTATGACCATAATGAAATAAAAGAAAGAAATAATACATTGAAAAATGAATTCCATTTAAGCATAATGTTTCAATCCACAATTTTTCCCTTCATTTTTTAATTGGTACAGAAATTATTTGGGGTGGTGGAACTTTCCACATCATTGTTGTGTTTGTTTACGTGCTTTGCACATTCACATTTTAAGAAAACTTTAGAAAGCACTCCCTGATTAACACTGGTCCACACCATGGAAAAATGGGGAGCATAACTACTGGCAGCAATTATAACAGACAGTCTAAAAGCGACAGGAAGGTGATATATTTGATGAATCCAATTAGGTAGACAAAAGGTAAACAACTATTAAAAAGAAAAGCAGAGAAAGATTTTTGTGGTGAATAGGAAAATTACAGCTACTTTTGTAATTAACAATCATGTCTTTGGTTGTTAAATGACCCAAAAATGGGCCTGACATTTACCAGGAAAAAAAATCTTTTTTGTTTTTATTTTCATTATTCTTTACAATCAAGTGCAAATTTTTGTCGATATAAGAAGCTGTACATTACACGCCTTCATGTTTTTTTTGTCCGTTTGAGTGCATTGTCCATTTTTAAATGATTGATAAAAATTGTTAAATAAGGCAAATACTGTACATGCTGTAGTGTAATGAGGCTTATCAGGCAGGGGGAATATTGCTCATCATGATATTAAAATTAAATGTAGCATTTTTGAAATCCTTGACATAAATAAAGAAGTTATTTCTCTGGACCACTGCTTTTTCCATAAACTCAATGTTCTGTATAAGTCATTGTCATAGGATATATTTTATTTTGAGGCAACTCAGTCATTTCCCCCCATAAATAAGTACCAAATCAAGTATCATTTATCTAAAAAGTATGTCTTGTAAGGTCTATGATACGTTAAAGATACTAGTTAGAGGGGGCTGACTGCAGTTCTGGTAATTTATATCCGTCTTTTAAAATGACTTACTTTCCTTTAGGTATACAGGTGATGTCTTCAGTTTAAAGATTAGTTGGGATGGTACATATTTATTTTTAGGAACACTTCAGATGTTATTGTTTGAAACTACAGCTCCTGGCTAGGGTTATGGAAAACATTTATTTTTTAAATAATTATTTGTTTTATTTTGGCTGTGCTGGGTCTTTGTTCCTGCACGGACTTTTCTCTAGCTGCTGCCAGCAGGGGCAACTTTCTAGTTGCAGGGCACGGGCTTCTCGCTGCGGTGGCTTCTCATTGTGGAGCACAGGCTCTTAGGGTGTGTGAGCTTCAGTAGTTGTGGCACATTAGCTCAATAGTTGCAGTTCCTGGGCTCTAGAGCACAGGTTCAATTGCTGTGGCACACGGGTTTAGTTGTGGCACATGGGCTTAGTTGTTCTGTGGCACTTGGGGTCTTCCGGATCAGGTATCAAACCCATGTCTCCTGCATTGGCAGGCAGATTCATCACTACTGAGCCACCAGGGAAGCCCTAAAATATTTCTTTGGAAACATATGGGAAAGGGAAAATGAATGAGAAACTTTCAGAATCAAGAAGCCAATAAATAATGATAGTTTAGTGATAACAGTTGTTCGTCTTAGTAATCATATCAAGTATTTTAAGAGAGTATCATTTTATGTATCATGATTTGACATTATGTCTCACATTTTATTTGAAAACAAGTTTTGCAGGCAAATAAACACTAATATAAAACATGCAAGACTACTCAGCAGTACTTTCTAATCCTTTCCCTTTTTTCTCTTGAGCCCATCATATCCATAAGGTAAGGAAGAGATGGGGATACTTTAATTACAGGGGGAAGATTGAATTATAAATCTTGGTAGTGTATCTAAAGAAATACTTTTAATATATGATGAAGGAAGAATTCAAACTTAACTCTTCTGGTTCTCAGCCTAGTATTTTTGGAATAGAACTCTTGCTGAGGACATGTGGGACTAGAGTGTTTTATCATGCTAGGAACTGAGGGCCCCCAAATACTAATGTTTTAAAGAGGTCACTTTAAAATCACCATCACTATTATTAAACAATTACTGAATATTTCCAATGTATGGAGAATTTGCTGAATTTCAACTAAGAAAAAGTGCAGTTGCAGGTAATTTTGCTTACTTATCTTTACAAAACAATTAGAATTATATTTGTTTAGTTTATTCCAATCATAAAACCATTACAGATTAATTGAAATTGTGAGCAATTAAAAAGCATGAAAAGAATCTAAAAATCAATCATCTTATTGCTATGAGTTATCACCCCTGGTGGCTCAGATGGTAAAATCGTCTGTCTACAATGCAGGAGCCCCAGGTTCGATCCCTGAGTCTGGAAGACCCACCTGGAGAAGGAAATGGCAACCTACTCCAGTACTCTTGACTGGAAAATCCCATGGACGGAGGAGCCTGGTAGGCTACAGTCCATGGGGTCGAAAAGACTCGGACGCGACTGAACGACTTCACTTTCACTATCATTTAATATGTTATAGCTCTTTTCATTTCTTCCATGTATCCACATATATATATATTTTTAATATTAGAAAATGCATCTTTTAATACAGGTAAAATAGGACAATTTAAAAATTTTTAATGTGGTCAATTTGATCTATCTTTCACTTTGTTTCTTTCCCCTTTTCTTTGGAAACTCCATTTGCAAGCTAAAAAAAAATATTTTCAACATGTATAGACAAGGATTAATATTTTCAATTTATCAAGACATTTGTAAGCCAATGAGAAAAATAAGAGAACAGAAATAGGAAAAAAATGTTTAAAGATCATAGACAATTCACAAATGAAGAAATACAGATAGCCAATAAGGATACTAACACATGATTAATATATTTAGTAACTATAGGAATGCACGTTGAAATAATAAGCAATAAAACAAGAACAAAGATAAAAGGTAGGGAGATCAAGGGCAAGAGCATAGGAGAGAAAAGGAGGAAAGCTGGGGGTGCCTGGTGTTAAGGACAGTGTGAGAAACATTCCATATACTGTTGGTAGAAGCCAGTGAACAATGGCATGGGAGTGATAAGGAGAAGACAAGTTGGCAAGAAAAAAAGAGACCAGAGTGATATAATCAGGAACCTCATGCAGGATAGCAGCAGTGGCAACAATGGAAAGGAAAAAAAAAAAAGAAAAAACATATAACTAACAGACATTTTATTGGATGATTCTCCCCTCCTCTGCATATAGTATCTTATTTAAGCTTCGTAAGAACCTTCTGGGACCTCCCCAGTATGTTGGACAAGTAAAGAATCTGCCTGCAATGTGGGAGACCCAGGTTTGATCCCTGGGTTAGGAAGACCCCCCTGGAGAAGAGTATGGTTACTCACTCCAGTATTCTTGCCTGGGAAATCTAGCCTGGAGGGCTAGAGTCTATGGGGTCGTAAAGAGCTGGACACAACTGAGCAACTATCACTTTCACAAGGACCCTCTGAGGAAGCTTCATTTTACTAGTAGGAAATCAAACTCAGAAAATCGATTTGCCCCATGTAGTACTGCTGTAACATGACAAAGCTAGGAATGTCTTTGATCTTAAATCTTTGTTTACTAGCTATTCCATCTTATTGGGTAGGATGTTGGATTTAACAACATGAAAATAAAGCTCTAAGGACAAGTGTAAGTAATACTCTTTTTCGTCAATTTTTTTTTCTCAAAAATTTTTAATTCTTGTTTCTATGGCTATGAACACAAGTTTGGAAGCCCCAAACGTGAAAGAATAGCAACTTGAGCAGAAATTACAGTCTTCAAAGAGAATATGGATGGTACGAGTGTAAAATTGCTATACTGAACTCAGGTCTTAATTTAGGAAGAGACATGAAGGGTGAAACAACTTCCTAGACTTGATGAGAAAGATCCGAGAGGAAAAATAACAAAAGAAGAGCGTAGACAGGTGTTGCGGTCTTTTACAGACAGGGACCTGGGGACGGGAGTTGACGAAAAGAAAGAGAGAAAAAAAGAGAGAGAGAGTTGCATTTCTCAGGTTACGTGGAAAACCAATAGAGCCCATACACAGGACTTGTACCGCTCACGAAGGCACAGGGAGTCCTCTCAAGGAGGTCTTGAAAGCCCGGGTGAGAAAGTGAGCTCAGGAGGTTTTCATGCTCTAAAGAGACTGGAGACATCAAGAAGGATGCGGGGGACCCAAGTCTCTAGTGGAACAAGGATATGTTATTAGCAGAAATGCATGCTTGAATATCTTCAGTAAAATGATTACTCAGCCATTACAAAGAATGAAATTCCACCAGTTGCAGCTAATAAACACAAGGTCGCTGAAGAGAGTCACTGAAGGGAGTCACTGAAAGGAATCCAAGCAGGTGCCCTTTCCCATGATCTCAGTCCTGAGAACTGCGTGCAGCTCTACTCGTTCCTGTATTCCAGGAACTGATAAGGAACAGAGAGTCCTTGAGAAATGGCACACAAAGGAAAATGCAACATATTGGATCCCCTAAAGTTGAACGTCCCCTGACAGACAGCAAGAGAATAGAGAGTCTTAAGACCATATCTAATAGAAAGTCTACATTTCAAAAACATTAATTTAAAAAGGGAGAGCTGGGACTTCCCTGGTGGCCCAGCAGTTAAGACTCTGTGCTCCCACTCAGGGAGCACACACTGGATCCCTGGTCAGGGAAGTAAGATCCCACATGCCATGTGGTGTAGCCAAAAAGTAAAATAAATAAAAATTAAAAGAGACAACTATGGCTAAATGGGAGGCTTCTCAAGTGGCACAGTGATAAAGAATCTGCCTGCCAATACAGGAGACACAAGAAAAGTAGGTTCAACCCCTGGGTCGGCAAGATCCCCTGGAATAGGAAATGGCAATCTGCTCCAGGATTCTTGCCTGGAAAATTCCATGAACAGAGGAGCCTGGTCAGCTATAGTCCATGGGGTTGCAAAGAGTCAGACATGACTGAGCGACTGAGCACACACACACACCCAGTTAAATGATATAGGAAACCTTTCATGCCTTCTTGGTTATTTCCTCCATCATCACTCAAATCTTACCCAATTTCGTTTCTTTTAAATTCCAACCAGCTTAATTATCTTGCTCTTCTTTGCCCTAGTTTCTTAATTTTATAACATTTTTATGCTATTAGAATATTCTACTGAATTCCCTCACAATTAAGGCTTATGGAATGAATGCTTATGGAATGTTGTTGTCAAACAGGGAGAGGGGGAGGGTCTTTGTCCCCCTGGGGGGTTCCTGTCAATGTCTGGAGAGGGTTTTGGTTATCACAGTTCAGGGGAGGGAGGTGTCTGCCTCTAGTATTGGATGGATGATGGCCCGATATGCTGCTAAACATCTTATACTGCACAAGATCGCTTCCTACAAAATAAAGAATTGTACTTGCCAGAATAACAATAGTACCAAGGTTGAGAAATCCTGGCTTAGATAAAGACATGTCACATAACTCCCAGTTGGGGTACTATTTTCCTAAGAACAGAAGGAGATAATAGGTTAATAGGTAAGGAAAGGCCCATGTAGAGAATTAGTTCCTAGTTTCAATAGTACAAGAGTTGGCTAGTGAGACCCATTTAACAAACACATGTGAACTATGGGTATGATTGTGAGAGTGATGCATTGCCTAACCTCCTCTCATGAAGCCAACTTGTCATGGATTTTATTTTACTCCTTTTTTGTTTTTACACATTCTTTTTTTTAAACCTAAGCAGGATTGACTTTGAAATAAAACCCAACATGTTTTCCAGTTGATTTTGATTTAAAGGAAACCTTTGGTAGAGTGCCTCAGGCTATACTTACTATGGCTATTTATCTTTATCCTAGTAGTTTATATATTTTAAGAAAATGATGAATGGAAGCTTTAAAAAAACTCATTATGGTAATTGATTATTATAGAAAAACCTTGGGAACTTTACAAAAGAGAACTGTATTCTCTTGGTATCTTAGTTTTAAACCAGACGTGTAATTAGAAGAATCCATAAACATTTGTCACAGTAAGAGAAGCCTGGTCACTAAGTTTAGAAAGAAATTCTGGAGTCACTTTATTGTCCTGTACTGAGATGACACACAGTAGTGGCTGCCACGTATGACAGGAGATTAATATGCCCTGTGAAATAAAAGACCACCCACGTGGAACCAGTGTGAAAGTAGTGATAGCAAAGTTCATTTCATTTCTTTAGAAAGGATGATGTGTGATTCTTTCCTTACAAAGTCTCAGCATTTGTGAAGTGAGAAAAAATTTAGTTAACATGTCATTTAAACAATTGTTTTTTTTTTTTAATTTTTATCTTTTGTTTTACTTTCTCTAAAATCTTAAAAAGATGTAAAAACATGAACTAAGAACATAATGAAAATATACCCATATCCACACACATTCCTCCTCACATACACAAAGACAATCACTAACACACCACAAAATGGAAATCCATACAACTGTATGGAGAGTTCAGTGGTTGATTTTTTCTCATAAATTTTTGTCTCTCTAAAGGATTAAGAGATGGCTATGAAGAAGAGCCATTTATTTCAGCATTAGAAAAGAAAAAGTATAATAATGTGATAATGATATGTGATAGTATTTGTTGTTGTTGTTCAGTCACAAAGTCATGTCCGACTCTGCGACCTCAAGGACTGAAGCACGCCAGGCTTCCCTGTCCTTCACTATCTGTGATAATATGGTTTTGCATATTTTTTACTCTTTTAAATTTATACTCTGTAAGGTGGGTTAGAGACCATGGCCTCAGTTTCTTAGCCATCTTGAACCAATATGACTCCTCTTAAAGGGAAGCAATTCCAGCCATGTACAATCCTGCCTCAGCCACTAAAGGAAAATTCTTTCCAAATCACTTCAGGGCTCCCCACTTTTAAGATTCAAAACCTCTGGACTTGCCACCACCACTTACTGCTATAATCCACCAAGTAGCAGGTATATGGGATCCTGCAAATCTCATGTCCTACCATCTGTGTAGAACTCTTTTCAATGTGCATTTTTCTCCCAGAACTAAGAAGCACTTCAAGTTAGAGTACTCAGAACATTAGGCCTCTTAGCAAACTCTGGACATTTTGTTAGGTTTGAAGTAGAGAAATCTGATACTCAATCTTCCAAGCTCAAAGATCAGCAAATATAAGAGACTCATAGTACATCTTCCAAGACCCATGGGAAAAACCATGGATTGGAGAACTGCCTTCAAAAGATGCCAAGAAAACTCAGGAACACAACCATTTGAATGCTAAGCAGCTAACGTGGGTGTTGACGACATCAGGATTCTCATTCAATTCAGGTTCTCAATCCACTAGTTTCAAGGAAAGTCATCACAACCAGACTCCTTAAATCTATTATCTTTGGCTACTTCTCTAGATGCAAAACTCCCTGTACTGATCAAACCTCTGCCACAGCTGCTTAATGCCCTAAGTTTCCTCTTCTCACCTCTAACCTCCTTTCAGTGACTATTTCCATTGACCTTTCTGAAATTATCAGTTCATTAAAACCAAATGCCCCTGTTTTCCAAGGCTATTCCTTCCATCCATTCACAGCTTTTTTTGTAAGTCAAAAATTAGCTCTCAAAGACAGCACTCCTCATGAAGGCTTCTTGAGCACAGACTGATCATTACCTCAAAATCTACATTTTATCAGTTTTTAGGGTGGTAGAGACAATCTCCTACTTTGATAATATTCACCTAGCCTGATGCTACTCATGAATTCCCTCAAACCTTCACAGGTTTGTGATTATTGAACAATATACATAATTTACATGTTCTGTTGTTGAATTTTGTTGCTTACACATTTTGAAAAGCAGTGTCTATGAAGCTTTTAAGAGTGGTCAGGCATTTGAGTCAGGTTACAGCTTTCGATCATTTGCACAACGAATACGTATGAAGTATATAGCACATGTGAGATCCCAGTCTAGGTATTGAGCGTACAGTGGAAACAGTACTGAAAAAGTTCCCTGGCCTCATGGAGCTTTTATTCTCATGAACTTATTGGGAAGTGTCTGACATCCACATAACCTCCCTTGTACCTCATTCACAGAGACTTGGGACCATGTAGGTCACTAAAGAGTTCTACTTATGTTTTGCTTGAGGCTGAGGAAAGATCAAAACAAAGTTCTCTGATTTCGGACCCTTTCATCAGTACCGTGAAACACAGCTCTGCCACAGATGACTGCTGTGCTTTAATCTCTTAGTCTCATCAGGTTTCTGCCAATATTTTAGGATTTGAGGATGGCCAAGAATATGTGAAACATTGGAAATCACTGTCCTTGCCTACTTTATGTACTACTTTATTATGACATTTTTCAGGAAAATCTTTCTTTGAGGTACGCGTCATGAATCTACATCTCAACTTGGATGAAACATCCTAAGAGGCAAGAGAGAATATTGCTTGAGAGTATCAAACAGCTGTGTGACCTTTAGCAAGGAGTTAACTTCTCTAAGCCTCAGTTTCCTCATCTTTAGTAGGATAAAACCAGTTCCTTCCTCCAGGGCTGTAGTTAAATGAGTTAATCTGTCTCCAATGAAATGAGCCAACCCCTCTCCAAGTGTTAAAAATTCTTCCCAGCTTATAAAAGTTCTCAATAAAGACCAAAAAGTTTTGATTTCTGCTCCCCTGTATCTCCATCTTCACAAAGGCAGCACTATACACTCAGTTGCTCAGGCCAGAAACCTAAGTGTCATCCTTGACTCCCTTTACCAGAGCTCTCACTTCCCCTCCTTTAGCAAGAATAATGGCCTACCTTCAAACTGGGTTCCTTATCTGAGCACTCCTCCCACTGCTACCATCCAACTATGATTGATATGCCCTTAAGAAATGACATGCCCTTAAAATCAATGGCACCACACAACATTCAGAGAAATATATTTAAAATATAAATTAAATTGCATCAGTCCTCTCAAAATCATACAATTGGAGTCCAGTTGCAGTCAGCATAAAATCCCTTGCCAGACTCATCCTTCTTCCAGAATTGCATCCCTGTATTTCTTTTAAAAAATTTTTATTGGATTGATTTATAATGTTATATTTAATTTCTACTGTACAGCAAAGTGACTCATTTATACATATATATGGTGGGGGGGGGTCTGGGAGTTTGAGATTAACAGATGCAAACATATGTAGGGCAGAAAAACAAGGTCGTAATGTATAGGACAGAAAAACAAGGTCCTAATGTATAGCACAGAGAACTATATTCAATATCTTGTGATAATTTATAATGAAAAAGAATATGAAAAGAATCCTTTTACTTCTTTAATCAAGGGTCTATTAGGGGTAAGCTCTGTCTATTCTTCACATCTTCGCTTTGAACTGGGTGTGCTGTAGTTTCATTATGTCATATTTTTCTTTTCATTTCTCTTCATGGGAACTTAAAGCTTCACAGATGTGAGGAATCACGTTTTTAATTGGAGAAAAAATTTCTGTTATCTCTGTAAAAGTAATAATGCTGATATCTTTTTTTATTATATTCTCTCCTTCAGGAAGTGCATTTATGCATAGACTGGGCTTATTTTGCATTCATGTCTCAACTTCTTGACATTTTTTTTCTTATCTCTATGTACTGCTTTCTGACTGATTTACTCAAACATTTTTTAGTTTACTACATCTTTTCACTTTTGTTCAATCTATTTTTCATGTACACATGTAATTTTTTAATTCCTACAACTGCTTTGGCCCTTCCCAGAAATTCTAGTTGGTTATCTAAAATATATGTCTACTCCTTATTGATAGTGTCTTTAGTTTTGAATATTTAAGACTATATTTCAACTCATTTTTGGTAACATTTTTACAATAGTTCTATTTAGTTCTTGGGAGTGTGACTCTGCTGTGGGATATGCTTGCTGTTTGAGCCTCAGATGTTCTGTAATTTCAGATTGTGAGTACATATGCAATGGAGTGTTTGTGGTATAAAGACACATTCCTCCAAAAAGTATTGCTTCTGCTGTGAGTTGTAGGGCTTGCTGCTGCTGCTAAGTCGCTTCAGTCGTGTCCGACTCTGTGCGACCACGTAGACAGCAGCCCACCAGGCTCCGCCGTCCCTAGGATTCTCCAGGCAAGAACACTGGAGTGGGTTGCCATTTCCTTCTCCAGTGAATGAAAGGGAAAAGTGAAAGTGAAGTTACTCAGTCGTGTCCGACTCTTAGCAACCCCATGGACTGCAGCCCCCCAGGCTCCTCCGTCCATGGGATTTTCCAGGCAAGAGTACTGGAGTGGGGTGCCATTGCCTTCTCCAGTTGTAGGGCTTAGTAGGGTCCTAATGGACTTTCTATGTAAACTCTTAAGCTTAGGAATTTGAAGACATGCAGATGATATAAAATTTAGCTCAATGCTATGAGAGGCACAGTTCCAATGCTATATTCTCAGGGCAATATTTTGTTCCACTCAAAGTACAGGTTGCAACTGAGAGAATTCCTATTATCTCTCTGGGCTGATGATATTTTTTTCCAATTTAACATTGTATTAGGAAGAATTTTTAACCTGAGGGTTTAGTGTGAGGGGCCTTTGTCAAAATATTGACTTTTGCAGGTCCAAAATCTTGGATTTTTTTTTGACATTAAATTCTACCTTTGGGTCACCATGTTCAGGATACCCTCCAAAGACAGCCAGTATCAGCTCTAGATTGCTGTTTCCTCTCATTTTGGGCTCTTGGAGATTTTCCTTTCTTTCTTTTGAACTTGTCAGCCATGATTTCCCTTTTTAAGCTTTTAGTAGGTTATCCAGTATTTAGTAATGGAAGTTGTTGCACGGCACATGTCGTATTTCAAAAGTTTGAGTTCATTTGTTCATAGATGTGCTTTCATTTTCCACATACACTCCACTCACTATAAAGTATCATTTTACTCATTTTATATAACCTGTCTGATCTCAGAAGGCAATTGAGTTTGTGTTTACTATGATGTGACTCTGTCTTTACTATTCTCCATATCAATAAAAATTCCTTACTTGGTTTTTCCTTTTCTTCCTTTCTTATTAAAATTTAAGTAAAAGATGATCTGTACCCTATTCAAATGCAGCTAATGTTTTCAGCTTTACTTCTTTTGTTTTAATAACTTTATACTCATTCAACAAATAACTATAATTTATAATTTTAGTATGGTATATAAATGGGACTTTTTACAGCTATTCTTATTTGTATTTTAGTCCAAATATAGTGTGAGGTCAAAATTTAATAAGTTTAGTGTCTGAAGTATTTCACATATTACAGCTCAGAAATCTATAGAAGGACTATTCTGTTCTTTAGATTGAAGCTTCTTGAGGACAAGAAGATAGTTTTCATTAGAGCAATTAATGAGATATTCACAAATTACTGACACTCAAAAGTGATTTACATTTAAACTAGCCATTTTGTAGCTCAGTCGGTAAAGAATCTGCCTGCATAGCAGGAGACCTGGGTTCGATTCCTGGGTCAGGAAGATTCCCTGGAGAAGGAAATGTCAACCCACTCCAGTATTCTTGCCTGGAGAATTCCCGTGGACAGAGGAGCCTGACAGGCTACAGTCCATGGGGTCGCAAGAGTCGGACACAACTTAGTGACTAAACCACCAGCCATTTTGTACAGAAATATAAAATGCTGGTCTCGTTGAACTGCATCCTACATCAGGTTCCAGGTCTACAGACTGTCTCACCATGAGAATTATTGGCTCAGTTTGCCGCCATCTCTCACTTCATTCTCCCTTTACTTATTATATTGTATTAAGTTATTTTCCAAGTTTCCATATCAGAGAAACTTTTTGTTCACTTTCCTTAGAAATTAAAAAACGTATTTGAAAACCATGAATCAAAAATTACGTATGAAAAACTATACTCAAATATGTATTAAGCACTTATTACAAGAATGAGATATATTTGCAGTCTATCTCTTCACATAAGAATATAGCCTGTTCACATTACAATTTCATTTGCTTCTGACAACCACATGTGAGGTGAGTTGCCCATGAATTTTCCCACTGTACAGCATAAGAAAACTGATGCTCGTGGGCCTTGGGTAACTTGGGATCTCTCCTAGGATTTTTAAGAGGCAGAGTTAATTAATACTTAAAGCCTAGATATCTAACTCGAGTTTCGATAGTCCTCTCACTTTTTTCCAATGGTGTCTCCTTCTGTAGAAGCCATTAAGATTTATACTCTGTGGGCAAGACAAAGAAATACCATACTCCCTGTATTAAATGGAATTTAGTTGTGAGATATTGGCTAGACTAAGATTTAAATAACAATGTATGTCAAATAACAGGATATTATGACTCAAATCTGCAATACAAACAATTGAGTGCTTGTTAATGCAATTAAGTGAAATCAGGGGATCATCAGAAAATGTTTCATATAATTTTAGTATGGTGTAGAGGTGTGAAGGCCAGTCATTGAAGGATAAATAAGTTTTGAGTACACAAGTAGGAAGGAAGGACAGTGTGATAAGAAGTAGGATGGGAGAGGCAAATGTGCAAAAGTGGGAATAGTTTAGAAAAAATGACCCTGTGCAACTGAAAAGATGCTAGCAAATAATACCTACGACATGCCATCAGTTGGTCGCATGTTTGCCCACACAGTTCCTGTGATCTAAATGCTACCATGGATGGACATCGTCACAGGACAGCTTATCTTTTACAATCAATTCATTGAAGCCAACATATTTGAAATAACAGAAATAAAGGCAGGACTATGATGGGGGTGCCAAAAAAGACTGTTTGGTTAGAGGCTACATTTTCATACTGCATATTATCTGTGAGACTGCTGGTTTCTTTATGCACTGAGAGAACCAGTGGCTTAGTAAGCACATTTGATACTTAGTAAGAAGAAAAGTGGTCTTTCACAATCCCAAATTTGCAGACCAGATTATCATGCCAGGTATCTCTCAGGGCTCTTGTGCACAATTAGCAGGTGATCACTTCCATTTGGGGGGCACCAAAGTCAAAAGAAATACACTTCTGCAAATATATTTGGAGTCATAATTAAACCCCCATAGCCACAATAGGCTGTGCCTATTTCACATCACATAAATGTGATGAATACAAAGAAATGGCAAATGTCAACATAAGAGTCAAAACTCACACTTACAGCTTTTTGCTATTCTCAGATGACATCTGAAAAGGAGCAGTTTGACGGAGAATTTTTCCATTAGCATCGCTGATCAGCATGTGCTATCAATTCCCTATTGACTTCAATTATTCGCATTTGCTCTGAATTTTCCATTAACTTTAATGATTGGCATTGGCTAAGAAATTTTAGTGCTTCCTATGACCAATATTTGCTACAAACCCTCCTCCTAATTCATTGGTCACTCTTTGCTATGATTATGCTTTAGGTCCTATTTGCTATTATTTTCTCCTTACTTTTAATGGTTAGCTAAAGATCTAAATTCTTGCCAAAGAACAGTATTCAGCACTTGCTACAAAGTCTTCATTTTTTTTTGTTGTTACAAGTTTTTAAACCTAAGCCAAAGGAGTTAGAATATATAAAACAAAGGAATTCTAAATGAAAGACACATGTGTAATGGAAGACATTTAAAAACTCAAGAGTTCAGAGTCTTATGACATTTTTGATAACCAAAATTTCAGCTCTTGACTAATCTGAAATGCTTTATTTCTTAGACATCAGCTATCAAGCAATGATTATGATCAATGAATTGGGAGAAAGACAGTTATAAGTTATTTTACTTCCTGCTCATTCCCTGGGGATGGAAGCCAAATTGGGATAGGAATGAAAGATGAACCATCTTTTCTGAGACTGGTTAGGCTTTTGCACTTCTACCAACAATAAACTAAATACTACAAATGGTGATTTCCTCAATAGGTAGCTTTCCTAGATTTTCTGTTTAAGCAAAGGAAAATGCCATAATAGATGAAAAAAAAATCTATTCTGGTAGAGGTAAGAGATCATTCTAAACAAGTCCTATTCTAAAAGAACTCCAAGGAAAAGTACCAAGATTATAATTACTATTTGCAACTCCTGACTCCATCAACCCTACCCCAGATAATATTCTCTGCCACCACAGAGCCCTCCTCTATTTCTGTTCGGTCCTTAGTATGCACACCCAGCTATGGAAAAGCCAGATCTTCGGGGTGGGCTGTGGTTTCTTCTCCTCTCTATACTACGACTTTTTTGTTTGTTTCTTTGTTTTGATGGTGGCATGTTATCTGAGAGTTGCAGAGGGTATCAACCAGCTGATTTTGGGAGGAGGTACAATAAGGTTTGTTTTGTTTTTTTGATCCCTGGGAGGTTTTGATAGAACTTAACTCTGATAACCAATAGTCAATTCATTTATTTTTTATGTTTGTAGGTAAAATAACATTTTTTTCTGTCCATCTAACTCTGATTCTTGGAGAAGAGTAGAAGTGTGAGGGCTGAGGGGTTTGGAGCATTGTCACTAAAAGTATATTGAATCTAGGTTTAGATATTTATAAGCCACTGAGATCTGAATTGGGGTAGGAAGGGGCTCAGGATTGGGGTTATTTCTGATTTTGTGATTATACTGAGAATAAACCTTATTATTTGCAAAATACAGAAAATATTTTCACTCTATCATTTAGATTTGCATTTGTAAAGACATTTGTACTCTTTAAAAGTTAAGCTTTCTTATCCTTAACAATCTACCCCCCACCTCCCAATCTGGACTTCATCAGCTTTTCTTTTCCTGATTGGGAATTTCAGTTTTAGAGTCTATGCTGAGCCAAGAGTCACCTTGCAAATGACATTTTCCTAAGTTTTAGATAAATGTAGTAGATTTTTAGAAAATCATAATTCAGTATAGCATGTGGTTTTATCACTTAATAATGTATTTCATTATAAAAATATTCTAGGTAAAACTTTCTAAACTTTGAACCTGATCTTCCACTCTGTCCTACTCTACTTTTTAATAGTATGCTTACCAATCAGTCATCTTCCTCATAAACCAGTTCTGAGACAATCCAGAAAGATACTCACAGTCATGATATAATAGCACCTTTGTCATGGAACTTGGGCTCCCACCTCTTTAATGCACATTTCATAAGCATTTGGGGGGCACTAAGTTGTTAGTTTTATGTTTTCTGTTTTAAAAGAACCAGAAGGTGAAGAAGATTACCTTTGGCAGTTCTGCTCCATACCATCACTTTGTTGTCATTCTTGGAATGTCTCAGAAGGTTTTATTAGGTAAAGGCCTCTATAAATTCCAGGTGCTGACCATATGTTCATCATTGTGCCCACAAACAGAAAACAGTTTTATTTTCAAATCTGACTTCCTTGTATAAGTACATCAAATCCTGCAGACTTGTTAGTACATCACTGTGAAAATCTTTACATAGTGTGAACTTTCTTTGTGAGCTGTTTCAAGCCAAAGAAACAGAACAACCTACTTGTATTCTCCCATTGTTCTACTGTATCTGAGAAGAGTGTGGAAATATAGTGGAATATTGTGGAAATATAGGAAGGAATTTGCTATTTATCCTTTTTAATTTACCCAATTCACCTGAGGGAAGTGGAGTTGGGGAGGAAATAGAATTTCTATCTTGTTAGCCTTATCCTCATTAAAGAATTGTTATGATTCTCTTTTGGGAACTTTCAATATCTAGTTCAGTTCTGGAAGCTGCCACTCTATAGTTCCATCATGATTGCTAATTGGTCAATCTACCACCTGAGATGCCAAGTCTGGTAACAGCAGAGAGACAGTCAGATGACCCTGCATGCCCTGATCTAATCTTAACTGTAGTTTTCATTCACCTCCTTCTTTGGGTCTTTTGGAAAAAGAATGAAACAGAAGAGATCAAAAACCAACCAACCAACAAAAATTAGCATGATCCCCAAAGATAAAACACACACCAAAACATATAAGTGAAACAGGAGGCACCAAATCTCCTCTTAGTGGTATTTAGCAATAGGTTATAGTTTCTCAGCACTTCTGTTCAGTTTTGTGCTCAAATAAATCAAAAGAATAGTTCAATAATCTTTAATTGAGTGCCAAGTTGCTTGCAGAAGAGAAGAACAAAGTTATTTTGTTTTCAGAGTCAATTTAAATTGAATTATTTATGTAATTGGTTAAAATTGTAGACATTGTTGTGAACATTGGCACAACAGAGAGAAACTAACAAGTAGCTTTGCTGTTGTTTAATCATTAAGTCCTGTCCAACTCTTGGTGACCCCATGGATCTGCAGGTCCATGGGGGCTGCAAAGAGGAACAGGGATCAAACCCAAGTCTCCTGCATTGGGAGGTAGATTCTTTACTGCTGAGCCACCAGGGAAGCCCTAGTAAGTACAATATTCCTTCACTTGGAATTGTTCTTTTTTTAATTTGAACTATGAAAATTTACTTGTTTGGATTAAAGCTTTTAGGTTTCATTACAAGGCAAGAAAGCCTATGTGTATAACAAGTATATCTTAGACTTCAAATATTTTATATCATGGTAGCAGCAAATCATACACTTGTATTGGAGGCACAGGTTTATTTAAGCCGGAAATCAGCTGCCTTTGAAATATAACTATGAACTGAATTTTGACAGCTGTGTTTATTAAACAGCATGATCTTGATACATATATTAGTTTATAATGGTCCTTTACCTATGCACAGTCAAACCTTGGTTATATGAACTATTGGAGAAAATTTGTGAATAATGAGACAGATCTTTGGAAGTGAGGGATAATTCTGAAACGATGCATATTGTATAGTATTACTTACGAAATACTTTATAAAAATATAAAGCCTACCTTCACCTTTTTTAGCTCTTGTACATGTCCTTCTTGTTTTACTATCTGGGTCCAGGAAGAATGCATATCACCCCCAAATTAACACAATTATGAAACTCCTATTCCCACAAAAACCTGGTTCATGTCTTTCTTAAGCTGTTCTTTTTTACTCAACTCTTGTCCTTAACATTTAATAGACTATTGCCAAATGAGATAGGATTCATGTCAATTAAATAAATAATTAAATCAACTAATTACTTAAAAAGGACTAGTTATATGGGTGTTTCCTTTAGCAAGCATGTGTTAACATTTTACAAGTAGAAACTTATAGTGCTGTTATATAAGCTTTATTTTAAATTTTCCAGTGATGAAGCCAATAATTTTATTTCAAATAAAATAATTAACTCAATTTTATGCCTAAGAAATATTTTAAAAAGCTATTCCCTTTACCTTTATAGATTAAACCTCAAGTTAGATATTTGTAAAGTTAACCACTCCTAGGGAACTGTATCTTTTTACCATTTAATAGACTCAGATTTCCTTGTGAGATTAGAAAATTTAACTCAAAGTAGGTAATAATAAATTCAAAACTCCAAGGCCTCTTTCCTAATGCAGGCAACGTTCATATTTTTTTCCTCTCCTTTCTCTCGTATGTCTGGGTAATAGCCCAGAGTTTAGAATTTACTGAATGGCAGGTGTGCAATCTTTGGTTACTTTGTTTTTTCAGTCACGGAAGTCTACTGAAGGCATGTGCTGGGTATCATGCCTCTTTCATATACCTACATGCACCCAGCACAGTGGGTAACTTCACTTGACAAATTCAGGAATGAAGCAATGTAAATACTTTTCTCTGGAGAAGGCGATGGCACCCCACTCCAGTACTCTTGCCTGGAAAATCCCATGGATGGAGGAGCCTGTTAGGCTGCAGTCCATGGGGTCGCTAAGAGTCGGACACGACTGAGCGACTTCACTTTCACTTTTCACTTTCATGCATTGGAGAAGGAAATGGCACCCCACTCCAGTGTTCTTGCCTGGAGAATCCCAGGGACGGCGGAGCCTGGTGGGCTGCCATCTATGGGGTCGCACAGAGTCGGACACGACTGAGGTGACTTAGCAGTAGCAGTAGCAAATACTTTTCTCATCAATTCCTTGGTTAACAGTA
This sequence comes from Okapia johnstoni, assembly GCA_024291935.2. Taxonomy (NCBI): domain Eukaryota; kingdom Metazoa; phylum Chordata; class Mammalia; order Artiodactyla; family Giraffidae; genus Okapia; species Okapia johnstoni. The sequence goes on from CM044312.1 coordinate 60,890,418, forward strand.
ATCTTTATAGGGGGAAAAAAAAGCATTTGCTTGGCCACTTATTTATTATTTTTCCTAGAAAACAAAATTCTCCTTTGTAAAAGAATGCTGTTTTATTAACTATTGCTGGTTCCCTAACTCTTTATTCTCTCTTCCCTCTTTTAAGTGTCAGTTTTAAAAAATACAGCGTTCTGTCTCTGCTACAACTTTTGTTCAGTCTTAAATTTGTGCTAATTAAGGCAGATTTCCTTCAACTCACTTTCACAACTACATTCTTGTTAATGACATGCACTCTTGGTAACTCAGTGCTGAACAGAGTCCACTGTAATTGGGAAGAAAATTATTTCCATTGGTATCCCTTGGACCCAGAGCTAGAAATGACATTTCGTTATACGTGGTGACATGGCCTCTTCTCTAAAGGAGAAATAAAAAAGTATTTCCTACAAATAGGCAACAGGCACCTGACCTGTTGGATCAGGTTACATCGGGTTATGTTGTGTTACATGATGTGACATGCCCTGAAGTGACCTGAGGCAATGTCATTTCGTGTTACCCTGGTAGAACAGTGCTGCTCTTTATTAAACAACCATGGGAAGGCTCATCAGCAGTGGTCACGAAGCATTTTCATGCCACCTTTGCAAAGAAGTAGAAAATTAGCCATGCTCTGAACTGCTCCTCCTAGGAGTCATTCAAAGAAATCAAAGAGCACAAGAATCACCAGAGTCACACAAGCTTCCATTGCTTTAAAAAGTGGAATTAAAATGCTCAGGTACAGAAGAGAGGCATGTGTTTATGTGACAAAGGTTCACCCATGGCTAAGGAACAACTTATACTCTCAAAAATGTTCCATTATAAATGATTCCAGGAGTCTTAAAATAATCAGATAATTTTCAGATTGGTTTGCTCCTAATTACTCTTCTGGTGATTAAAAGTTGTCCTTTAAAAGTATATATTATGTAAATTAGAAGTCTCAGTTAAAAGGTGTCACAAAAATATCTCTTTAGTCTTATCCTTGAGTTTATTTTTTTCATAAAGACAGTGGATCTCAGTATGAAACTATCTTAAATTATTACGTTATGTGATAGTATGTAGAAGGAAACCATTGTGCGTGGTCACTTTTTCTAATGATTTTTACTGGTATTTTCCTATTGATAAATCTTAAATATAAATTCAATTTTAATGATCTGCATAAAGAATGGAACAATATTACATAGGTACATCTGTCTAGTGATTTTAGAGTAATTACTGGTGCATGGAACAGAATATAACCTTTTGGTTATATTCTGCAGTAAAAGGAATAGGTTAGAGAGGTTTTTATGCAAATTAGAAATGCTCTGTGTTGGAAGCCTAATTGTACTTTTTATTGTTAGACAAGTCAATACTGCTTTAATACACATTTTATAAGCTTCTTGCTGAAATTGTATATGAAAGGGATTGGTTTCCATAGATGAAAGGCATAATCTTAACAATGAGGGCACATAAGCAGAGTGGTTGAAGTACTGATAAAGGATTTGTTAGCTCCAACACAGAATAAGTCTTATTAGCCTCATTAGTCACCACTGTTTGACCCACTACTATTAACTGTGTGAGTCACACACATTGCAAACTAAGACAGAGCAGCACTGCATTTGGCCATTTAGAATAAGCATAATCTAACATGAAGAGCATTTCGACTCCAAAAATTGAAGGACTGTACCTTGTCCTTTGGTTTCCTCCTCACTTCAAGAGAATTATTTGAATATTGGGAATCTTAACTTTCAAAAACATTTGATATTTATATCATCAAGATTCAAAAATCTAATGTTCAGCTTCTTTTTGTAATCAACACAACTTATGTGTAAGAGGAAATACAAACATAAGGGGTTATTGGTTATAACATTATGAAAATGTAAAAGAATAAAAGAACAGACAGAAGTTCTAGGAAATTCAAATCAGGTACTTTTATCTTTCATGTCATTTTCATCTACAATTGATTGTGTCTTTCCACTCAATAATGGGATAGGTTAAGAATGGTCGTTGTTATACAGAATAAAACTAATATTGCTAGGAAGAAAATTCTAGAAATCATAAAAGAAGAGGAACGAAAAACCAGTGCCAATGCCCTTGGTTTATATAACAGGTAGGGTTCCAGCAGTGTCGGGATGGATAATGTAGCTGCACTAAGTCCTATTTTCATGACTTGCTTTTCTTAAAACCTCCTGATTTTTTTTTTGCAACCTATATTTAAATTTGTCTGTTTAAATTAATAATTTCTGTTGTTCTCAATTAAGAATCCTGACTAAATCATATATACCTTAGTTTGCATTGAGAACAAATACTTATTAAAGATATATATTTTAATTCAATGAATTATCATCTGAATTAAAGGCAATCAAACAAAAAGCTGCAAACCACCATAGAAACTTCTTAAAAATGCATGTAATCATGTAGTTGGGAAAGAAATTAGCTCATTCACGAACCACTAATACTTATGATATTCTAAAAGCTGTTCTGGGCAACTGGTAATAAGGAAGGAAGTTTTGAATCCCAGATGAATTTTTAAAATAGAGCAAATAGAACGTGCTTATGGATTTGATGCAAATGTAAGAATATACAGGGTGTCAATAATTTGTTTTGGCAATTAAAAATTTTGGCATGCCTAGTTACTGAAAAATTGAAGACTAAAGGGAGAACAGATTTATGGACAACAAAGATAAAAAATTTGGTTTTGAATTTGATTTGAGATACCAATGAAATATCTAACTAGAAATGCTGAGGAGGATGCTGAGTCCTTAAGCCTGCATCAGCCTGTAAGAGTCTGTGATAGGGAGAATCATGGGCCCCCAAAGATGTTCACATCCTACTCCACTAGAGAATCATGGGCCCCCAAAGATGTTCACATCCTACTCCTGCAAGCATGTTAGTTTACACAGCAAGGGTCTTAAGATGGCTAGTCAGTTGACCATAAAATAAGGAGATTATCCTGGATTATTACAGTTGGCCCAAAGTAACCACAAGGGTCTGTAAATGTGGAAGTGGGAAGCAGAAGTGCCATGTTAGAGTGATGTGTGTATGTGCTCAGTCACTCAGTCATGTCCTATCCTTTGCAACCCATGGACTGTAGTCTACCAAGCTCCTCTGTCCATGGGATTTTCCAGGCAAGATTACTGGAGTGGGTTGCCATTTCCTTCTCCAGGGGATCTTCCCGACCCAGAGACTGAACCCTTGTCTCCTGTATTGGTAGGAAGATTCTTTACCACTGGCCACCTGGGAAGCCCTTGTCCTCCGGAACTGAAGGATAAGTTTGCATTGTTTTAAGTTACTAAATCTCCGTGGTTTAGGTATCAGAATGGCATTGGATTTCTCAGCATTAACAAGAGATGAGACAAATAACAATAGCAGCAATAGCAATGCCTTCTTCCTGAGGCTACAGATAGAAGGAGGAGAACCAAGTCTCCATGAGGCTATTTCAATGAAAATAAAAAGGAACTTATAAATTTCAGAACTTTCGAGTAAGTTGCGAGGAGATACACAGGCATGGGAGAAAGGTGGAAATGACAAGTCAATGATACACAGAAAATTGAATAAAACTAAAAAACAACACAGAAATAGGTAGTTATATTTCCAAGTTAAGCTTCAGCTGTAGCAATATTTACCTATACATAATAATGCAAACACTAATTTTTTAATTAACAAAAATTGTAGTATATTAGAAGGATAAGGAGATGGAAAGCATGTTAGCAGTGGAGGATTGTTACAAACCCTCTAAAATAAGAAGAAAAGTAAAATTTAAAAATCAATAAAGAGCAAATTAAATACATTATTTAGAAATATAAAGATAATTATAGAAAGAAACAACTTAAAGTTGAAAGTTATTGACATTGGGAACAGTTCTGCTGTTTTTCATTATAGATTTTAGAACAATATAATTTTTAAGATCTTTACATTTATCACTTTGGTAAAAACAAAAAATAAACTTAAAAAGTTAAAAGAAAGAGAAGTGTAAATAAATATTGGCATTTATAGCCAGTAGAGAATAAATACTTCCTGAAGATCAATAGAGACTCAGGGAAAAAATGGTCTCCAAAGATGTAGGCTAGGCCAGCCTTAATCAAAATTATCTAGTAGGCAATTATCCAAAATAGCACAGAGTAACAACATGAAGGTTAATTTTTTTAAAGATATGTTATGACACTCATAAAACAACATGACTAAGATGACAGAAAATCCTTTTATAATACTGTGTTCTTTCTTGTAGACATAAAATTATCTTATAAAATAATTTAGGAGAATTATTCTCTTTTTTGCCTAAAAGAAATTATCTATTCCTTTATGAAGAACAATGATGTCATTTGATCATCTCAGTGTAGGGGAGATATTGATTCAAAGGAGAGAAAAGTCATCTCTCAATATGAGTTGTACCTATGAAAAAAGGAAATAAGCCAGCTCCAGATAGCTTAGAAGAGGAAAGAGAAATAGAAAGGGAAGAATGAAGGGAAGAAATTGGGATGATGCTTTGCAAATAGGTGCAGGAGAAGCAGAGGTAAGTTGGTAAAAATTAACTCACCAATTCACGAACCAAGTTCTTAAGAAGCACTGGACTAAAAGCAATTTAAAGTTCCTCACAGCTCTAAAACTTAGTGATAATGAGAGGTAAGATCTACTTTGTGTATGATGTTGATATGAATTATTTTGCTGCTATAGGGCAAGATCTATGTCTCACTTAGCTTTGTATGGTGCATAGACCAGCATGACAACTAGGTAGGATGTCCGAGTGATTTATTTTCCAAACTGGGATATTTTGAGAAAGAGAAAGAAGGTATTATTAATACTTATAGGCATCCATTATAACTGGTTGAGAGCAAACCGAACGTATGGTCGCCCTACACAGAGTTGGTTTCTTACACTAAGTAACGATACCTCAGCCACTGGATAGTCAGCATGAAATAAGCAGCTGTGTTGGTTTCGAAAGCGTACCTAATTGATGAACATCTGGTGGCAGGTAGCCAGCCCATTAAAAATCAATTATACTCAATGACTTGCATCTGAGCCATACTGCACCAATCTCCTCGCACTCATCAGATCCACATGTTCGTGAATAAACACACATACCACTCAAGCTAGTGCCTTTGAACTTTGCGTGGTTGGAAGTGAATTTCACCAGTGGCTTTCTTCTGACCCATAGCAGAGAGAAGAATTTCTGTTGATCTACCCCTGACTGTTGACAGGTCAAGAGACCAGGCAGCAGTTTGAATAAAGCTCTAAATTCAAGGGTACCTAGAGCATTCACTGCTCTGTGAAACTCGTCAGGGTAGCATAATATATATTATAAACAGCACAGGCTGGGTAACAAAATGAGGGGATGGTGATCAGGGACTAGATTTAGGGTATGTAAGGAAATAAGAAGTTACTAATTATGGAGAATGTGGAAAAGCTTCCTTTACAAATCTCAGCTGAGAAGTTGGATTTATTTTTCTAGATTCTCTGCAGCAATTAGTGAACAATTTTCCTGCTCTTTTGAGAAGCACAGTCCAAAGAGCTGTTCTGTTAGGGACAAGTGGGTTGAGAGAAGAGGATGGGCCTGGTGCGTAAACTACCACCCCTGAGAAAAACCAAAGTCTCCTGATTAGAGGCATCCTTGAATTGTAACTTGAATGGCAACAGGGATTTCTGGAATAAATCCTAGACTTTTGTCAGGTCATGAGAGTGATCATGAAGAGGACATTTAAATAGAAGATAAATATTATTTTTAAATTAACTTTCCATTAATAATCAAAGAACTACTTCTAAATACAAAAAGGTTTGGAAACATAGAAGTATGCTAATTATGGGGTCAGGAGGCATGCATTATTCTTTACCTGCTCAACAACTAACAGACTAGTCACAAGAAGGGTTTTCGGAAAAAACAAATGAGATTTAGAAGGAATATGGACAAAAATGTGAACAATTCCATTGTGAAATATATAAACAATTAGATCTCTTCTATGAACATGGTTTAAGGAGATTTTCCTGTAGGTCAGTGTATAGTTTTAAACACAAAATACATAAAATAAGAGAGCTCATTCCCTTGACTTTGTACTTCAAACACGTTTTTCCCCCCATTTTAAACTGTGATAATGACTGTCTATTTGCAATGAGAGTTCTTAAATTTGGAAAGAAGCTTAGAGATCATTTAGTTCAACCCTCTTATTTATAGTTAACATAATTGAGGCCTTGAAGGGTGACCCCAGGTCAGCCTTACCTCAGGTCATGCACCTTATAAATGGAGATTGGAGACTCAAAGCCAGATCTTCTGGCTCCAAGTCCACTGCTGTATTTTTTCAACTGTTTTTAAAATGTAAGGCTTATATTTCATATTGACATGTTTATGAAGAGCTAAGCCTGATTATGGCATAATATAACTTAAAGCCATATTGAATCTTTGGAACTGAAATATAAACAAACTAACACTTGTTAAGCTAGTTAACTATTCTTCCTCCTAATGGGCTTAAAATCCATCATTTGACCTTTTTAATTTCTTCTCATGCACACTTATACAAATATGACATATACAGCCTTATGGCTATGTACATACTGCAATATCCATGCATATATATATCTTAATTTTACATTGTAAAATATAATTTTAAATTACAGTATCTAGGAAAATGAGATCAGAATTTGTCAGTTGGTAGTCAATACATATATGAGAATTGTATAAGCTACTGTTCTTAAAATTAATAATTTTCATTTATGCTAAATAGCTAGATATTTCAGTATAACTTTAAGTGGTTGAATTTTCAGCTGTTTTTTAAAGCTACCTACTTACTCATCAAAAGACAGTTTCAGTTTCACTCCAGTCCTAGAAATAATCATTCAAGCACTTTACTGTATGGTGTGACTTTTTCTGACAACATCTGTTGCTCTGAAACAGTAAAGTACCCAGAGTGACAAAGAGGGTGTTTGCTACTATTTTACCCATGCTGAAAAGATGGGCCAGAGAGCTGTACAACCCATAACAATGTGAAAATCTTTATATGAAGTTGTTCACCAGAGACTTGTCAATAGGCTGAGCCATATTGGATCTGGCAGTCTTTCTACTGGGACAGTATTTGCCTTGAAGTACTATCTTTTCTCTTTTTCAATGTCAGCCTGAAGGCTCTTAGACAACATATGTTCATTTCATGTCTTAGAGATATTGCTTCTGGTATTGCAAATACATTACCACATTGAACGTTTTTGTAAAACAGATGGTACATATTAAGGTCTCTGTTTCTTGTACGATTTCTAAAACAATGGCACTGCATTCTTCACGTTGACAAAAGTATCATCAACATCATGCAGTGCAGCCCTCGATTATGTCAGGATGGTAAATGAACACTTCAAACAGAAAGATCAATGATGAAGGTGAACCAAACCCTTTTGAGAACTCCAAACTGAAATTGGTCCTCTCTTAAAATTATTCTCTTAAGACTTTAGTTAGGAAGTACCCAGTTCTTTTTAAAAGCCCTCTATCAAATGATTTTCAAGTAAAACAATAGAATATATACAGAATCTTCAACTTTCAGAAATGAGATTTTGAAGTAGACTCCACCAACCTCTGGGTCAGGCCAATATCTGTCAGTACAGTGATATCTTAATAATTAAACTGTTGCTGTATGCTTTTTGAAAAGTCATTTAACACTAACTAGAATCATTCTGAAAAGCTAGGCCATCATTAGGGTTGAAAATCAGTTTTGGGTTTATATAAATAAGTTTGTGGTATTAGCTGTGGTTCTCATAATATTTATTTAGAACATTCTATAATGTTCACTAGGGGGAAGAACTGTTGAAAGCAGTTATGGATTCAGCAAATCCCTATCACACACATGTTTTTATCTACAAAAATGACTCCTAATCTCTGCTTATGGATAGAAAGACCTTAAAATAAGTATATTTACTTTTATAAAGTTCTCTTTTTTAAATTTTGTGTACTACCTTTTATAGGTGCCTTTTTTTTAATTGAAACACTTAACCACACACAACAAAAGAACAATGATATATAAAATCCCTATTCTATGATAGGCACTTTACTAAATATTAGGATATAACAGAGTGGGGGGAGGGAATTCCTATCCCTAAGAAGCTTACATTCTAGGAGACAAGGAAGATAAACTTTAAAATTTATTATGTTATTAGAACTAAACATTGCAAGCTACAAGAAGAGGAACAACTGCTTTTATTTAACAGGTAAGATAAAAATAACTTGATCTGCTTTTTAAATATAAACATTTGAAGAATAATTCACAAGGAATAGAAAGAGTAATATAAGATCATGTGTGGATCCACTGAACTTACACTGTTCTGCACCATGGCTATGTTATGGAAGAGGTTTTCAATTTATTTCAGCCAATCACGATTTTTTTTTTTTTTTACAATAGTAAAGCTTTCTCAAAAAAGAGATTTTACTGGAAGAGTTGAGGTTTCAATGCCCTTTAAAATCACATACAAGTTTAAGGTTCTGTGAATATGACTGTCATCAGCAAACAATCTTTTAGTATCTTACATGTGCAAGATATTCTGGGAGACCAAGGCAAACAAATGAGTTAAGATTTTATTTAAAAGGCTGAAATTTAATAAAGCAGGGCACATATGGAAGGCTGAATGATAGAATAAGATAGAGAGTGCTAGGATAACTTAAATGATGTAAAAATCTAAAGAGCTGTGAAATCAGGAAAGGCAATAATTTTTATCAAAGATGTATTCAAGAAGACTTCTTAGAATTAAGTGATAATTAAGAATTAACCTTAAAGAGTTATGTATCACATGGCTAATAGCTTACTGTCTTTCAGTTTTATGGCAATGTCTTGTTTGGAGGTATGTTACATGAGATAGCATTACAGTAATACATAGGGCATTCACAAAGTCTACATTTGCTTATTAAAGTACCTACATGAAGAGCAAGGAAAGAAGATTTAAATAGACAATGCATGTTTTCTCCGGCGAAGACAACTTACTTCCCCTTCACCATGAAATGAACCACTATAATTAACTTCTCACCTGGTCCCAATGTATACAATACCATAACTGGTGTTCAGGTTTGGTCACTGTTGATAAGTTGTATATTTCATGCACTCCACAACGAAGCCATCCTTGTTGCAGGGACACCCACATTGCTGGGCCCATGTGTAACTTTTATTCTACCTGAGCTTTGAGTCAACTCACTTCAAAAACGGAAGTGACTGATACCCAAAGAGAGTCACTGGGATTCTTCTAGTAAGAATTCTAGCTTTGAGGTCATTTTGAATGCTTCCTTCATTAATCTCTACTCCAAACTTCCTTGACACCAATACTTTAGTATTCTTCCTTCTATATTTATTATCAAATTAGATTATTAGATGCTGCCAAATAATATTTATCACTTTTGACCTCATATCATGAGGTCAAGTATAATAGAAATCACAAATTTTTGCCCAGTGAGATGACTCAGATGTTGCATTTCAATAACAACCCACTTCTACCTGGTATGACATATCATGAAGTTCCAACTACGGTCTAAGCTTGGGATTTTTTTTAATCTTCAGCTTGCCAGTGAGTAGAAATCATAAGGCCATATACGTGATTTGAAAGGATGAGTAATACCTTAGGAATAGGCACATTATAGCAACATCTTTTTATGTTTCATTCACCAGAATTACATCACATATTTATTCCAAAAGTATTCTTGGGAAGGAAAAGAGAATTTTCAAATTTTTAATTTTCTAGGCCATGTCAAGTTCAAATTTTAGTCACAACATTATAATGGAAGTTGGTTCAAACTGTCTTCCACAAGGGAGATATAAAAATAAGTATTTCAGAGGAACTTGGAGATTTATTTCTCAGGTTCCTCATGAAGATTTAAATTGTTTGGATCCCACTTTTCCCTCACACATGCTTTTTAAACAATAAAAGTGACAAAAGTCAAAATCCTGTGACTATTATTATTCAGTAGGCCAAGGAAACTTTTTCAACTTGTGTTTTTTTAATAATTTCAGCCTCACTATTCCAATCAGTAAAATAGTTTCTACATTAAGCCAAATTATGGGCTCTGCTTTTACTCTATGACTTGATAAAATATTTTTGAAATTATGGTCTGTTACTAACAAAAGACTAAGTATTCTAATATGGGGTTAAAGGAGAGAGGACAGTTACCAATTTCAATACTAGATGTATTGTTATGATCTTTTGATAAATATCTGGCCTAATTGCTGATATTTGATTAACATAAGTATATTAGAACACAGATGCAAAATATAGGACTAAAAGTGAGAGAGAGGAGTCTAGAAACATGACTCCACTACATATTGAGTGAGTGAATGAGTAAAAGTCTCTCAGTCGTGTCCAACTCTTTGCAACCCCATGGACTATACAGTCCATGGAATTCTCTAGGCCAGAATACTGGAGTGGGTAGCCTTTACCCTTCTCCAGGGGATCTTCTCTACCCAGGAATCAAACCAGGGTCTCCTGCATTTCAGGTTGATTCTTACCAACTGAGCTATTAGGGAAGCCCCCACTACATATTAGGAGTCTGACTTTTGAACCAGTCAGCTCATTTTCCTCACCTATAAAAATGGGAATAACAATACCTATTCTCAGACAGATTGAGAGGATTGAATAAGATACTGAATGTATAAGACCTAGAATGCACAGTACATATTGATAAAAATGGAATGCAATCACAATTAACATTAAGATTAGTAACTAAGTTAAGATAACTGTTTAAGATGATCTCCAAATAAGGCCAATTAGATCTGCTTTTCCTATGTGTGATACAAATAGAATATAAATTACTTGTATTCAACTTTACATAACTTATACAACTTCAGGAATTTCCTTTAACATTTCTTGTGGTACAGATCAGTTGGCAATGAATTATCTCAGTTTTCTTTTCTTTGAAAATACCTTTCTTTCACCTTTATTCTGAAAGGATAATTTTGTTGGATATAGAAGTGTGGGGTGACACATTTTACTGTCAGTATTTTAATGATGCTTCCCACTGTTTTTTGGGTTCCACAGTTTCTGCTAAATCAGGCAACATACAAATAGTGTTTCCCTTGTAAGTAAAAGTCAATACAACATCAACATCACTCATTATTAGAGAAATGCAAATCAAAACCACAATGAGGTACCATTACACACCAGTCAGAATGGCTGCCATCCAAAAGTCTACAAGCAATAAATGCTGGAGAGGGTGTGGAGAAAAGGGAACCCTCTTACACTGTTGGTGGGTATGCAAACTAGTACAGCCACTATGGAGAACAGTGTGGGAATTCCTTAAAAAACTGGGAATAGAACTGCCATGTGACCCAGCAATCCCACTGCTGGGCATACACACCGAGGAAACCGGAATTGAAAGAGACATGTGTACCCCAATGTTCATCGCAGCACTGTTTACAATAGCCAGGACATGGAAGCAACCTAGATGTCCATCAGCAGACGAATGGATAAGGAAGCTGTGGTACATATACACAACGGAATATTACTCGGCCATTAAAAAAACACATTTGAATCGGTGTTATTGAGATGGATGAAACTGGAGCCCATTATACAGAGTGAAGTAAGCCAGAAAGAAAAACACCAATACAGTATACTAATGCATATATATGGAAGTTGAAAGATGGCAACGGTAACCCTATATGCGAGACAGAATAAGAGACATAGAACAGTCTTATGGACTCTGAGGGAGAAGGTGAGGATGGGACGTTATGGGACAAGAGCATTGAAACATGTATATTGTCATTTGTGAAGCAGAACACCATTCCATGTTCTATGCATGGGACGGGTGCTCAGGGCTGGGGCAATGGGATGGCCTAGAGGGATGGGATGGGGAGGGGGGTGGGGGTGGGGGTCAGGTTGGGGGGCACGTGTAGACCCATGGCTGATTCATGTCAATGTATGGCAAAAACTACTACAATATTGTAAAGTAATTAGCCCCCAACTAAAATAAATTAAAAAAAAATAAAAATAGAAAAAAAAAAGTCAATATAGTCTTTTCCACTCTTAAGTTTTCTTATCTGTTTTCACAAGTTTGACTATGATGTACTTTTAAGAGGTTGTTTTTGTAATTTTTCCTGAATGGATTTGCAGAGGCTCTTAAATATCTGTGTTTATGTTTTTACCAAATTTGCCAAGTTCCCAGCCCTTATTTTTTATTATTATTTTTTTCCAATTCACTATCTTCTCTTCTTCTGAATCCCAATCTCATGAGTCCATGAGTTCCTTTCTTTCAACTTCTTACCTCTTTTTAGACACTGTATTGAAGTATAAAAGTTCAATAACTCCTGCCTCTGTTGTGGTATATACAGTCTTCTGTTAAAGCCATTTATTGAGTTTTTATTTTCAGATACAGAATTTTTATTTCTTTGCTGAGATTTCTCATTTACTGGGAATATATTTTCCTTTATGCTCTTTAGCATAATTATAATAATTGTTTTAAATCCTAGGTCAAATTTCAATATGCAGATATTTAAAAATTGGTTTCCTTATTGTTTATTTCTTGAAAGGAATTCACATTTTCCTTATCTGTCCACTAACTTTGGATACTATACTGGCTGCTACTGCTGCTGCCAAGTCGCATCAGTCGTGTCTGACTCTGTGCAACCCCAGAGACGGCAGCCCACCAGGCTCCTCCGTCCATGGGATTCTCCAGGCAAGAGTACTGGAGTGGTTTGCCATTTCCTTCTCTATACTGGACCTACTGCCATATGTTTTGCAGTCTTTGGATTCTGTTATAGTCTTCCTAAGGGTGGTGACATATTTTTTTCAAGTGGGCCATTAACTTGCTGGAACTCAACCAAAAAAATCTGTCTCCTGAGCAAAAGATCAAATGAAAGCTTAGTTCTTTTATATTGAGTTAGAGTATATCTTGTGCATTCATGATTTATGGCTCAGCTAGATACTTGAACAAGGCTGAAATACCAACTATGGGACTTCTGCTTTTTGGCTCTCTTCCTTCTTGGATTTCTCCCTCAGTATCTGGAGGGTGGTTGTCCAAAAATCTGTCCTCTGTCTTTTCAGATAATAAGAACTGTAAAATTTCTAATAGCCTTTCCTTTGGCTAAAAGTTAAATAAAATGGATAAGAATCTGTTATTTCTGTCACTGGAGTGTCCAGTTCCACTTATACTCTGCCTGCTTTTGATAATCCCTCAGTGCCTTTCAATCACTGTCTTTTGCATTTTGACCATTATTTATAGTTGCTTTCTATGGGAAGATTAAGTCAATTAACTGCTTAATTGAATGACACTTGAAATGGAATTCCTGCAGCATTATTTTTGAAGCTACCTAAATCCTTCCATAGAAACGGAACAACTAGAATGGCAAAATTAAGTAACAACAACAGACAATATTTACAAAACACTTGGTGATAAATTATCTACATGAATGTTAAATAAGAGCAACTGGGGACAAAACATCAGTAGCGTAGCAGTAAATACAATATTTCATTAATAGCTCTGTGGGAGGAAGAAAAGAAAAGCCAACAGTGAACCCCAAAGTATCCAACAGGCATTTATCAGAACGGGGGGCAGGTCAATCTGAAAAAGCAGCTGTACTTGAGATAAGTCTAAACACTTAATGTAGTGAGAATACAGGATACATAGCAAGGCGAGAAGGCTGAAATGGTCTTGGGGATCAGTTCAGTTCAGTCACTCAGTCGTGTCCGACTCTTTGCGACCCCATGAATTGCAGCACGCCAGGCCTCTCTGTCCATCACCAACTCCCGGAGTCTACCCAAACCCATGTTCATCGAGTTGGTGATGCCATGCAACCATCTCATCCTCTGTCGTCCCCTTCTCCTCCTGCCCCCAATCCTACCCAGCATTAGGGTCTTTTCCAATGAGTCAACTCTTCGCATGAGGTGGCCAAAGTATTGGAGTTTCAGCTTCAACATCAGTCCCTCCAATGAACACCCAGGATTGATCTCTTTTAGGATGGATTGATTGGATCTCCTTGCAGTCTAAGGGACTCTCAAGAGTCTTCTCCAGCACCACAGTTCAAAAGCATCAATTCTACGGCACTCAGCTTTCTTCACCGTCCAACTCTCACATCCATACATGACCACTGGAAAAACCATAGCCTTGACTAGACGGACTTTTGTTGGCAAAGTAATGTCTCTACTTTTAAATATGCTATCCAGGTTGGCCATAACCTTCCTTCCAAGGAGTAAGAGTCTTTTAATTTCATAGCTGCACTCACCATCTGCAGTGATTTTGAAGCCCAAAAAAATAAAGTCTGACACTGTTTCCACTGTTTCCCCATCTATTTCCCATGAAGTGATGGGACCAGATGCCATGATCTTAGTTTTCCAAACGTTGAGCTTTAAGCCAACTTTTTCACTCTCCTCTTTCACCTTCATCAAGAGGCTCTTTAGTTCTTCTTCACTTTCTGCCATAAGGGTGGTGTTATGGTCTTGGGGATAGGAATCCTTAAAAACTAGAGACAGACGAAAACCTAAACTCTTTTCCCACACAGAGACACATACAAAAGATAAGCTACTGAGACTAGAATGTAAATTAAGCAAGCTGGCAAGAATGAGAGCAAAATAGAGAAAAAGTCCAGATAAAAGCTGTAAGGACTGAAAGGGAAGTAAACCTCACAAAGTGTTTTGATCTTTTGCGAAAACAACCAAATCAGGATTTCTAAGGTCATGAAAATAAGATAACTATCCTGACCACTTGTTCCCAAAAGTTTAAGTAAACTAAACTTATGTAAAAATGTACAATGTAAAAGGAATCCTATACAACATTGTAAGAAATAAGAAAATACTGTTATCACCAATAATAAAAGCATACCAAAAAAAGTTCACAAAAAACAAAGATTATAATCAAATATTTCAAAATAAGCCAAATGAAAATAAATAGAAAATGTGAAAAAAAAATGAGAATTAGAAACAGTGCAAGAGAAAAACAATCTGTAAAAAAATGAAATTAAAAATCATTTCACAAAGGAACAAAGTTATACCATACGAAGAAACAGAAGAGTGAATAAATAATGGCTATCTTAAGAGAAATAGAATGTGATAAGGAACAAATTTTAAAACCAAAGAAATCACATGAGGTACTTTGGCTACGGTGCTAAGTAGAGGTGAGTGAATCCACTTTGTGAAGAAAAATATATTTAGCTGAACAAACTTCTCAAAAATAACTATTCGACAGCATTTAAATAGACTAAAGATATAAAACACATCAAAAAGTATTTTTTAAAAATTGCTTGGACTTTGGTTAAAATAGCAGTAATTTGTCTTCAAATAATACCACTCCCCCATCTCACCCTATATGTCGCCCCACACACATACATGCATTCCCTCACGTTTCCTTGTTGAGATCTGTAGCTTTGCCAGAGGATATAAATTGCTGCAAAACCAGCTGCTTTACTGTCAGAAAGATAGTCAGTTTCCACCAGGTGATTAAAATTTCTAGCTTTGTCAGCCGAACCTGGCAATTCCAGAACACAACAAATTCCCACAGAAAATAAATGGGAAAACGTACATCTGGGTGAGTGGCAAACCAGGCAGAAATTTAAGAGATATCCCAGGAGAATATGGAAGAACCAGTTAAGTCCTATACACATCCCTGGCTGACTAGGAAACTCTGAATATATACAAGAGGACTGAAAGGAAAACAGTGGAAATTAAAAGGCAAAGAGATCCGAGGACCAGATGAGCATTGAACGTACTCTTCAACTCATACACATATCCATCACAGCCTATAAACTTGAAAAATTTTTATACAACCTCTGCTTACATCATTGACTGCCTCATAAGCCATGTAGTCATAGGACAAAGTGAAAGAAGCCACACTTTAAAAATCAAAATGAAAGAATCGAGCATGTATCAGCAATCACAAACAACAGGAGAAAGATGTCTAGAAACAAGTGTAATTATGTTTTGAAAATAAATCATAACCACCTCCCCTGCAAAAAGCCAAACAACAAAAAGAAGTTCAGAAAAAATCAATTTGAAGTTCGTAGTATGTATCATTCAAACTGTAGATTTCAACCAAAAATCAGGAGAAATTCAAAGAAACAGCAATTTGTTATCCATACACTTCACTAGAAACTCTAATGATTTTAAATTCTGTACTTAGCGAACAAAGACTTCAAGGAAGCCAAGTGTGTGTGGAACATTCTATAGGTGAATGATTCTTTTATTTTTGTTTTACTTATTAATAAGTTGTGTGATTTCAAATATTTGGAGATTTCCCAAATTTTTGTTATTGATTTCTAATTTAATTCTCATTTATTTAGAGATTTATTTTTACAATATTTCATCCCTTGTAAGTTAATATTTATTATGGCTTATTTCATGCTCTGGCATAAGGTGATGAAAGTTTCCATAAATTATTATTGTGATTATTCTATAATTATATAAATTTACTAAAAATGATGAAGCTGCACACAAAGGAGGTGAACTTTACAGTATATAAATTACACTCCACCCCAATTAAGTTGTATAAAAAGCTACAAAAGGAATAGCAAATTTCAAGAGAAAGTCATCGATACACAATGTAAGGAAAAAAGATGCAATATATGTACAACAGTTATCCTCCAAGAAGAAAATTGAAGCAATGGAAGAGAACTACTGAAATTTGCAACTCAAGGACTGCTCCTGAAACATAAATATATATACGTGTGTGTATATATATGTCACATATTGAAATGCCTACCAAGGAGAATTCACTCAGAAAAACTGACAACAAAACACATTTTGCAGATCCAAATATGTATCATTGTTTGAAACAAGGCCAACAAAATATACAATCTATTAACTGATCTAATTAAGGGCAAAGGAGAGAAAACACAAATATTAAGAATGAGTGGAAAATAATTGAAGAATTTTTTAATATAAAGAATATATTTGCATATCCCTTCAAATATACTTTAAAACCAAAATGAAACAAATTTTTTAAAAAGACATACACTGCTTAGCTAGTTGACTCAGTGGAGACAGAAAGTCTGAACCGGCCAATCATCATCAAGGAAACAGAGAAAATCACTTAAGACCTTGTTTCTCCTCCTCCAATACACACAATAAATCACCAGGATCACTATTTCCACCAGGTACACTACCATACATTTATGTACCATGTAATCTACATGCTACTTAAGCTATTCCAGAATATAGAAAAGGAAGGAAACTTCCAACCTTTTCTTTTCCCCCATTAAATATAGCTATATAATTTGAGTAGACTACATTTCAATTGGGACTTCCCAGGTGGCTCAGTGGTAAAGAACCCAGTTGCCAGTGCAGGAGACACAAGAGAGGTAGGTTTGATTCCTGAATTGGGAAAATCCCCTGGAGGAAGAAATGGCAACCCACTTTCTTGCCTTGGAAACCCCATGGACAGAGGAGCCTGTCCATGTGGTCACAACTTGTTGGACACAACTGAGCACGCAGTATCAGTTAAAAAAAAATTCTGTCTTTAACAACTTCACGGAGGTGTAATTTTCATACCATAAAACCCAACTTCCCTGGTTGGTGAACTAAGATACCCCATGCCACAGAGCAAATAAGCCCTGCATGCCACCACAAGTACTGAGCCTACAGACTCCAAAGCTGGTGCACCACATCTATAGAGTCCCTGCCCCACCATAACACAGAAAAGATCTTGTATGACACAACAAAGATCCCATATGCCACAACTTAGACCTGATGTGGCCAAAGAAGCAAAAAAAAAAAAAACAAAAAACTTTTTTTAAATGTAAAAGTTAACAATTTTTAGTGAATTGCCAAGTTGTGCTTTCATCACCACCATCTGCTTTTAACATTTCCATCACTCCAATACGATCCCCTCACCCATTTGCAGCTAATCTTCATTCTCACCTCTAGCCCTAGGCAACCACTAATTTACTTTTCGACTCTAGAGAGTTGACTTTATTAGACATTTCATATAAATTAATTCATACAATAAGTTGCCTTTCATGTCTGCCTTCTTTTATTTAGCATACAGTTTTTCAGGTTCACCCATGTTGCAGCATATATCAGTACTTCTTTCTTTCAAATTAATTTTGTAAAGGAAGTTATAATAGTGATTTCAATATATGACTCAAAATTTAACCAAAAATTAAAACACAGGTCTACATCACTTCTAAATATCAAAGTAAAATTCTCTACTAAAATACCTGCAAACAGAATCCCATCATCTTACTAATAAAGACAAACACCCTTATGATTATCTTCATGGACACAGGAAAACTTTTGAAAAAATTTAACACCAACAAAACTGGAGTTGATGGATACTTTCTTAACATGATAAAACATATATGGTTTAACTCAGAAGTCAGCCCCTAAATGTGGAAATACTAGAGATTTTCGAAGTAAAGCCAGAAACAGATAAAGATTACCACTATATTCACTAGCATTGTTTTCAAAGATACCACCCAAAGCACTCAGAATCTTACAGATTGAAACTGGTATGATGTGATCATTTTTTTCAGATGACATGACCAAATATATGCAAAACCTGAAAAGAATCAATAACAAAAACACTGAAAACAG
Source organism: Okapia johnstoni (assembly GCA_024291935.2). NCBI lineage: Eukaryota > Metazoa > Chordata > Mammalia > Artiodactyla > Giraffidae > Okapia > Okapia johnstoni. The sequence continues at coordinate 60,908,868 of CM044312.1, forward strand.
TAAGAAAATTCAATACATTTCAAGTGCATTGTATCCTATTGCTCCTGTAACAAATTACCAAAATAGAATAGCTTTAAAACAACAAAAATATATTAACTTACAGTTCTCGGTCTCACTAGGTGTTGGCAAGATGACATGCTTTCTGAAGGTTCTAGGGAAAAATCCGTATCCTGGCCTTTCCCAGCTTCTAGAAGCCATTCTTACTCCTTTTCTTGTGGCCCCTTCCATCTGCAAAGCCAGAAACAGCAACTCAAATCTTTCCCAGATCACACTGCACTAACAATTTTCTCTCCTGCCTCCCACGCCCACTCTTACCTGATGCTGGTAATTACATTGGCCACACCTGTTTGACTAGGATAATCTCGCTAAATTAAGGTCAGTTGGTTAGCAACACATGTATCTGCAACCTTAGTTTCTCTTTTCATTTAATCTAACATACTCAGATTCCAAGGATTATAATGCAGACCCTGTTTTGTGCATGTGTGAGAGGCGCACAACTTGCTTACCCCTTTTATAACCTTTAGGAGGTTATAAAATGAACATACAGAAGTCAAATGTATTTGTGTATAAAAACTGAAAAATTAAGAAGAAAGGGAGAAGGGGGAGGATGAGGATAAAGATAAGAACAAGGATGTGGGGAGAGGGGGTATGGAAGGAAAGGCTCCATTTATTATGTGTGTGTGTGTTCAGTCATGTCTGACTCTTTGCAAAACTATGGACTGTAGCCCACCAGATTTCTCTGTCCATGGGATATTCCAGGCAAAAATACTGGAGTGGGCTGCCATTTCCTCTTCCAGGGATCTTCCTGACCCAGGGATCAAACCCACGTCTCTTGTGCCTCTTGCACTGGAAGGTGGATTTTTTACCACTGAGCCACCTGTGAAGCCCATTTCTCACAGAAAAGAGAAAAATTTCAGAAACATAGATTTAGCAAGAAATATACAAAACATTTATCAGCAAAAGAAAGTGAAAGTCACTCAGTCATGTGGGACTCTTTGTGACCCCATGGACTATACAGTCCATGGAATTCTCCAGGCCAGAATATTGGAGTGGGTAGCCTTTTCCCTTCTCCAGGGGATCTTCCCAACCCAGGGATTGAACCCAAGTCTCCTGCATTGCAGGCAGATTCTTTACCAGCTGAACCACAAGGGAAGCCCAAGATACTGGAGTGGGTAGCCTATCCCTCTCCAGCGGACCTTCCTGACCCAGGAATTGAACCAGAGTCCCCTGCATTGCAGGTGGATTCTTTACCAACTCAGCTATGAGGGAAGCCCATCAGCAAAAGAAAATACTCATAAAAAGCTCAAAAGTAGACTTTGAATAAATGGGAAAATGTATCATGGATTCAAATAGTAATATTCAGTGTAAAGGTAGCAGCTCTTCTTAAGCTAATTTATATGTTTAGAGAGAGAACTCAAATCTGAGATGAAAGCCATAGTCTTTTATTATCTAATCTCCAAACTGACATATCATCACTTTTGCCATATGCTATTGTGTAGTAGTAAGCCACTAAATCCATCCTTCACTCAAGGGCTGGAGAATTAAGCTTCACCTTTTACGAGAGCTGAGGAGAGTATCAAAGAATTTGATTTATTTTTAAAGCTACCGCATAGAAGTAATAAATAGAAAATCCATATTTAAAAACTGCATGTGTGAATTTAATATATAATACATATATACTATATAAATATATATAATACAAAACAAGTTTATTTCTCAAATTGGCATAAAGGACATGAAATTTTAATAAGTAGTATTTGGGTAATTGGATAGCCATGTAGAAAAAAATTGTAGTGAGTACATTTCTCCCTTCACAAGGATGATTTCTAAATGTATCAGAAATTTAAATATAAAAGTAAATACACAAAATAAAACTGGTTCACTAAAAGAACACATAGGTAAATTACTTTCTAATGTGGGAACAGGCATCATCTTACTAAATATAGCTCAAAATAAAGAAAAAAGGATTTTATATATATAGACCCATACATAATATAGTTTACATATTACATATATACAAGCATACATACATGTACATATTATAAACTTTCACATGGCAAAAGATGTCACAAGCAAAATCAAGAAAAATGAAAAATGGAGAAACTAGGGAAAATATTTGCAACATACATCCTGGTCAAAGGGCTAATATTTCTAAAATACATTTAGCTTTTATAGAGAGAGAAGAACTCTATATAAAATGAGCTAGTGAATGAATAGGTTATAAGAAAAGCAATACAAATACCACTTAATTGTTTTAAAAGAAACTTAACCTCATACAAATTAAAAGAAATGCAAATTAAAACTACAATGGGACCCCAATCATTTTAGCTATTATATTGGCATGAATCTAAAAGTTAGTATTCATTTATATTGGTGAGGTTATGATGAGAAATAGGCATTTGAATACATTATCAGTGTGTCTTTGGTAGCTGTCAATCCTTCTTCTAGGAGTCTATCCCATAGACACACTGATGAAAATATGAAAACATATATGCACAAGGTTACTAATAAAGAAAACAACTCCAATGTTTCTTAACAGGAAACTGAATTATATATGGTAGCTCCACACAATAATTATGCTCTATAGTCTATTAAGAAGTGATATATAGAACATCAGCAATTAAACAAGGTGGTGGTACAAGACGCAATTATTTTATCTAAGTAAAGGAGCATACAAATTTGCATTTGAGCATAAAAAATGGATAAGTCATTAAATTTGGTCACCTAAAGTAGGTGGAGGAGAGTAGGGTAAAAGGGATAATGTTAAAAGATTATCTTCTTTGAATATACTTGTTTTGTGAACTTTGTAACTCTCTAAATACATTACATTAGTGTAAAATTTAATTGAAAAAGCAATTTTTAAAAATTGAAAAGGGGAAAAAAAAAATTGAAAAGGAAATAAAAAAATGAACCTAAATACGAATTGAGTTCCTGGCATAACCACACTAAGAGTAACTGTAAGTGATTTTAAAACCCAGCAATTTGATTGTACATCCCTAGTAGGATATACAGAACTGTAACAAATTCTTACTATTTTCAGTAATGATATTATTGGTCACAGCATTTCTATAGTCATTCTGAGGTTGTTGTGTGCATATTATAAGATAATATTTTAATTCTATTATTCCTAATCTCCTTGAGAACCAAGCTTCTCAAGATATGAGAAAGTAGGTATAGATAAAAGATCAAAGAAACTTTAAATTCCTGAAGTTCTGAATTTGAATTGAAAAATCAATGTGAAGTCATGATATATTTTACCTTAAAAATAAGAAGCAGCAGTACATTGAATCAGAAGCCATTAAACTAAGGAATGTGAATTAAAGTAGAGATGGGCAAATCACTGAGCCTAGCGGCTTAGAGACAGGAATCAATAAACTTTATATTTAGACATGACATTTGGCTTTGGTTATTACCCAATGCACTTGATAGAAAGTAAATAGACTGGAAACCTTCTCAATAGTAGAGAGAATTATATTATTTAAGAAACTCTAAGACTGAACAGACTGTAATTCCTAGTCTAAAGTAATTCTTAGGCCACCAAACTTGCCCCAGCAGCACGTTTCTTGCTAAGGCCATGTCACCTCCAAGAAAGATTTACTCCCCAATACCCAACTTTGGCGAAGTCAAGGAATTTAATGAACAAGTCTCTCAAAAGCAGACATAAAGGCTGTGAGATTGGATAAGGGATTCATTAATTTGCCAGATTATGGAGTCTTTATTAAACATCCAAAGGGACATGGGGATCCTTTTAATTAAAATTTGTAAACGCTAAATAGTAAATCTCCAATTCAATGTCTATGAATTAATATAATGGTGGTTTAGTTGCTAAGTCATGTCTGACTCTTGCAACCCCATGGACTGTAGCCTGCCAGGCTCCTCTGTCCATGAGATACTTACTCCAGGCAAGAATACTGGAGTGGGTTGCTATTTCCTTCTCCAGGGGATCCTCCTGACCCAGGAATTGAACCCGTGTCTCCTGCATTGCAGGCAGATTCTTTACCAACTGAGCTATAAGGGAAGCCCCATTGCTTGATATAGTAGCAATATAGAATAAATTACTATTCCTTATAGGATAAATAATTACTTGCCCATGAAGGGAAGCATATAGTGAAGATCAGAAACCCCAGTTATCAGGAAATCCAACATTAAAGCAATCATCAACCATACCTTAGAATTGATATGGTTCCATCTGGATTGCTGGTTCAGGAACACACAGGAAAAACTAAAGTGCAATATGAACAATTATGTAGAAAACAGGATGTATACAGAAATATTTCTAATATTTGAAAAAAATTAAAGCACATATTTTGGGAAACAAAAACAGAGCCCACATTCCCACTTACTGGTAAATTCTTTTTCATTTTATCCAGTACTTAGCTTCAAGACAAATTATACTTGAAAACAAGGTTTATTCAAACAGTTGAATGTTTATGCTTTAATTTTTTTGTCTCTGGAATTACCTTCAGGATTCCAGGTAACTTATTTTTATGTGTTTAAAATGCAAACCAAGATACACATTAATATTGCTAATGAAATTTGGGAATCATATTTCTGTAGTTAAAGCTCCACATAGCAAAAATCTTCAGTTCAAAACTACCTCCCATCAAAATCTAGATTATGTCTCTTGGCATGAATCAATTACACTGTAACGCCCTTGATTACACAAAACCTTGTTTACCTAAATGTTTTCCTATCCCAGAACATTTCTGATAGACAGTGTTATATGGTCTGATATGCACAAGTGTACCTTAAGTTCCATGCATTGTGAATCTGAATCATCTCCTGCACACTTGTCACCTTGCTATCACTTGTCTGCAGTATTGTAGTCAACATTTATTGGAAATCAAATGGTTGTAGTGTAAAAGACTTGATTGTGCAGCTAGGCTTTTATTTGTTATTCTTTCACCTGTGAATGTAGGAAAGGTTTTATTTGGAGTCATACATTCTATACATTGGAACCAATCTGACACTGGGATCCTCAAGAAGCTCTATATTCAATCAACTGTATGAAAAGACCTGTTCTGTATTTTTTGTCCTCTTAGCCATGAAGGAGGTGAATGTGTGTGCATATGTGTGTGGTAATTATGCTATCATTGTCCTTACTCCTATAAGACAGTTGGTCAGTAAGAAAGTTATATAATTGAATTGTCACTAGGAAAAAAATTTTAAGATATTCACCTCCTCAAAAAATATGTAAGAATTTTAATTATTTGAAGAACAGAATCTGAGTAACCCATATGCCAAATCTTCGCTTCAAAGGGATATTATAGTCAATACAATGCTTGCAAGATATTGCTATTTCATTATTTATAGCACTAGAGATTTTTTAAAAGGGATTCATAATAGTCTGGGGAGATTTAACCAGGTGCTTCTTCAACAACTGAGAACATAATATATAAATGTACACTCCTTCCTACAAATATTATTTTTTAAAGAGTCTTCTCCATCTCTGTATGTTTCTTTCACTAAGGGAGCTATCATGACAATGAAATGTATTTCTTAACAAGAGAAATAAAATAGACATTAAAAACCTAGGTCATAAAGGAGTCCTGTTTATCAACATTAATGAATTAAAATATATTAGGAAAATAAAAATGCTTCTAATATAAAAATTCAGTTAAAAGATAGTTTTTTAAAAAACATGCATACTAATTCATATATCCATCAATTCAGAAAACATTTACTGATTACGTAGCAGGTATTTACTTTTCTCAGAGTTCCATTCAGTTCAGTTCAGTTCAGTTCAGTCACTCAGTCGTGTCCAACTCTTTGTGACCCCATGAATCGCAGCGCGTCAGGCCTCCCTGTCCATCACCAACCCCCGGAGTTTACCCAAACCCATGTTCATCGAGTCAGTGATGCCATCCAACCATCTCATCCTCTGTTGTCCCCTTTTCCTCCTGCCCCCAATCCTTCCCAGCATCAGGGTCTTTTCCAATGAGTCAACTCTTTGCATGAGGTGGCCAAAGTATTGGAGTTTCAGCTTCAACATCAGTCCTTCCAATGAACACCCCAAATTGATCTCCTTTAGGATGGACTGGTTTGATCTCCTTGCAGTCCAAGGGACTCTCAAGAGTCTTCTCCAACACCACAGTTCAAAAGCATCAATTCTGTGGCGCTCGGCTTTCTTCACCATCCAACTCTCACATCCATACATGACCACTGGAAAAACCATAGCCTTGACTAGATGGACCTTTGTGGGCAGAATAATGTCTCTGCTTTTAAATATGCTGTCTAGGTTGGTCATAACTTTCTTTCCAAGGACTAAGCGTCTTTTAATTTCATGGCTGCAATCACCATCAGCAGTGATTTTGGAGTCCAAAAAATAAAGTCAGACACTGTTTCCACTGTTTCCCCATCTACTTCCCATGAAGAGATGGGACCAGATGCCATGATCTTAGTTTTCTGAATGTTGAGCTTTAAGCCAACTTTTTCACTCTCCTCTTTCACTTTCATCAAGAGGCTCTTTAGTTCTTCTTCACTTTCTGCCATAAGGGTGGTGTCATCTTCATATCTGAGGTTATTGATATTTCTCCTGGCAATCTTGATTCCAGCTTGTGCTTCACCCAGCCCAGCATTTCTCATGTTGTACTCTGCATATAAGTTAAATAAGCAGGGTGACAATATACAGCCTTGACGTACTCCTTAGGAGATATATAAAATATATAATTTTATACTCATATGCATGTGCATGTTAAGTTGCTTCAGTCATGTCTGACTATTTGCGATCCTATTGGACTAGAGCCTGACAGGCTTCCCTGTCCATGAGATTCTCCAGGCAAGAATACTGGAGTGGGTTGCCATGCCCTCCTTCAGGTGATCTTCCTGACTCAGGGATCAAACTTGCATCTTCTGCTGCATTACAGGCAAATTCTTTACTGTTGAGCCACTGGGAAAGTCCTATACACACACACACACACACACACACACACACACACACACACACACATATATATATATATATATATATATAATTTATTTCAAGGAATTAGCTCATGTGATTGTGGGGGCCTGACTAGGCAAATCCAATGTGTCTATAGGGTTGGCTGCCAGAAAGGGCATGCTGAAGACTCTTGGGTAGGAGCTGACACTCCAGTCTACAAGGGAAACTTCTTTAGGTTTGTTATTAAGATCTCTCAACTGACTGCATCAGGTTCATTCATATTATCCAGGGTAGTCTTAATGTAAAATCAACTGACAGCAGATGTTAATCATATCTACAAAACACCCTCACAGCAACAAGCAGATTAGTATTTGATTTATCTGGATACTTGCAGCCTAGCCAAGCTGACTCATAAAACTGACCATCTCAATACTGGATATATAAAAATGAATAAACATGGTCTGTGATCTCAGGATTTACTAGAAGGAAAATATGTTTCCTTTCAACATTTATGCAAGATATAGAACATATTTTAGATTAATACAAGAACTTCTAAAATTTGCATAAATTTTATGCATTAATGAAACATAAAAGAGACATGATGTGAAAAATCCAGCCTATTCATGGCATGGGAACCAGCAGAGATCAGAGAAAAAGGCACTAAACAAGGACTTACTACTCAGTCTTCTCCCCTAAATGTGATTACCTTCCTGTATAATCTTGAGTATGGACTTAACCTCTCTTACCTTCAATTTACCTATTAATACAAAAACAAGTCAACTATCAAAAGTCTCCAATAGCTAACTCAAATGCTTTCTGTGGACAGGTGGAAAACATAAGCAAGTGACACAGATTGGATATATGAATTGAAAAGTGAAAGCGTTAGTCACTCAGTTGTGTCCAACTCTTTATTAGCCCATGGACTGTAGCTGCCAGGCTCCTCTGTCCATGCCTCCAGGAAGGAATACTGGAGCTAGCAGCTACTCTTTTCTCCAGGGGATCTTTCCGACCCAGGTATGGAATCCTAAACTGCAGGTGGATTCTTTACCGTCTGAGCCACCAGGGAAATAGAGTGTATTTAAACAAATTTTCTAGAAAATCACATTAAAGAATCAAGTCACCAGTCTACTATACCTGTATCTTCTGTTCTCTGAAGTTCTTTAACTCTATTTTATAAAATATAAATTTTTAAAAATCATGCCGACATTTAGAAACATGATTAAATACCTACATCCACACCAAACCTTTTGTAACAAATGGCAGGTAAGATTGGAAAGAGGAGTCTCTGTTTTGTTTCAGCATACATATTATTTTTGTAATTAAAAAAGTACTTTTTAATTTTGTAATTAAAATGTAAAAGTGAGAGGAAAAAAGGTTACCTCATTGAGTAATCTTTCTAAAAATTGAAGTCTGTGAAGACAGACTTTAAACATGATAGTTTGTTATAGTTATTAAATACTACACATCATGATGAACATATGTGTTAATGACCTAACACCTTTTCAGGAAAATTAAATCAAGATATTTCTAACAAAGGAAATCTTAGTTGCAGTTCCTAGGTGCCCAAGTGGGGTGGAATTGACATTCACATGTGTGGAGAGGCTCACACTAAGGCCTCTTCTGACCTGCATGTGTGAGAAAAGCCATCTGAAATAAGAGACCCATTGCTTTTTAACCACAGATATCTGGGAGTCCTTAAGCAGCTACAAATCTCACCTCTGATCTTTATTGAAATTAAATTTTTGTGTTCTCCTCTCACACAATTCTTTTCCCAAAACTAATTTGCATAATTTGGTATAATTTGAAATGATTGACATGAATTGTTAATTGTTGGTGTAGATACTCCACCCTCATAGTAGTCAAGTCTCGACGGCAAAGGTTAGAATCCAGTAATGGGCAGTGTGAGTCGAATTATTACTACTTTAATAATCTGTAAACTATGCAAGAAAATGTAATTGTTCTATATTACAAGGGTAGCAGTCCTTCCACTACACAGTTTATTCAAATGTATAATCTAAATAATTGAGTACTTCTGCATACAATAGAGCATTTCCTCATAGGCAAACACCACTTAATAGACAGTTAAATCCAAACGGATGGATAAAATATACCAGAACATAATTGGTTTGCTTTTGATCATTTCACTGATACCAATTTACTTAAAGAGCAAGTCTGGACAAGGTCAGATTTATTGTCACAGAATATCCAGTTAGAGAGGAGTTAAGGGCTTCGGCAATCTTCCTTCAACCTGCACACATGAAAGTCGGATAGAAATGAAATCTTGACCAAATGTCTGACTTTGTCTTCCCATAGCACTGACTACTACAAACACTTGATAAAAATGTAGTCTATCATCTTGCTAGATATCAACCTACTATAAATCCTTCTGAATAGCTGGAGAACATCAGTTTAAAAAGATAAGTGAAATAATCATTAACGACTCTTCTTAAAAAGTAAAAAGCAGCTATACTTCAAAGTCATAATTAAATTACAATATTTCATGTAATCTTGAATGTTTTCCTTAACTGTCCTAAAGAAAATTTGAAATTTGAGGAAGCATAGAGGTGAATAAAACATGCATACACACAGAGGTAGGGAAGCAAATGGCATCATCTCCATTTTACAAATAAGGAAATTATACTTAAGGTGATTGATTAGTTCAAAACTGCAGAATTAACAAATGGTGAAGCCTGAACTTTTTTAAAAAAATTAATTAACTGAAGTATAGTTGATTTACCATGTTGTGTTAGTTTTAGGTGTACAGCAAAGTGATTCAGTTATACTCACGCACATATATATATATATATGGGTCTCCTATATTGCAGGCAGATTCTTTACCATCTGAGCCACCAGGGAAGCCACATACACACACACACACACACACACATACATGTTCTTTTTCAGATTCTTTTCCATTATAGGTTATTACAAGATACTGACTACAGTTCCCTGTGCTATACAAAAGGTCCTTGCTGTTTATCTACTTTATATGTAGTAGTATGTATCTGTTAAGGAAAAGCCTGGATTTGGATCTATTCGGTCTCACTGTGAAGTCTGTGCTGTTTCAAAAGCAATGCTTCCGGCACTTAATCCACAGGTTTGTTAAAAAGTCTCTTGAAGTGGCTCTATAAGTAGCATCTTATAGATGAAGACTTCAATTATTATTCATTTTATTTTTGGTTAAGTAACTAGCTCATGGGTTAAATATAACTATTTGTTAATGGCTTATATCTGTCCTTAAGAATATGTTCTACTCTCTGTTGTAAAATCCTCTATATCTGACTGTAGCCATTTTGTAGCCAGTTAGCACAAAGCTGAAAAATTGAAGAATTTAAAAGTCACTGAATGGTTCCTTGGATTTATGTTTTAACAGTTGTTGCATTTAAGCAATAACAAAAGTATATGGAGAAGGGAATGGCAACCCACTCCAGTTTTCTTGCCTGGAGAATTCCATGGACAGAGGAGCCTGGCAGGCTACAGTCCATAGGGTCGAAAAGAGTTGGACACGACTGAGCAACTAACACTATTACTACTATGGAGATAAAATATAAGAATTAAAATAACTTTTTAAGTAATTCAAAGATCTCCTCTTTCCTCCCTCTCAACATGAATTTTTCTAAAATTACATAATACAAACACAAATCTTCCTATACATGTTTATATCAAGCAGGGACTACTGTCCACACCAAAGATAGAATCATTGAAGGTACATGGACTGCAAGCTATGGTGATTGGAAAATGTGTGTTAATGGCATCTGTCTATTCCTAATAACTGTTAATTTCATTGAAAAAGCTGTAAAAAGAAATTCTTCACTTCTATGTATTCTAAAGTGTTTTTTACTTAGTTTTTTAAAAATCATACTATTTATCTTTCCAAACTTTCTTTTAAAATAAGTATGTATTATATAAACAAATATGCATATAATATGCTTATATTTATCAATTGAGAAAAGTAATGCATGTTGACTGTATGAAATTTGAAGCATGAAAAAATGTAAAAAAAGAAAACAATACCTCATATATCAGAATTTATCATCCAATGCCTAATTTGAGCTGCAAATTCCTTTATTTGTTTAGAAACGTTTAGTGAACATTTTCTCAGAATCGTAAATATTATTCTACAGCATCATTTCAATGGACATATATAGTATTTTTATTATTTGGCTCTAATATAACGGGTCTAGCCAATTTTTTACTTGAGATATATAGAATTCTAACTGTTATGTTTGTACATAATTATATCCTTTGGATTATTTTCTACAAGTAAAACTTTGGATTCAAATTTGTATTAGTATTTTTACAACCTTGCATTCACATCATCAAATTATCCTCCAACAAGATTATATGAATTCACTCAAGTACATAAAAACTTAACTAAACTCTTGCCTACCTAGACTCTTCCATTTTTATTTTAGTGCTAATTTGCAACAAATCTTGTCTGTGGTGCCAAAGTATTTACTAACAAGGGCATTTAAAGACACAGGCATGCTAACTGAGGAAAGATGTATTTACATACTTAATAGCCACACAATTCTAAAGACTTGTTTCCTCCCTTTTGATATACAGAAAATAAAAATATTTCTAAGCCTACTTTTTGAATCTGCCTCTAACTGTATCACTGTGTTTACCAGAAAAACATAAACTACAGGAATTTGTTTCTTTATAGTATTTCTATATCGTGCAATGTTTTGGGCTTTATGTGTATATATGGGAGATACGGGGGCTTGCTTGTGTATTTATGAGTCTGCAGAAATGTTTGTGGATGCAGTGATAAGGTTAAGATCAAATGAATGGAAAATTTTCAGTTTTACTTTTTTTTAACGACCAAATACCATAAGTTACTCATATGTATACTATTTTATTGGTCCACTGATTACCGACAATTTTCCATCATGATAATTTTTATCTTTTCAAGGAGTTTAGGTCTAACAACAACAAAACTGATTTTTTTTCCAGTTTTGTTTCTAAAGTTTCTTATGAGCAATTTGAAGGGCTTTTTTGGTGAAAATGTTCAAGGGGGTTTATTACCATTAATCTTTCTTGAGGGTGTGTATAATTCATCTCACCAGCCATCAGAATTCCCAGAGGGTAAATTACTCTGGAGATCTCTGTGCCCTCACACTGTATCAAATTGACCTGCTTCTTGTTTGCCATTTTTGTGTACTACATTGCTTATTTAACAAGAAACAGAATGATTGTAATTCTGAGAAGGTCCTTTGATAGTAGTTTTGACACTCTGCCTGAATAATGACCCTCATTATGGTGCCTGTGACAGCCTCTGAAAGTCCTGATTTATGAATATATCACAGGTTCAGCATTAGAGCTCCCCACTCACTTACTACTGATATAGACAGAGATATGGACAGACTCCTTTGGAATAGACAGAGGCTGAGATAATTGCACGATTATGACCATTCAAATCATCTCTTCCCCTGATTTAACAAAGCTCTGCTATTTCATTTGGATTGTCTCTGAAGTTATTAGGAACCTTTGACAAAATGTTTATTAGAAGAATGTGTTTCAGAGTAACTGTGCTGGTGACAGAGGTGGAAGTTATTCATATTTTTCTTTCCTCAGCCTCAGCTAAATTCCTATTACAAATACTCATTAATGGTTGATGTGATAATAGACTGTTAGAAGCAAGATTAGCTAAGAGCAAAAAGTCTGTGTCCTTGATAAAACAAATTACAAGACACTCTGTAAACACTTTTTTGTGCAAAATGTTGTTGATTTATTGTTTTCTCTATAGTGATTATTTAAATAAATGTAGCTCATTTAGTTCATTTGCCAAACTGTATAATTTTGTTCTTTGTGAAGGGGTTATATGCAAAAGCCTCAAGGAATCACATCCCCATTAATCTTTTTACAAGTGCAATAAATAAATAAAGAGACATGGTTTAATTTTGCCAGTTAGAAGATATTTAAATAACAGTGGTGGTAAACTGATTTCTATTTCCACCATTTGATAAAGGCATGTGAATGCACTTTTTCTTGTTCCTAGTTTAAATAAATAGAAGAAAAACATAACAAAGTTATCAAGGCCATAAGAAACAAAGTTCTTTTCAATTATCTACAGTCCTATACACTGACTCTTTTAAAAAAGTAATGCTCATTTCATGCTTTTCCACTTATATTTTGAAAATATCTTCAGGGTCTGTAATGTATTATAAGGAAATTTTAATTTATTTAAGAAAAAAACATGAAACATGGTACCATACAATATAAAAAATAAATTCATGATTGTTTTCTTACATATCCTTTACTCATCAGGAATAAAGTGATATAATCTTCTTGTGGTTTCATTAAGAATAGAGGAAAGCTGAAGAGTCTTTCTAGATATTCACAGTTGATTCCTTTTGAGACTATCATCGTCAGATGACCCTTGAGATTAAAAATACATAGCTACTAAGGGCAGTGGTTGAAAGTTAATTTTAAATGAAGTCTGGTAATGACCTGGAGTAAATTTAATAAGAACCCTTCATTTTATAGCAAAAGCAGTCACTTAAAACATAATAAGATGATTCTGAAATTTTTAAACAAAGTGATTGGATTGAATTCCTTTTAGCAAGCTGAAAATTTTCAAAAGATCTTTTACATCCACAAAGCCTTTATTCTTAATTCATTAACATATTTTTAGAAAGTCTATTTCTAAAGGGGAAAATGTTTGCCACCTCTGCAGTGGAAGTGTCCTTAATGAAATGGATCTTTGAAGAACTTCTATCACCTGTTTCATTGTACAGATTTTGTAAAATTTCCAAAGGTGATTTCTCCTTTTGCTTTCCAGCTAAAATAAGCCTCACACAGAAGTATGAGGTGGTACAAAAGTATTTTAGAGCATAACAAAACCTTCTAGACCTTAATAACTATACATGACTGATCTGTCCTCTCTAGCAAGGTTAACCGTTTCTCCCAAGGAGTTAAGTGGCATATAAACTATTGTTCACATCATTTGTGTTAACAGGATAGGATGACCTCAAATAGTGTAGTTGCCATACATGGTACCTGCACAATGCATCCATCAACAAAGGAAAAGGACCACGGGCAGATTTGACTGTACGTGTATCAGGATTCTATAAGGATAAATGCCTAACCTCACTCCATAGCAAAAAGTAATTACAGAGCCATTGTTTCTCTACTGTTCATATTTTTTATGGTTCTTTAGAAATATGTGCTATTTAGTTATTGAGTTGATATCTGTACTGTATTATATTTTATACAAAGCACCCAGACTACAGTGGAGAACAATCAAATACCTGTGAGATCATTTTGCTCTCGCAGGAAGTCAACAACAGATATAAAATATAGATAAAGGAATAGTTTAAATTCAGTAGTTAACTTTTAGACTTAAATTATCTAATTAACAATAGACTGAAAAGCCAAATTTTAAAATTTTATTCTTAAAAATTTGCATGCTCCATTTAGAGTGTATCCTTCTTTCATACATATTCACAGAGGCTTCTATTTGTATTTTTATAATGCATCAATTCTTTTTCCATGTGTGCCTTCCTTCCTACTCTTAAATATTCTCACCTTATTCTATGCATGCCTTTATGCAGGTGTTGAAAGTGAAAGTCACTTAGTTGTGTCTGACTCTTTGTGACTCCTTGGCCTATACAGTCTGTGGAATTCTCCAGGCCAGGATACTGGAGTGGGTAGCTGTGCCCTTCTCCAGGGGATCTTCCCAACCCAGGAATCAAACCCACGTCTCCCACATTGCAGGTGGATTCTTTATCAACTGAGCCACCAGGGAAGTAAGAGAGAAATAGCAAAACATTTGTTTACACACACACACACAACACACACACACACACACACACACACACATACATGTCATTAAGATTTTGAGACAAATGTTAGTGACCATTCCAGCAAATACCGCTGAGTAGCACACAAATGGAAAAACTCTGACATGAAAGACAATATCAGGGCAAATCAAGTACACATATTTGCATGTTCAGCCAGGAGTGCTGCTTAGCTTCACAGTCAAAGTTATTGCTAATTATCAAAAGAATATGAAATTTGGCTTCTTAATCAAATCTATATCTTCCCCTCAAAGGAATCAGGTACTATATATTCAGTCTTTATTCCCCCCAGATGAGGAAACAGTATCAGGATTTGATAACTATGTAAGAAAATGGAGAATAACTTTCTGACCTACAGCTGCCTTTCAGGGACCCTAGAAATTTTCAGTGTGTTCAACTTATAGTAACTTCTCTATAATTTGGAGTTTACTGACAGCAAGATATACAGTTTGCATTACATTAAACACTATTGATTATTCTACTAAAACAGTATTCTGGTAAAAGCTGGATGTTCCAAAG
The DNA here is from genome assembly GCA_024291935.2 of Okapia johnstoni. Taxonomy (NCBI): domain Eukaryota; kingdom Metazoa; phylum Chordata; class Mammalia; order Artiodactyla; family Giraffidae; genus Okapia; species Okapia johnstoni. The sequence continues at coordinate 60,924,072 of CM044312.1, forward strand.
TAAATGTTTATCATTTAAGTGTTGTCTCACCAATTCTGTGGTAACTGGTATTCTTATCTGGATGAGAGTCAAATGACAGAATCGTGATTTGGTGGATTATTGTTTCAATAATAATTTTTATTATGAAATGGGTAGGAAGTTTAGGTAAGGATGAGATAGGGAATATCTGAAATGAGGCAGAATATATTCTCCAAGAAAGTTTAGGTAAATTATAGGGTTTGTATCATTTAGAGACATTTTTACTTGTGTTTCTGTTTCATGATACTTAAAAATGACTTGGGGATTTACATACATTTAATGGATTAGATAGATATGATGAAGATATGATGAAGTCCACTAGCAGCTTTCTGCAAAATAAGCCTTCACCAGTCTTCCTTATAGCAATTTACTCTTTTATTCAGTGCAATATGACTCATTTTAATATTTTATTTAGCTGTTTTTCTATGTAAGCAGTGTTAAAGCGAGAAGATACACACACACATCTGCTTTTGAAAAGGTAAAAGTCTGTTGTGTGTGTGTGTGTGTGTGTGTGCGCACGCACGCACTCAGTCACATCTGATTCTTTGCATCTCCATGGATTGTAGCCTTCCAGGTTCCTCTGTCCATGGAATTTTTCCAGACAAGAATACTAGAGCAGGTTGCCATTTCTTATGCCAGGGGATCTTCCCGACCCAGGAACCGAACTCGTGTTTCGTGACTGACAGGCAGATTCTTTACCCCTGAGACACCTGGGAAGCCCCATTCCATACGGCAGTTGTCCCTTAATCAATGGATTACATAGTAGATGATTAATAAGATTTGGTTGACTGAATGTTTGCAGTGAATGACTGAAGCAGGGTGATCACATATTGGGGCCCATCAATATATCAATGACCACATTCATTCTTAACAAGGCCTTTTGTTGTGTCCTGGACTCTCTTTTCTTTAGCTTCAATGCCATGCTGTTTAACAATTGGTCTTGTCAAACTGGTCTTAAGAAAGGATACAAACTTTCAGCTATGAGATAAGGTCTGAGGATTGCATGGTATGTATTGCGTGGTAACTGTAGTTGAACACAGTAAGGAAAAAAAAAGAGAGAGATAACTAGATGAGTCGATGGACATGTTAACTAGGAGTAGGAGTCCTTTCATAAGGTATACATAGATCATCATGATGTACACTTCAAAAATCATACAATTTTACCCATCATATCTCCATTAAGATAGACAAAAAAGAACATTTTCAAGTGGCTATTTTAATGTAAATCAACTAATATGATGAAAAAGAAATAGGGGACTACCATGTAAACAGAGATAAAAAGAATGTGCTGAAGTCACTACTAAGGTCTAGGGAAGAACCTGGAGAGTTGGTCTGTCTTAGAGTCCAGGAAGGGAAAAGGTTAAAGAGAAGCTGTAGTAAACTTCACAGGAACAAGGATTTGGCTCCAGGTGACTGAATAACTATTTAGAAACCACCGTGATAGCCAAGCTCAGTGACGGTTCTCCTTTCTTAACCCGGGAGGCGATAAGGCCAGGGAGATATACTACTTTCCAAGGGACACAGCTGTGAAGACTGTGATGATTTCTGGGGGGAACTATGTTTTTGATAATGAAGAAACTGAAAGATGTAAAGAATATTTTGATGATATGTAAGAAAAATTTCAGTACTAAAATATTGTTTAGTGGAGACAAAAGAAAGTTTATGGAGGAGTTGGAGTGAAGTGCACATAGGCCCCTGAGTTAAATTGAAGTTGGATAAGGGTGGGGATCTGAAGCCTGATACCTGACTTGAGATGTGGCAGAGAAAGTCTTAGGATATAGGATATAGGAAAAAGGAGTTGGCAGGCAGTCCTATAGATCTTCTATTTAAAGAGAAAAACCAGAAATTCTATAACTGATAAAATGCATAAAACTAAGTGACTAGTTCAAATTGATAGTTTGGCTGCTGAAACTTTACAGAGCTGAGTATTATTCCTTCATTAGAGAGCCCTAGTTTTTCTGAAGTAGGCAGTGGATAAAGGGGATGTACGGAGAATGAAATAAAGAAAAATAGTTTAACTGCATCTTAAAAAGATGTTTCAAATATGAAATTAATAGATAGCTAAAGGTCGTATGAGTTTGATTAAATAATCCACCTAGATTTTAGCTAAAAAGGAATTTCAAATATAAATAAAGTTTGTGTTTTTTTTCCCTCTGTAATCACTACACCTCATGATTTGAGACCATAGCTAAATTTTTCTCATGACTTTTGTATCAATTCACAAAAATGAAAACCTGTTTCCTTGCAACAACGTTTCCTCTTGCAACACCATTGACGGAGCACACTGGTGACTCATCATTTCACATCCTCAGCTTTCATTTACGTTAAAAGAAAATTAACCTTCCTTCCCTGGAAGAAGGCTCGGTTGCCAGAAATCACGAGCTAAACATGGAATTTATATTCTACCATCAGGAAGAGAGTTCTCTGCTCCTGCTCTTATCTGGACCTTGGAAAATAGCTCCGTTACCCTTAGTGCTAACTTTGCTATTGGCAGTGGAACTGCCCCTAGGGCTGCTGTAGGGTCAGCCTGCTGATGGCCTGTCTTTTTCTCCCAGGTGTTATTGATGCAGAATAATCCTCAGTTCCCTGTGATTAAAGAGTCAGAGTTGAGGTTGCAGCATTTTCCTACTTTGTCTCTGGAACCCCCATAAACTGCATTAGAAAAAAACCCACAGCAATTATTTAAAAAGGGGGGAGGGATCTTTTGAATGCATTTTTTTCCTTTTTCTCTAACAACAGAATATAAATGTATTTTTAAAAAGATTCTTTAGAGATGCTGTTTGTTGCACAATGAGGTATATTCTTTTTTGATTCTTTCCTGGTAGAACTTTGTCCCCTGTACACATTATTGTTATTGACAGCAGTTCTAAAGCCTTTAAAATAAGAAGAAATTAAACAGCGAATCAGTAAAGATTAGCTATTTACTGTAGATTACTAGCTTATCATTCCCATAATTACAATAATGGTTGCTGATGGAAATTCTATTTATGTGAATCATTTTATTCTTGTTATTTACTATTATTAATGTTACCATTATTATCTTCTTACCCTTCAGTTCACAAGATGTATCTACTCAGTGAATTTTAATTCCAGTAACTTGCTATTATACTGTACATAATCCTATCAAAGACTGTCCTTCATGCAACATTTTCAGTGATATATTATCATAGAGACCGTTAATGAATGAGCTTCATATCTTACTAATACTATTTTAGATACTAGTTTTTATTAATTTCCCAAGTTGTAATTCTTCATAGACTACCTGTGCCTGTCTTATATTAAAGTTATGTTTTTCATTTTTACATGGAGATTTCAAAGGAAAGCATTAACTTTGTGTCTTTAAAAATACATTTTACTTCATGGATTCTCAATGATTACATTATCATAATGCCCATGCTTTGTTCTCTTATACTTGTAACAAGTTAATTTTCAAAATTTCCTTTACTTTGGATTCCAATTTTATGTTAGCAATCAAAATTAAAACAGTAACACTATGATCTTTCTGACATGCAACTGAGACAAGAAATAACTTGAAAAACAAGCCAACTGCACTCTGTCCTTTGACGAAGATCCAGACACTATAGTCAAATAAAGGAAATGATTATGTCAACTTTTGTACATACTATCTCTAAGCATTATTACTTGAAAGTAAATACAGTCATCGTACAGAAGGTACTGTGCTCCTTGGAAGTAATTTATTTCACTGAAATGCCTTATTTGTTTTATTTTAAAGAGATTAAGAAAGTGAGCAACAAGAAAGCTATTTGTTTAGCTTTGAGTCAAGTCTTTTTCCCTTGTCATATGATTCTGATCACAGGCTGTTGCTATACAAAATAATTTGTGCTGAAATTTTATTTTTACTCATTTCCTCACGCTGGGAATTTGGTAGAATGGTTTGGATTTCTTTTTATATGTTGCTACAGGAAAGGTCAAACAGAGAGAATGTAGATTAAATAAGTTTAGATTGTAGCTACATTCCTTTGTAATTACATTAAAACATTCTAACAGTATAAAATCAGTGGCCAATATTAAAATGTCCTTAAAACTATGCTATGTATAGAACATGTAAATAAGCTTAGATCTCTTTGAAGGAAGATTAAATATATATGTGATATTCTGTAGCTGAGATTAATAGCTAGGGAGAAATGCATTATTATGGTAATATAAACTTATAATATATTTAGTATATAGCTATAGCATTCAAGATAAACAAAACAGATCCCTGTTGCTATTTTGGGTTGATATGGTTCATTAGTCTTTTCATTACATCTGTTTGTTTTTCCATACCTCTCCAAATTTATACAAATGTAGCAAATACATATATACTAGGATAACTAGACCAGTGGCAATTGGAAGCAACTTGAAGAAAGAAGGAAAAGCAAAGGAAAAAAAAAATTTATACATAAACACTGAAATAAAACCCCATCTGCCTGTCTAAGTTTTGATCCCTTGGTCTGGAGGATCATCTGGGAGGAGGACACGACAACCCACTCCAGTATTCATGTCCGGAGAATCCTATGGACAGAGGAGCCTGGTGGGCTACAGTCCATTGGGTAACAAAGAACTGGGCATGACTGAAGCGACATAGCAGGCATACATGCTGCTTGTCTAAAAGGAAAAGCCAAAGTGCTAGAAAAGTTACCATTATAAGACTATATTCCTAGCATATATAGTCCACTCAATAAATCTTTTGTCTAATATGGTGATGGTTTTGATATTGTGTCAGTGGGTATGGATATATTTCATGCTTCTACTTCCACAAGTGTAGTGGTACTAAGGAAAAAAATGGCTAACATTTAGTGACACTTATTATATTCCAATTGGAGAAGGCAATGGCATCCCACTCCAGTACTCTTGCCTGGAAAATCCCATGGATGGAGGAGCCTGTTAGGCTGCAGTCCATGGGGTCGCTAAGAGTCGGACACGACTGAGCGACTTCACTTTCACTTTTCACTTTCACTCATTGGAGAAGGAAATGGCAACCAACTCCAGTGTTCTTGCCTGGAGAATCCCAGGGAATGGGAAGCCTGGTGGGCTGCCGTCTATGGGGTCGCACAGAGTCGGACACGACTGAAGCGACTTAGCAGCAGTAGGAGCATGATATTCCAATAGTGTTTTCATCATTTTACCTTAGAAGTGACTTTATAAGATAAATACTATTATTACTTCACAAAAGGTCACACAATTGTTACGTGTGGGAGTTTGAATGGTGATCATCTCACCCCAGAGTCAAAGTGAGCCAAAATAATAAACTGACCTCTTCCCATGTATTATATCCTACAACAAACAGAGACAAATTCTGTCAAAAGCTCTGTTTGGTGTATAGCTCCTCTACATGTTAACAACAGAAAAATTAGACCCTACAAGTCTCTGCAAGCAGTTTGATGAATCCTTGCAATCTGAATTCAAATTTCAGGTTCTTGAAGTTCCGTTTGTAAGAAAAATTCTAATGCTTTACTGGAAAGTTCATGATGCAAGTATGCTTTTGTATTTTTTTGCAACCTTTTTCTGAAGACCTGTATAGACTGTATAGACTTACAATTTTTCTAAAGTGTACAAACTTACTAACTATAAAGTTACATAATAACTTTTAGCAATATCAAATAAAAGATTGTTAAAATTGTAAAGAACATACATGTCTCATCCTTGACAGTGTTTGGAAAACAAGTTAACAGTATCTTTACTAATCACAACTACATCATTAATGTGTAGATTTATATTTTGCATGTATCACTGGTGATAATGTTCCATACATTACAATTTCATAAGGTATCTTATATTTCAAGAGTCTAAGACAATACGGAGCACAGAACAGGCCATCACAAAATATTTCTTGAAAAAATAAGTAAAAAATTAAAATGATAATGGGACAACAAAGCTGAACTTTTAAAAATTGGTCTTTTCAACATGTGTTATTAAAATTGAAAAAAACTCCATTAACAGAAATTACAATTTTTAAAAATTCAGGGAAACCTCAACTTCTATATAAGTTAGAAACCTGGCATGAAGAAGTAGATGTTAAGGGAAAAACCACAGGTGCTGTTGCCCCTTCTTGGGCTAGTAACCTTGAGAGCCTTTAGTAGTTAGAAGATGTTATTGAAAAGGACAGTGAACAGTGCCAAGAGAGAGCCTGCTGGAGAGCCTGCTCCACGGAGAGGGTCATCCTATAGAAGTTAGGGGATTTGATGAAGGGACACAGCCAGTCACAGTCATCAGCAAGCAGGGAGTTGGGGCAATGTATCCAAACCTCACTCTCTTTTTCTCCATACCCTTGAGCATGTTATTCATTGGCTGAACACAGGCAAAAGCCACAGAGTGAGAGAATCCACACAAGTGGTATACACAAGTCAGCCAGCAAGGCACAGAGTTGGAAGGAGAAAGGTGGAGAGTAAACTCAGAGAGCCAAACAACAGGCATCCAGCACAACATACAACATTCAGATTCCATTTTTCCACATCTCCTCTTACTAAATTTAAATATTTAGATCTTGAATATTTGTAATTATAAATAGAGTGATAATAAAAGAACGCTGTTCACATTTCCTTTGCTTGGATTACTACTTGAAAAGTTTTACCAAGACTAATATATATGATACAGCAATATGCTGGCTTTACTCTATACCACCAATTGTTTTCTCAGAGTTTAACCAATATTTCCTGCCACTAACAATAAATAACCATGATTATTTTGATACTTTTGTTAGTATTATTCTTTTTAATTTTTAAAATAATGAATACATAATGGTTTGAATGTTAACTCTGACCTCTAAGAGTTCACATACTGTTGTTTCTATTTCCTTGTCAATAAAGGAGGACTGTCCTAACATTCAAATAACCAAAGAAGACAGTGCCTTATTATTGCTTTAACAACTAAAATATATTAATCTAGCACATGCAGCTATCTGCTAATTTCTTAAATGGATTTATACTTCTTTTCTTACTAACATGATTGAATATTTTCTTTCATGGTTGTTTGTTGTTGTTGAAAACATTTTCTTCATGTTACCTATCAATTATAATGGAGGCACATTATCTTCTTATTGTGTGTTCTTCTTATATACACAGATACAATTAAATGTTACACTTAACGAAAATATGACCTGATATATCTCCCTCAATTTATTCTGACTACTGAAAATTTAAATTCAGATTTAGCAAGATGTATTAAATTTCTGAGGTAGTATTCTTGGTTTTTCAAAACTCAGTACAAATACACATTTTAATCGCTTTGGACTGCTATAACAAAAATACTATAAACTGGGGGGGGGTTAAGTGACAAATATTTTTACAGTTTTGGAGGTTAAAAAGTCCGAGTTAAGGCACCAACAGATTCAGTGTCTGGTAAGGGCCTGTCTCCTGTGTCAACAGCAGTGTTCTTGCTGTGTTCTCCCATTGTGGAAGGGGCAGGGAGTACTCTAGGATCTCTTTTACAAAAGCACAAATCCCATTTATGAGGGCTCCACCCTCAGACCTAACCATGTCCCAGAGGTTCCATCTCCCAATATCATCACATTAAGGATTATTAGGTTTCAAAATGTGTATTTGGGGAGACACAGACTTTCAGACTATAGTGGTAGCTAAATAATTACAGCTTATTGCCAAATAGAGTTTTCTCCTGTGTTGTTGGAAGAGGGTGTTTGCTATGACCAGTGTGTTCTCTTGGCAAAACTCTATTAGCCTTTGCCTTGCTTCATTCTGTACTCCAAGGCCAAATTTGCCTGTTACTCCAGGTATTTCTTGAATTTCTACTTTTGTATTCCAGTCCCCTATAATGAAAAGGACATCTTTTGGGGGCGTTAGTTCTAGAAGGTCTTGTAGGTCTTCACAGAACCATTCAACTTCAGCTTCTTCAGCATTATTGTTCGGGGCATAGACTTGGATTACTGTGATATTGAATGGTTTGCCTTGAAAACAAACAGAGATCATTCTGTCATTTTGAGATTGCATCCAAGTAATGTACTTTTGACTCTTTTGTTGACTATAATGGCTACTCCATTTCTTCTAAGCGATTCTTGCCCACAGTAGTAGATATAATGGTCATCTGAGAACTAAAGAGCCTCTTGATGAAAGTGAAAGAGGAGAGTGAAAAAGTTGACTTAAATCTCAACATTTGGAAAACTGAGATCATGGTATCGGGTCCCATCACTTCATAGCAAATAGATGGGGAAACAATGGAAGCAGTGAAGATTTTATTTTTGGGGGCTCCAAAATCACTGCAGATTGTGACTGCAGCCATGAAATTAAAAGACGCTTGCTCCTTGGAATAAACATTATGACCAACCTAGACAGCATATTAAAAAGCAGAGATATTACTTTGCTGACAAAGGTCTATCTAGTCAAAGCTATATTTTTTTCAGTAGTCATGTATGGATGTGAGAGTTGGACTGTAAAGAAAGTTGAGTGCTGAAGAATTTATGCTTCTGAACTGTGGTGCTGGAGAAGACTCTTGAGAGTCCCTTGGACAGAAAGGAGATCCAACCAGTCCATCTTAAAGGAAATCAGTCCTGAACATTCATTGGAAGGACTGATGCTGAAGCTGAAACTCCAATACTTTGGCCACCTGATGCAAAGAGCTGACTCATTTGAAAAGATCCTGATGTTGGGAAAGATTGAAGGCAGGAGGAGAAGGGGATGACAGAGGATGAGATGTTTGGATGGCATCACTGATTCAATGGACACGAGTTTTAGTAAACTCTGGGAGTTGGTGATGCTGGCATGCTGCAGCCATGGGGTCGCAAAGAGTCGGACACAACTGAGCAGTCGCAGAACTGAAATATTTATACAGTTTGCTTATAAATTATAAGAATGTCAAATTTAGTAGCTTCCTTTTCTAAAAACTTTTTTTCTGGAAGATGGCTGTTCTGGTTTTTTGATTTCTAAACTCTTAGATCACTTTGGTTTTACCTCTTCTATGATGTTTCTCATGTATTTTCTATAATTTTAATTATTTGTCTTTATGTACAATTGATACTATTACTTGATTGGTTCCCAAAAGTCAGGGGCCATTTTTTAATCCTATTTTGAAAAAAATCAACAAAACTATGAAATAGGCAGTATATCATCTACAGTGATTATTTGAATAGTTATTCAGAAAATTCTGTAGGTTCACATTTCAGCTCCTTAAGATAATATAAAGCACAATATATGTACATAAACCCTCTTTCTACTCTTGACTGTAGAATTACTTACCTGTTGTAAGCCTCAAAATTAATACAAACTAACAAAAATAGTTTCTTTAAAACTAATGAAAATAGTTTATATGAGCATTATATAGTTTATATAAGTGAAAAATCATTAGTTTAAAGGATATATATGCTGTATTCTGCAAAATATTTTGTATTGCAAGCCATAACAAATATGTGTGTGTGTTAGTCTCTCAGTCATGTCTGTTAGTCTCTTTGCGACCCCACAAACTGTAGCCTGCCAGGCTCCTCTGTCCATGGGATTCTCCAGGCAAGAACACTGGAGTGGGTTGCCATTCCCTTCTCCGGGGGATCTTCCCGACCCAGGGATCGAACACAGGTCTCCTGCATTGCAGGCAGATTCTTTACCATCTGAGCTACAGGGAAGATCTTAACAAATATAGCATCACTTAAAATTTAAAAAAAATTTCAAGCAAGATTCAGTTCAGTTCAGTTCAGTCGCTCAGTCGTGTCTGACTCTTTGCGACCCCATGAATTGCAGCACGCCAGGCCTCTCTGTCCATCACCAACTCCCGGAGTCCACCCAAACCCATGTCCATTGAGTCAGTGATGCCATCCAACCATCTCATCAAGCAAGATTACATCAAAATAAAATAACTACCAATTATTAATCACTTACCATATGCTGGGTTTAGAGTTAGGTGCTCTAGACGTATATAGTCTGCCAGTAAGAACCTGATCAGGCCTGAGCAGAATCAGGGCTAGGCAGAACAAAGAGGAAGGTTTTCCAACAGTGAAGTCAGTACATTTAGATAACAAGGAATACACCAACAGTAACAACATCTAGAGTTCAGATAAGATGTCTGACACTTTCTCAAAAAAAGTACATGTGAATTTTCTAGTGGCGGATATTATTAAATGTTCTGAATTCCATAGCTAATTTTCCTGCTTGTAGTAGAATTAGAAAGAGAGAATTAAATATTAATTATAAATACATGAAAAATGTTAATTAAATATTATAGCTAAATGGAAATATTCAGCATAAACACATGAAAAATTGTGCTCTCGGAAGCAATAGAGACGAATGATTTTGTTTTTGTGTGTGTGCATATATATATATATTTATATACATACATACATATGCTTTATATATATAGATAACTTGCAGTTCATTTTAAGAAAATTCAAGTTAACACAAGTTTTGCTTGACCTAGAAAAAGGAATTTACAAAAATAATGTATTCTGAAAACTGAACTGTTGACAACAGTTTCCCACCTCAAATGCCTGTCATAAATACAATTATTTTTCACAGCTCACTCACATTCGTTTAGAGTGCTATTGTTGTTTTCCTGATTGTTTTGCTTAAGAAATCAGAAAGGCTGCTTTACGCTAACTGGAGCTTATACGTTCACAGTAAATCTAGACATGAAAATCAATAGAAACATTTAAACCTGTGACGCTGGAGAAGTGCCTCGCAAAAAAGATCAAATGCTAAGAATCGAGTCTCATAGACACTGTGGCGCATTATCACTACACGTGAAGGCTTGTTGACACTATTCTGTTTATCAAGCAGCTGCAATACAATTTGAAAACCATGAGACTGTTTAAAGGATCTTCAGGCTTATTAGTGAGGTCTCGTCAACTGTGGGAGGATGCCAGTACTGCAGACATGCTTCCTTAGCCGCTGAAGGCACTGCCCGGGTTAGTCTGTGAGCTCACCGTCGGTGCGAGAGGATCAGCAGTGAGGACGGTGGATGGCAGAAAGAAGTGCTTTCCCTGTTAGGGAGGAAGTGAGGCATCCGAACAGAGAGGAGGGGGGATACATAGATCGGGATCCATGAGAAATAAGAGAGAGATTCACAGACTTACCAAAAAGAAACCCCCGTACCTTCTTCATCCTCTCAGATGTCTCTTGTCCTCTTTTAGGAGTTCACAAATCTTTCAAAGTTTTCCTCCCATCTGAGAGGTCAACCATTTTTTTAAGCAAGTTCCGGTTGTTCTGAAACTTCTATTTCCTTTCAGTGAGTTTTTCTCTTGGCTCCCCCAGATGTATTCTATGCTTATTTTCAATTTTCATGGATCTTACAGGACACTATAAATAGTAGCAGCAGCTATGTCAACTTTACCACTAAGCTTTATTCTAAAGGAATCTGTGTCTTATGGGAAATTATGAGGTTGTGAACTACCTTCTACACCTATGAGAAATAGTGAATCGTCATGCTTTATAAACTAGCATTTACACAGGCATGCACATATACTTTCACACATACCTTTCAATCTGAAACTTTCTACTCTGCCAGCAATTCTCAGTGAAAGATGATTCTGGTAAGGAGAACAGTAAGCAAAACTAAGCATTTAAGGATGCATATAATGTGAGAGTTGTGAAGTGTGTGTGTGTGTGTCTGTTGTAAGAAAATTGGGAAACTCAAATTAACAAGCATAAATAGGCCAAAAAGCAATGACAAAGTATTCTACATTACTGAGCAGGAAAAAATAAGATAAACATATCAATTTTCTCAAAATGTATTCACAGGTTTAATTCACTCCAAATTTTTATTGCAGAATTATTCAGAAATGCATGACAACAAAATAGAGTATTTAGAAAAAGAAGAGCTCTTTAAAGTGGTAAAGTCTGTTATAATTTAATAACAGTTAAAACTGATGATGGCATTAAAAACACAATAAGAAAGTAAAGGAAGTTCACTGTTTGCTTGAATTCTAAATAAGAAAAACAAAGAGACAAAAATAACAGTAGGGTAGTATGACAGGGCCAAAGGCCAAGTTATTTTTTAAGACATTGGAAGGACTATTTTTATATAAAGATAAACAATTAGAGCACTTTACAATATACAATTTTAAGTTTTATTTGTCAATTAAAATTAATAAACAAACATCAGCCATTTAAAAATATCAAAAACATGACGTTTTCAGAGACGAATTCACAGGAATTGGAATTGAGATATTCATTTATTCATCCCTAAGGGTGCCTCCCTTCAGTTTGACTGAGGAAAATAGGTTCAGTTTTTCTTATATAATATAAATAACACTGGAGTAAGATTGCATCTGTCATAGATGAAAATACCATATTTATGTCTTCTTATAATCCATTCATTGCTTTATGGACCCAAAGTCCTCCAGGGAGTGTCACAAATCCACATAATGTTCCTGAGTGTTACGTTTTGCATTTGGATCTATGATTTAGCTGACAGATGTGAATAAACACTTGGAGTCCAGGAACTCTCTGATAACTGCACATGTGGAGACCAAAGAGTGCAAATTCCTTTAAAGTCACATTGGCTCTTCCTTGAAATCCCCTTCTATGATTACTTCTTTGCTGATGATAAAATAATTTTCCACCAATGAATCAACACATATTTTCAAAATTTGCTGTGCTGTGTTTTATTATTTTTCCATCAAAATTTTAATAAATCAATTAAAATGAGAATGTTTCAAATTTTATAAAGAAACAAAACCCTTGAATCCTCCAATTTTGATACATATTCTCTAACAACAATGAAATTTCCACTCTTTTTCTAATTGTTTTGGAGAACCACTTTAGACATTGTACACCAACATTGTTTCAAATTTTAAAGCAATTAAGCACTGATGCTGAAGCTGGAACTCCAATACTTTGGCCACTTGATGCAAAGAACTGACTCATTGGAAAAGACCTTGATGCTGGGAAAGATTGAAGGCAGGAGGAGAAGGGGACACCAGAGGATGAGATGGTTGGATGGCATCACTGATGCGATGGACATGTGTTTGAGCAGACTCCAGGAGTTGGTGATGGACAGGGAAGGCTGGCATGCTGCAGTCTATGGGGTCGCAAAGAGTCAGACAAGACTGAACAACTGAACTGACGAACTGAAACAAAGTTGGAATACCTCATTGGATAACTAAAGAAAAATAATTTAGTGATAAAAAGATACTCTGCTTGTATACTTCTATTTAATATTATTCAATGCTTTTTACAATCTCTGATCCATCAACAGCAAACTGTCTTATAGCCCACAAGTTATTTAAGGAACCTGACTACTCCCTTTTTTTGGCTTTAATTGAAACCTCATCTTTCCTCAAGGCTAATGCCTCTTTGCAGAGTTCTGGAAATGGTGACTGCTCTTTCCCTCATGCCCAGCATGTTACAAAGATAGAAAGTTGTTGGCATTTCCCCATTTTCACACCTTTCCTTTGAAGTAAATGGCATATAATTCATACACCATCCTATATATATTTTCTACCACTCAATTCTACTAAATTTCTAGTCACTTCTTCATATTCATTCAATATTCTGAAGTCCATCTTACTATTTGCAGCCAGCAAGATCCATTCCATTATACTGTGGAGGACATCTCAGTTCAGTTCAGTTCAATTCAGTTGCTCAGTCGTGACCAACTCCTTGCGACCCCATGGACCGCAGCATACCAGGTCTCCCTGTCCATCAACAACTCCCAGAGTTTACTCAAACTCATGTCCATTGAGTCAGTGATGCCATCCAATCATGTCATCCTCTGTTGTCCCCTTCTCTTCCTTCCTTCAATCTTTCCCAGCATCAGGGTCTTTTCAAATGAGTCAGCTCTTTGCATCAGGTGGCCAAAGTATTGGAGTTTCAGCTTCAACATCAGTCCTTCCAATGAACAATTAGGACTGATCTCCTTTAGGATGGACTGGTTGGAGCTCCTTGCAGTCCAAAGGGCTCTCAAGAGTCTTCTCCAACACCACAGTTCAAAAGCATCAATTCTTCAGTGGACAACATCTCACATCCATGTAAAAAATATTATTAATACTCTGGCCTCATACTTTCCTGACTTTTTCAACAACAATGATCTATACCTTCACTCAAACTCTCTCATCTGTCTCCAAGGATCTTGTCATCACCTAGAATTTCTCTCTCACTGAGTACATCAGTATTTATTCAGAAGTATGATAGCTGCATTATATTTAGCAAGAGTTATTTATTTCAAAATTTTTGAGAACAATATATATCAATGAGGGGCTTCCCAGGTTGCACAAGTGGCAAAGAATCCACCTGCCAATGCAAGAGATGCAGCTTCCATCCTTGGGTCAGGACGATCCCCTGGAGTAGGAAATGCAACCCACTCCAGTATCCTTGCCTGGAGAATCCTATGAACAGAGAAGCCTGGCGGGCTAGAGTCCATGGGTCACAAAGAGTCAAATACCACTGAGCGACTGAACACACACACACATGTATTGATGAGAGGCAGCCAAGGGTACATTAGTGTATTATCCTATTTTCTGAAATTTCCCAGCAGCTTAAAAAAAAAAAAGGAAAGAAAACTTTCTGTTTTGAAAAAAATTTGAGCCTTCCATTAAGTTACAAGAATAGCACAGCATTTCATTTCATGTATTTTCTGCAGTTTGGGGTATATTCTTGGAGGCTTAGTGTTGAGCTTTGTTCTTTTCCCAGTGAATCTGTGAGCTCCTAATGTCTACACTAAAAAAACCCTTCTGGTGAATCAGCCAGAATCTGCTTCCTTCATTTGAAATGAAGAACTCTGACTTAAATCAAGTCAACTTTTTTCTAAAACTTTCTCTCTGTGGAGAATTCTCTGTGGCCTAGGAGCAGAAAGAGAGAAAGCAGATGATTAGGGTGATTTACATAAATTCAGTATGTTAATGATGCATTCTTATCTAAGTAGTAAGGCAAAGCTAAGAAAATCCACCTGACAAAATATCCTAGCAACAATTTTGTTTTTTTAACTAATAAAATAACGCTAACCTAACAATAAATGCAATTAAGGAAGAAAATAGGCTCACCTTTAATCTTATCACCATAACAGAGTATTTCATTGGGTATTGTCTTTCCTTTTGGTCTTTAACCTTATATACATTTTGTATTAAAATGATCACAGTACATAAAGTTTTATTTTACATACCAGCCAGGGACCCAGGAAAAAACAGATGAGAAATTTAGGAATGCCAATTGAAAAATTTAGGAATAGCTCAACAAAGGGACAATTTATAAAGATATAGGCTGGGTGTAGTGGAACCAAAGAGGTGAGTAGAGTACCCATGAGGTAGTAACCAGGGTGCTGTTCCCAACCCAAGGACTGAAGAGACAAGAACTGGTAATTGTTACTCAACCCAGAGACAGAAAGTGCTCTGTGTAGAGGTCTGGGTGATTGGAGTCCTTACTTTGGGCTCAGTGACCCATACAGCCTGCAATGATCCTGCAAAGAGGGAATTTGTAGAACATATATCAATGCCTTGCTCTCCTCCTGCCTCTGATCTCCTACCAGTGTTTCTCATGACTGTAACCAGATGAAAAGGAAACCTGCTGATAAAGTCCAAGCAGGGCAGGCTCCTGTGGCACAGAGCAGAATCTGAAAGGTAAAAGTAATATATCCAGTACCACCCGATGGTATAATATTTTATAAGGAGAACATATTATTTCTTGCTTAATTACTCTTCTATTATAGTCTTTATACTTTTCCTGTTAAAAAGAAATGAGCAATATTTTGATAAATATCTTGATACACATTACATTTTTTCTTTTGAATAATTCATAAGAAATGACACCAAAAATTGTATGACTAGTTCTCAAGGAAAGAACAGTTTAAAGTGAGGAATATCTGTTTTGTCCTAATTTGTCTTTATCATTTTTAAAGTAGTTAAGCTGTAATTCATCAAAAATGTTAAATTTGTATATGGAAAAATGTTTTCAGTGTTCTTAGAATATATTTATCACATAGGAATCACACATAATCAGGATAATAGGAAGAGAAGGTCATTTTCTTTTGGAGATAAAGAAGTTAAGGCTCAGGAAGATTTGTTCACAAGTCACATGGCCAGTTCTAGTAGGTTAAACTGTGGGCAGAAGCTACTCAGGTCTCAGATGCAGGCTAAGCTGCTTCCCTTGTGACAAAGCTTTACCTGTTTAAATTCTACTCAACTTCATCCCCTCCAGAGCATATAAAGCAGGAAAAGAGAACAGCAGCAACTTTCTACCTAACAGCCATGACCAGAAGTTGTGTACATCACATCTATTAATACAGTCCATTGGCCAGATCTTAATCACAAACTCTTGCCTATTTTCTAGGATGGCTGATAAATGTAGTCTCTACCTGACCACTCATGTTCTACCAGTGATGGTTCTATAAATAAAGCAGAAAGGATATTGAGGACACTGATAGCTATATCCATAGTGACACCTTCTGGTCATCCCTATATCCATTGTTGTTGTTTAGTTGCGTCTGACTCTTGGCGACCCCATGGACTGTAGCCCACCAGGCTCTTCTGTCCATGGAATTCTCCAGGCAAGAATACTGGGAGTGGGGTGTCATTTCCTTCTCCAGGGGATCTTCCCAACCCAGGGATTGAATCCACGTCCCCTGCATCTCCTTGCACTGGCGGGTGGATTCTTTACCAGTGAGTCACCAGGGATATCAAGGACACTAGCAGTTACATCTACGGTGACCTCCTCTGGCCATCCATATATCCATACACATTTTTATTGCTTACATAAAACACATTTTCACTCTTCCCTGAGGGAAAGAGTGCAGAGACACAGCCAACAAAAAAGTCACACATCTGGGTAAAGTACAGTACTTTTCAGCACAGAATGTGGTCCTGTGACTTATAAACTAAAAGACATATACCTTCTACATACTCCCTCAATATACAATGCTGGGATTAGAACAGAAAACTGCAATAAAAACCCAAATTCAAAAGAAAGAAGAAGGGGAAACTGATCATCCAGTCCTGCTGATTGTGAATTGTGAAGACCTCATGCTGTGTGATTCCCTGATTAGCCCTACTGTTTGCCATGGTTTCTGGAAATAACTCCGTTGTCCAGTGTTCTCTGTAGTCCTTCCTTTACCTTTTTGTAATTGTTCCTCTGTGACCACAAATGGAAATGGGACTGAAGAGTACCTCCTTGCAGCCTTACGCTGCTGGTGTAGACCTTAGGAAACAGAGGTTGTTTTAGAGGTTCGGTAACCACAAGCTCTTGAAGTGCAGCCTTGTGGTTACCCAACAATTCCTTCTCATCACTTTGATTCCAGTCAGCTCCATTTGAAGTAACCCAAGTAAAAGAGTCTTCACTGGGTATAGCTTTTTATGACTTCAGACTTTCATTTATATACTAGTTCCTGGGCTCAGGCTGCTGCCCCTCCCCACCTCAATTTAATGGCAATTACCTTAACAGCATGGATAGGAGATAATATTATTAAACTGACCTTGGAAGCTGATTGCTTCCATTTTCTGAGAACATTTAATACGGCATCTTCTAGAAAGGCTCTCAGCAGCCACCCTCTTTTCTGCTGTTCGTGGTTCATGTGCATTTGGCTTTACTAATCTTGTAAGGTCCCAATTACTGAACTCATAGTCAATATAGATTGACTTGATTTTTTTTAGTAATGTAAGACATTGGTCTCACTTATAATCTGAGTGTTTTAACACTGATTTGTCATACAATACAGATTAATACTTCTTTTTAACCAATTTGATATTCCCCCCTTTTCAACAAATTCACTCTTTGACAATCAAATTACCCCAAAAGCTGGCAGGTGAAAAGATTGAACAAAAATTATGTTTCCAATCAGTCTGTTCTCTCAACGTGAGATGGCCTTTCTATTTCTAAGTCAGATAAAATCTTGACTTTGAAAGATCATTATGGAGAACTCTTCAGTGACTGCTGACACTGGTTTTATGACAGAAAAAAAAGACACACCTTCCTCTGAAAAAATATATCTTGATATTTTAGGATCTGTGCTTATTTTGATTAACAGAACAGAGAGTACTCCATTAGACGGGTTTTGTTTCTTTCAGTTTTTTTGCTTGCAAACTGGCTCATAATTGGCTAAATCTATCTCTCTTCTAGTTACTTACTAAAAGTAGAAAGAATTTGCTAAAGTACAGCAACATTTTTATTTTTTCTCACCACTTACCCTAGAGTTGAAATTCCAGGAAAGATATGCATATCTCTAAAATTATCAAAGGTAAAAGTTTTTTTTTTTGTTTGTTTGTTTTGCCTGACAAATCCTTTATTAGATGTGTGTTTGCAAGTACTTTTCTCTCTGCTTCTGTCTTATCTTTTGATTTTCTTTTTTTTTTTTTGAATTTTAATTAGTTTATTTTCTATTTTTTAACTTTAAAATATTGTGTTTGTTTTGCCATACGTTGACATGAATCCACCATGGGTGTACATGTGTTCCCTTTCCAGAACCCTCCTTCCACTTCCCTCCCCATCCCATCCCTCTGGGTCATCTTGGTGCACCAGCCCCAAGCACCCTGTATCATGCGTTGAACCTGGACTGGAGATTCGTTTCACATATGATAATTTGCATGCTTCCATGCCATTCTCCCATATCATCCCACCCTCGCCCTCTCCCATAGAGTCCATAATACTGTTCTATTTATCTGTGTCTCTTTTGATGTCTCGCATACAGGGTTATCTTTACCGATTGACTAAATACCATATATATGTGTTAGCATACTGTATTGGTGTTTTTCTTTCTGGCTTACTTCACTCTGTATAATAGGCTCCAGTTTCAATCACCTCATTAGAACTGATTCGAATGTATTCTTTTTAATGACTGAGTAATATTCCATTGTGTATATGTACCACATGTTTTTCCCTAGTATAGCAAGAGTACCTGCTTGCCAGACTACAATATAGGACCCCTGGCTTTCCACTGCCTGACTGCAAAACCTATACCACATATATTGGGTTTTATCATGACAATATCCCACTTTCAGATACCAACATTTACATTTTGATTCTGACTACATTACTATAACAAAGAGACAACAAGATACATGATTTAAATGACACAGATTTAAAAAAAATGATTTAAATCATATAGATTTTAAAACATATCATTTAAATAACACAGGAAGAACAAATTTTCTTTCATTTCACTGTACAGAAGAAAATGATCCAGGGCAGATAGGTGGACCCTGCCATTCTTAATACATAGTTTTAGTCTCTAGATCCAAGGTAGTTGGTCCACTTATACCCATTTTCCCAGCTAGCAGAAAAGGGAGAGAAAAGGAAGCGGAAAATAAACACTTTCCTTTTGCAAGATGTGATTTCAATCGGATATTTCACTTTGGTTTACATTAGTTTGGTCAGAAGTAGTTAGACTATCATGCTTAACTAAAAGGAAGGCAGCAAAATGTACAGCTGAACACTGAACAATGCAGGGGTTAGAGACGCTCACCCTCTGAGTAGTTGAAACTTAAGTTCTAGTCAGTCCTTCATAGCCACAGTTCTGCGCCCATGGATCACAGTGGATCGTGTAGTACTGTATGTAGTACTTACCGGCTAAAAAAATCTAGTAAGTGGGCCCATGTAGTTCAAATTCATGTTGTTCACGGGTCAACCGTAGTTTGGCCAAGCAGCCATTTATTCTACTAAAGCTCAAGAGGTTTTTTTAGCAAGAAAAAGAGAATGGTTAATGGAGAAAAATGAGAAGCTTCTGTACACTAGAGTCATCCCTCAGTGTCCATGGGAGACTGGTTCCAGGACTCCCAGGAATACCAAAATCCTTGGATGCTCAAGTCCTTTATATAAAATGATGGACTATTTGCATATAACCTACACAATTTTCCCATATACTATAAATCATTCTCTGGATTACTTAAAATATCCAATATAATGTAAATACTATGTAAATCATTGCAAATACAATGTCAATGTAAGATAAGTAGTTGCCAGCAAGCAGCAAATTTGTTTTTACTTTTTGGAACTTTCTGAAATTTTTAAAAATATTTTTTGATCTGTGACTGGTTGAATCATTGATGTGGAACTATGGATACAGAAAGTCAACTGTACTGTACAGTAGGGTTTTTTCCACTAAACTGACATTAAGAAATAACAATCCAACTTTTTAAGAAATTTAAACTAAGGGAGAATTTAAATTAGATTTATTTCTGGGATACAGGGTATGAAAAGATATATTTTTTCTAAATTCTTCATTAAGCCAAAATAGCTGAGAACCAAAATAATAAATTACAGATCTAGAAGACGTCATCTTGCCTTAAACTTGTACCAAAGCTAAAAGACCACAGCAAAATGTTAGCCTGATTTAGGCTTCTGAGATCTTTGAAGAAGAAGATCTCTAGTTTTTGGCAATATTTTCTACCCTCTAATTTTGAGAAAGGATGGCCATGAGATCCCATCCCCCACTCTCACACTCCCATTTCTGCATAATATGGTATTGTGTGGTGGTAGAGACGGTGGGCATTCAAACAGTCTGGACTCAAATCTAACCTAAGGATCTCAAGCCCTGTTGTTTAACCAACTTAGAAATCCAAGAAAAACAATCTTTCTAAACCTCAGGTTCCTAATCTATAAAAGAAAGATCATATTAAGTGTATAGTTAAGTGTATGTATGCTCAATCATGTCAGATACTTCACACCCGCATGGACCAAACCCTGTCAGGCTGCTCTGTCCATGGAATCCTCCAGGCAAGAATACTGGAGTAGGGTGCCATTTCCTACTCCAAGGGATCTTCTCAACCAAGGGATTGAACTCTCATCTCTTGCATCTCCTGCACTGGCAGGTGGATTCTTTTCCACTAGCACCACCTGGGAAGCCATCAGTTTTGAACCTACTTATGAGGGGTATCTGGGGCTTCCCAGGTGCACACTGGTAAAGATTCCAATTCCACCTGCAGAGTTGCAAGAGACGAGGGCTCAATCCCTGGGTCAGCAAGATACCTAGGAGTAGGAAATGGCACCCCACTCCAGTATTCTTGCCTGGAGAATTTCATGGACAGAGGAGCCTGGTGGGCTACAGTCCATGGTGTCACAAGAGTCTGGCATCACTGAGCACAGCACAATAGGAGTATTTAGAGGATTGAACAGCTCAAAAATGTGTAAAGCATTAAGAGCAGTAGCTAGCATTTGGTCAATTATCAATGAGTAACAGTTATTACTATCTCCTTGTATCATTTTTCAGGCTGGAAGATGCCCCTAAAAGAAATAATACTGTGACTTCTTAAAAAATCAGCTAACATGTTAATTGTGATTGAAAATATGTTATACTAATACAAATTAATTGTAAAAATAAGACAAAATTTTAGGCTACTTGTGGGTATCAGTTCAGTATCAGTTTAGTCGCTCAGTCGTGTCCGGCTCTTTGCAACCCCATGAACCACAGCACGCCAGGCCTCCCTGTCCATCACCAACTCCTGGAGTTTACCCAAACCCATGTTCATTGAGTCGGTGATGCCATCCAAACATCTCATCCTCTATAGTCTCCTTCTCTTCCTGCCTTCAATCTTTCCCAACATCAGGGTCTTTTCAAATGAGTCAGCTCTTTGCATCAGTGGCCAAAGTATTGGAGTTTCAGCTTCAACATCAGTCCTTCCAATGAACACCCAGGACTGATCTCCTTTAGGAAGGACTGGTTGGATGTCCTCACAGTTCAAGGGACTCTCAAGAGTCTTCTCCAACACCACAGTTCAAAAGCATCAATTCTTTGGTGCTCAGCTTTCTTTATAGTCCAACTGTCACATCCATACATGACTACTGGAAAAACCATAGCCTTGACTAGATGGATCTTTGTTGACAAAGTAATGTCTCTGCGTTTTAATATGCTGTCTAGGTTTGTTATAACTTTCCTTCCAATGAGCAAGCGTCTCTTAATTTCATGGCTGAAATCACCATCTGCAGTCCCCCAAATAAAGTCAGCAACTGTTTCCTCATCTATTTGCCATGAAGTGATGGGACTGGAAGCCATGATCTTAGTTTTCTGAATGTTGAGCTTTAAGCCAACTTTCTCATTCTCCTCTTTCACTTTCATCAAGAGGCTCTTTAGTTCTTCTTCGCTTTCTGCCATAAGGGTGGTGTAATCCGCACATCTGAGGTTATTGATATTTCTCCCAGCAATCTTGATTCCAGCTTGTGCTTCCTCCAGCCCAGCGTTTCTCATGATGTACTCTGCATATAAGTTAAATAAGCAGGGTGACAATATACAACCTTGACATACTCCTTTTCCTATCTGGAATCAGTCTGTTGTTCCATGTCCAGTTCTAACTGTTGCTTCCTGACCTGCATACAGGTTTCTCAAGAGGCAGGTCAGGTGGTCTTGTATTCCTATCTTTTTCAGAATTTTAAAGCCCAACAAATCTTTTCAAGTACCACCTTAATGGGATGTTTTTACATAAGACATAAAACTATACTAATTACAAAATAATTTTCTAAATTTTTTAAATATTCAAAATAAATTTCTACTAATTTCTACCATATTCAAAATAATCTTCTACTAATTACAAAATAATTTGCTTTAAAATAACTCTTAAAGCACTCTAACAGTCTCTAAAATTACAACTCAACTTCAATTTCCAGTGTCCTTGTTCTTGAAAACTATTACAAAATGAAAGTGATAAGGTAGAATGTCCTTTTTTTCCTGATTATAAAGATAACATAATTGCAAACTCAAGAAATATAGAAAAGTATAAAAAAGAAAACTTATCTGAAATTCCTCCATTGAAAAATAATAACGACTTTGATGAATATCTTTCTAGATATTTGATGAATATCTTTCTAGATATTTCTTTGTTAAGTACTATAAATAAAAAACAATAAGACTGTTCTGGTAATGATAGGCAATCCTATCCTAATTATATAACAATTATACAATCTGAATAAAGTTATTAAGACTAACTATTTGAAGGCACAGGGAATTACAAGTCATGTAGAATCTTAAGACTAGTTTACTTTCAAGGATTGCTACTTTATCAGGTGAGAACTGTGAGTTTGTGGTCTTCTTGCCTTGAGCACTTCACAAGCCACCCCACATCTTCTAACTAGGTGAGAATCATGGTCTTAAGCAGTTCAATGTGGCAAACGATAAAGTAGAAAGCAGCAGACCAGCTGGGTATTTAAGCAAGAAACCCTGTAAGCAAAATAGCCAATATACAAGGAGTAAGATTTTAAAATACAAACACAAATTCTGCTCAGTATCCTGGCTGTCTACAAACTACACATGAGCATGGGACCCTTCAGGGGTGGGGGTGGGGGAAGCAGGTATAAACTACAAGGAGATCTAACCTTTGAAAAAGAAATCAGCTCTTGGTGAGATTTGCAAGTCTGCTCCCCTTTGCATTCCCCCAAACACTTGCAGCCCCAGAAGGCAAAAAGTGAATGCTTTACTGGCTTGAGGTGTCCAAGGATAAAACTCAGGGATAAGAAAGATACTGGGAAATTTACACATACCACACAATCCAGCATCTCACTCAAAAGAGACTAAAACGTCCACACAAAGACTGGTAAGCAAATGTACACTGGAGCTTTCTTCATAAAAAAACCCAAACTGGAATAAACTCAAATGTCTAACAACTGCAAAACAAGTTTTATATACCTTTAAAAATGACATTCGTTGAGTAACAAAAAAACAAAATACAAATATACAGAACATGGGTGAAATTCTATAATGCTATGCTAAGTGAAAAAGTAAAACACACACACACACACAAAGACTATATATCGTAGGTTTCCATTTACAAGCAATCCTAGTAAAGGCAAAACTTTAGGGGCAGAATGCAGATTAGTGGGTGCCTAGGGTTGGGAGTGGGAGGAGGATGTCAGTTTCAAAGTGACAAGAGGGATTTTTTAGGTGATGGAAATATTTCATATCTTGGTGGTTGTACTACCCTATTCAGGCTTCCCAGGTGGCAAAGTGGTAAAGAACCCTCTTGTCAATACAGGAGATGCAGGAGACCCTGGTTCGACCCCTGGATCAGGAAGATCCCATGGAATAGAAAATGGCAACCCATTCCAGTATTCTTGCCTGGAAAATTCCATGAACAGAGGAGATTGGCGGGTTACAGTCCATGGGGTTGCAGAGTTGGACACAACTGAGCATATGAGTGTGCACGCATGCACACACACACACACACACACACACACACACACACACTAAACTATATGTTTAAGATGGATACCTTATTATTGCATGAAAATGATTTCTCTGGAAAGCAGTTAAAACAATAATACTTACATCTTTTATTTTATCTCCCAATCCCCCCAGATTGCTTCTAATACAATAAACTGACCAAAATGCTTCTGAAAAACAGAATGAGTTCTCAGCTTCTCCCTAGTTGTTGAGTATCCAAGGATTTTAACTCCCTGAAGAAAGAGACTGAAGGTAATAATTGCTTTAGATGCAAGAAACAAATTTTGATATATTTAATTTTTTTTCATCTGGGTCAAAGTATTTTTAATATTCATTATGATTTCACCTTTGACTCATGAATCAGTTAGAAATGTATACATTAATTTCCAAATATTTCACAGTTTTTCAGGTACTTTGTCAGAGACTTCTAATTTACTTCCATTTTGTCACTGAAATGCTTTTTTATGATTTCCAATTCTTTTTTTCATTCAGATTAGCCTTTAAGCTCAGCATATGATATACTTTATGAATGCTATATATGAGCCTAAAAAGAGTATGTATTCTGCTGTTATTTGTTGGAATGTTCTATAAATGTCAATTATCTCAAGTTAGTTAATAGTGTCATTCAAGTCTTCTGAATCTTAATGGGTTTACTTCTTGTTCCCTTTCTTTCATTTGCTCAACTAAATTCTACTGGGCAAGTCTCCTGATTATAGCAATTAACCATACTCTATGTTAATTCTTTGTACCAGACTGATTTCCCCACTATACATGGACTCACAGAAGACAAAAATAATGGCTTTTAATATTCATAACTAGAGCACTAGTATACTGCCTGACATATAAGAAGTTGTCTACAAGTGTTTGATGAGTGCATAGGTTACTAAATCAATGAATCAAACAACCTATCATCAAAACCCTTGTCATTAGTAGAGTACAAATTACAAATGTACAGAACTTAGAGTGCTATAGATTGCATTGTATCCCCCACTCCCAATTCATATATTGAAGCCCTAACCTTCAATATCATTGTATTTGGATATAGTGCTTTCAGAAGGTCATTAAAGTTAAATGTCATTGTAAGGGTGGGGTTCTAATTCAATAGGATTGGTGGCCTTATAAGAAGAGGAAGGATGAGAGTTCCCCCTCTCTGTCCATGCACTTGAACTGAAGAAAGGCAAGGCAAGCATCTAGAAGCCAGGGAGAAAGTGCCTACCAGAACCCTTCAAGGCTGGCCCCCTTCTCTTGAACCTCCAGAACTGTGAGAAATAGCTTATTGTTGTTTAAATCACTCAGCCTATGGTATTCTATTATGATAGCCTGAGGAGACTAAGGTTACATTAGAGATATAATGAGTAAATCTTGTTCAGTTAATATACACTAACACATTTTTTTATAACTTTCTAATATATAGTCTGCAGAAACTGTTTCAAGAATAAAGATTTATAAAGCAAACTTATAAAATCTTTATAAAATAAAATAGCTTATTAAAATGTTTTGTTAAAAATAACAGGCAAATTAAAGGCTAACTCCAAGAAAATTAAATGATATTATAGACAAGAAATGAAACAGTATAGGATAATTAAGACAAGTAATTTCCAAGGAAACTAACAGTTTACCAAGTATATCATCAATTTCTCTGCACTACCGTATCACTAAAAGGCTCCAAACAAGCTCAGAAATAATGCTATTTGTATTTATACAATATACAAGTGAGAATAACTATTGATAAATATGATCAAAACTGTCCTAGATAAACACACTAAACCCAGGTTAAATATACTGTAATCCCCCAGTAATATTTTGTTTGAAGTATGATTGATATCTTCATTATCATTTAATAAGCTAGAGACTGAATACATACCCCAATCTACTCTCTGAACAAGTATGCAATGAAGGCAACATTGTAAATATTATAGTAAATACTTTTACTAAAGTTAGGATTCAGGAGCTGAGTGAGCAGAAACTACCAGTAACCTTGTAATTAAAATGAGAAAATCATAAATCCTTTCTGTGACTCATGCAGTTTCCCAGTGCCTCCTAAAAGAAATAAACTTTAAAACATTGAAGGGAAAAAAAGGATGTCAGAAAGTGAAGACTTACAGACTTTCCCATTACTTGTCTGTAGTCTGTAGTTTTGTTTCAAACTCAACACAGTCAATTCACTGAAGAGGGACAGAGAGAAAGAAAAAGAAGGATCCTAAATGGTCAGTTTCAATGAGGTTGTTTTCATGGAAGGGCGGATGAACAGTGTATTGTTATGTCTGGTGTTCATCAAATAACAAAAAAAAATCTCTATTTTGAGAAAAGGAGATTTCATATTAAAATTGTACAGAGCCAAATCATACTCAGTGGTTTTATTTTAACTCCTCAGTTTTTACACAAACATTGTAATATGGATTATAAGACCTTATTCAAACCTCTACATAGGGTTAAATAAAATAATTGAAAACAGGCAAATGCTCAGATACAGTATCTGGCATGGTTAAAAAACGTAATTGTTACAGTAGATGAGCTGGAGTGGTTGGGGTATGGCAAGCCCCCATCTGCCTTCCATGTACACACAGACCTGATCAGGAAGTTGCTATATATACCACAGCCTTCATGACTACCTTCCAGTCTGGAGAGAGGTGACCACAACTTTGGAGAGCCATGTGTCATGCTTTGCAGTGATTATTCCTTTGCCAGTGTCAACCTATCTCTGATTTGAGATGAGCAGAAAAGAAAACCAACAAAGTCAGTGAATCAATAAAAGTACAGTTAGGACATGAGGAGAGAGAGAGGAATCTTGGCAAAAGTTTGAAACAGTCTATCTTGATAAAGTGAACATTCTTCCCTCCTGTCACTCAACTGATAGCATAACTTGTCTCTTTTATTACAAGCAATTGTGTATTTTTGAGCATATACTATTGCAATGTTCAGTAACTGGTAATACTGTAAATATACCTACGAAGAAGTATAAGTCATGGTTATTGACCTTAAAGAACTATAAGTCTTACAGGAAAAGATAAAATAAGCACACTGATAACTTGATGAAGCAGTAATGTGCTAAATCTCTCAAGAGTGGCACAAGGAAAGTGCTAAAGGGACACTATTCCTTGAAGTCTAAGGCCCCAGGGGTGTAATTCAGCTAATCAGGAAAGCAGAAATTTTAACTTTGTTCCACTCCACATGACAGGGCCAGAAGTCTACTCCCATTAAGATCTATGGCATTTGCTACATGAGCAAAAAAGAAGACATTCTCTGACAACACAGACTCTTATTTGGCTTGGTTAACCTGCTGTCACTTCCCTTAGGAAGGTAATTGAAGTCAAGAAAGTTGCACATAGCGATTTAGAGGTTTGTAACTAGGAAATTCTTAGATTTGGGGGCATATGTAGCCTTTCATGTACAAAGTTCTCATTTTAACCTACCTCAGGCTAGCCGGCTTTACTGATTTGTAGTTAATTAGGATTGAGATTTTCATTGAAAATTCAAATACTTATATGCTTTTTTGTATGCATTTCAGATCCTGTTGGCTGAAGCAAATAATTGTAACAGCACTCAAGAAATGAATGAATACCACAGGGAAGAGCTTCAACCACCCCTACCCTTGACAACCTGTAAGTAAATCCTGCTGTGTTCCCTGTTCACAGAAATATCTTTCTGACATCACTTGTGATAGCTGAAAGATTTCTTTTCCTATCAGCTAACAAAATCCCAAAACCATTTCCTCACTTTTTAACCATGTATTGAAATCCCTTAAGAAAGTTCTGATATCTGCTGTTGGACTTTTCTACTAGAATTAAATTCTTTGTGCCATCCAGAGGCTTAGTTATTATATATGTGTACAAATTCCACTGTGATAAATGAGCATTATCTGGGCATAAGATTAAGAGAGGAAATCTGTATTAACTGCAGGAAAGAAAGCAGAATATACTGTCCTCAGAATGACTTAATGAAATTATACCATTGTGCATTCAAAGCATTTGATAAAAACAGAATTCTATTTTTAAAGATTCTTCATCTTTACTTTAAGGAAGGAAGAACCTAAAAGATTCATTTGCATCATTTAAACATGTCAGTGAATAGTTGCCAATGAGGCAAGACTTTCTTCATTACTAATGGTCAAAAACAACAAAATAAAATCAAGTCTAACCTTCCCACAACTGACAATTTGTCTGTAAACCTTTCCTGGATACAAAAGTAGAGACAGCTTTAGAGAAATAGCTAAGTGGTCACACGCCCGGGGATGAGTCTTATAAGCTATCAAATATTTTCTGTCTCTTACTTTGCAATTTGCTGCTACATGCTGTTTATGAAAATATTTTATCTACTAAAATGCCTTCAATGAAAATAATTCTATTGTAGTATTAGAAACTACATGAATTCACCTGTTATTTCAATCATCAAGTCAGTCAAGAAAATGCTTAAGCTAACATCTATAATCAGTGCATTAATTATCTTTAATTTTTAATTTCCATATTCTTAATATTAAGATTCATTAGGAAAAGATGCAGCCTAAAAGCTACCTGAAAGGTAAGTTAAACTAGATGTTTTGCCTTTCAAAAGCTGATATCAGTGAGGCTTCTTAGAAAATAATCTTTCTGATTTTCAAGCCCATCTTTTATCTTCTTTTGGAAATTCATTGATTTGGAAGTTTATTTGCATGCTACCATAAATACTGGACCAATTGATAAATCACAATATAATATGCTTTAATATTACCATGTTTCATAGATATCACTAAACCTGTTAATTTTCTTTCATCTTCTGAAAAAAATCTCAATTGTATTTATAATTTTCTTCTATTCATTTAACTCTTAATTTCTCAGTGAGACATGGCCTCTACAGATGTATCAAAATGGGTACCTAAATATCACTGAACATTAACTTAATATAGAGAATTTTCCACTTGAGAGGTTGCCTTTTCTCACCAACTTGACATTTCACCTCCTAAGATCTATAGTTCTTGACTAAAACTGGAAGTAATTGTTTTGTTAACTCCAAGAGAAAAATAGTGATTCTATGATTATGTGAGAAGTCAAAAATTTCTGTTTACAGTTTCTGACTTAAAAAGATATTTGAAGACTAAAGATCCATGATTGGTTCAGCTTCTCCTAACTGCTGATACTTTCATTGTATGACTGCCTATTACCTGTAGACAGTCAAAACACACCTCCCAACACACATATTCATGTATATGCAGGAGTGTGCATGCGCACGTGCACAAACACACACACATTTATTTTCAATAAAAAGCCTGAGTCCTGTGATCAGTCATTTCCAAAGATTAAGTTGTACATCTCTGGGCAGTAGGTTAAAATAAAGAATATGGTAAATGAAGTCACTGTATTTTTTATGAGTTTTATTTTTATACCTAGGATTAAACCAAACATTAAAATAAGGCTACACACGGTGCCTTCTAACCCAGTGGAGTTCCATGAATCACTACAGCGTTCTCTCCTCCGTACTAGCAAAACAGCAATTAAGTAATTTGGCTTCCTTTTGACAATGATGATGAGAAGTCTATTTGGTTATTATATCTGAAACTTAACAATTAGATTCCTTCAAAGGTCACAAGGTACCACGAGGCCCTTTGCATTGTCTAGGCTCCTAAAACCTGAGTTTTAATTCATTATTTAGCAGCTACCATGATATCTTAATACTACAGAGGACCCTCTCCAACAGTGCTGGGAGTGCTGCTCTCACTTTCCTGGGACTTTCAGGGGCCATGGTGACTCCACTCTAGCTTTGTTTGAAACAATTTCTGCACAATATGTCCAGTGACTTCAAATCCTATCATAATAAATTTTTAAGATAACTGCTTTGCAGAGTAAAGAGATACCTAAAGCAGGTTATATTAGGTCTATTCTTGAGGCGAGAGAGATAATTTATACTGTTTTTTAAAAAGTTATCTCTTGTCCAATGATTAAGTACTAAAATTCTATATAATAAAGATGTAATTTTAGATGGTGAGTACTCTAAGAATTTTTTTCATTTGCTAACCCTTCAGTCAGTTTTTTTTCTTTCATTTTTTTCCCCTTTTTTAAAAAAACTACTTAATCTTGTTTTGTATTGTCTTTTCTTTCTTTAACACATGGAATAATTTAATGCTATGTTCTTTCTTCTGCTATGATGATGAGATTCCTTTCTGGCATATCTTGACATCTGCTCAGGAAAAGTAAACTGAGGTGATAGAAAGTATCCAGGATCTGGAATCAGACTTTCTGGGCACCAGTCTTACCTCATTCTTTAATTGTATTTGTGAATCAGGGAAAGGCATCATATCTCTTTCCAGACCCTATCACTTTATCAAAAAAATAGGGTACTAAAAAGGACAGACCTAAGATCTCTCCATGTACAAAAAGCCCTCTGACTGTATTAACAAAGCACTGCCATTCTGAATGAGTCAGCTTTGGAGAAATGTCAAAAACTGTACAAAACATAACCGCTCATTTACTGGAAAATAAGTGAGATCTCATCATTAGCCAGTACTAATGTAGCCTTGATACATATTGATACTCACGTGTCTTAAGGTTCAATGTCATCATACTCTCTTGGATGATCACAGGCTTTAAATTCAGAAAGGCTTGGGCTTGAATTCTGAACCAGGCACTTACTGCTCTGAGTTTATGAAACTATCTGAGCTTTTTCTGTAAATCAGGAATAATTCCTACTCCTTAGTCATTTTACATTTCACAAATACATACAATGGAGAAGGAAATGACAACCCACTCCAGTATTCTTGCCTAGAGAGTCCCATGGACAGAGGAGTTTGGCGGACAGCAGTCCATGGGGTTGCAGAGAGTCGGAAACGACTGAGTGACTAACACAACAATACATGCAAAGTATCTAGGACAGTGCCGACAGAAAAGGTGTGTTCAAAATGAGAATAATGTTGATGTTACTGGTATTACTAATGAGTTTTTTATTCCCTCCTGAGAGCAAACTTTGAAAAAAAAATAGGGAGTATGAATACAAGAGTGCTGGGTCATAGAGGAAGCATGCCATCAAAGGGTAAAACAATTGTAGAGTATGGAAAATTTAATCTGCTACAAAATATTCCTGAATTCAGGGGTGAGAAATGCCATGTTAATACTTCCTTCCAGCCTCCAAGGCAGACAGAACTAATCACTGTAGCCCTAATGAGCTTGGGCATGACCTCAGATTCTGTCTAATCTTCAGGCTTCAGATGGGCACCACACAATGATTAACATTGTCCTCAACGCAAAATCTAATTTACCATCTCTGGTCCAGGTTTAGATGCAACCTAGACCCTTAAAAAATCTGGATGAGGAATGGACACATAATATGGATAAAAATTCACAAAATGAATTTAAAACTTAAATTTAAGTCATGGTTACTATAATTTCCTGTCCTGCTTTATTAACGAGTCTCTAAAATTTTTTCATCATCAAATAACTCAAAATTAGTTGAGTAACTCAAAAATCAGTCTTACAATAATACTGCAAATCACGCTATGGGACATTCTGAGATGCATTCATTAATCCAACCAAAATTTATTAAAAATTTTTATTCTACAGTCACTGTGGTATTAAAAATATAATAAAACCTTTGACACACTTCTTAGAAGGAACTTTTTTGGAAATCTGGATAATACTTTGTAGAAAGGAAGAAATGCTTCAGAAATGCTGACTCTGTATGTAGAAACATTTCTCAGAGAACTACAAAATCAGTGTGATGACACTGAAGATATTATATTTTTTTGTGGAAAGCCCAAAACATGTTTCAGCATCTCACTCTTATCTGAACAACCCAGGGGCAATGCTGACAACTGAGTATGGTGTAGAATGATCCCTTAAAGGCTGCTTCAGAAAGGCAAAGCCCTCTTTAGAATAAAAAAAAGAGTCACAATTGAATGAAATAAAGGGTAATTTGCAGAATCACAGTTTGTAAGAAAGAAATATCTGAACCCAGTTTAACCTGTCTACACTTTTGAAACAGAAATTACATCTTCTAAAACATCTTTAATTTAGAACCCTCATTAATAAAGTTTTAGCTTGCAGAGAATGTTATCTCTTGTATTTCACTTCCTAATACATGTGTATAAGTGAGTGAATAGCATATTTGATATTGTGAAATACCTCTTAGTGGATTTAAAATAAATTATATTACAATTGATTAGATGTAATTATCTAAAAAGACATTTGCATTGTTTTATATAATTATAAGTAGAAACTTACCAAATTTGAAATTGTTTTAATAGTTGAAGTGTGATGATAATGTACTTTCTTTTCCAAAACTAACTGGAGGTTAACTACACAGCAAATCAAATCCTGGTTTTTTGACAGTATATTTGATAAGGATATTTTTAATGAAGGTATTTTAGAGCAGTGATCATGGGCTTGTCAGATTTTGATGGCAGCTGTAAAGTGATTGAGGCTGGTCAGGTGATAGAAAATGTGTGAATACGCCACCTCCATTTTGCTAGAGTTAGGTTAGAATTAGTTATAGTAATGAATGTCCTGGAGTGTAATTTCAAATGTAATGAATGATGTGTGAAAAAAAGAAAATGCTGCTTCTTCTTTTTTAAGTCTTTTGAAAATATAGAGCATCAATTAAATGGTAAAACTGTTCATTATTATGTAGTTTAACTCAACAATTCTCTGAGGTTTTTTCTGTTGTATGCAGTTTATAGCTATGGAAACACAAACAGTAAAATTTGAAATTTATCCAACTTACAGAGCTCATCTTCACAGGATTCTTTTCCTGATGTGCTATGTACAACATTACCTGACTTTCTGTCACTCTCGAACACTGAAGTGCTCTCTCTCACTGCCTGGCACACCTGGCCCTTAAATAAGAACACAACAGGTTCACTTCAAGCTTTAGGACTTAACTCTCATCTCC
This sequence comes from Okapia johnstoni, assembly GCA_024291935.2. Classification (NCBI taxonomy): domain Eukaryota; kingdom Metazoa; phylum Chordata; class Mammalia; order Artiodactyla; family Giraffidae; genus Okapia; species Okapia johnstoni. Next base: position 60,956,949 of record CM044312.1, read on the forward strand.
TCAGAGAGAACTCCTTTGACCATGTTATTTGAATCTTCCCACCAATTCACATCATTTCTTTATAATATCACTCTAAATTCTACCTTTGGAACCATTTCTTACTCTTTATTATGGGCTGAACTATGTCCCCCACAAAGCCCACATGTTGAAGTCCTAAACTCTAGTACTTCAGAATGTGACTATATTTGAGACAGGGTTTTAAAAGCAGTAAAGTAAGTGTTAGCTACTCAGTCGTGTCCAGCTCTTTGTGGTCCCATGGACTACAGCCCATCAGGCTCCTCTGTCCATGGAATTCTCCAAACCATTCCCTTCTCCAGGGGATCTTCCAGATCCAGGCATCGAACCCAGGTCTTCTGCACTGCAGGTGAATTCTTTACTGTCTGAGCCACCAGGCAAGCTCTTTAAAGCAGTGACTAAAGTAAAATGAGGTCATACTAGTGGGTCCTAAGTTAATGTGACTGGTGTCCTTATGAAAAGTGGCAATTAGGATACAGACACACGTGGGAATGAGATCATCAGAAGACATCGGACCATTTACAAGCCAAGGTGTTAGGCCTTCAGAAGAAATCAGTGCTGCCAAGGCCTTCATCCTGGACTTCTAGCTTCCAAAACCGTGAGATAAATTTCTGTTGTTTAAGCCACCCAGCCTGTGTTACTTGGTTATGCCCTAGCTAATGAATACACTATCATATTCACTGATTTATTTGCTATTGCCCCACTTCTAGAAAATAAAAATTTCATCAGGGAAATAGAGGTCAGCTGTGCTATGAGTGAGGGCTGCACAGACTGAACACAAGTGTGTCATCAGGGTACATGCTAAGGAGAATCTGAGATATTTTATATTTTAAACTAGTGAGAGAATTAGCCAAGAGATGTCTATAAAAAGAGCATTCTAGAATGAGTAAACAGCTGGAGCAAAAATCTCTGAGGTAGACAGTCACTTAGTATGTTCCAGAACAAATAATTTTTGTGAAAACAAAAAGGAAATCATGTCTATGTGGGCAGCTTGTTAGCTATGAAGTAATGTATTAATATCAACAGTGCCATAAGTAGTTCTGCTCTGTCACTGAATATCCATAGTAACTGGAGCAAGTCACTTTCTGTTGACTGCATTTCCTCTTTTAAAGGAGGGTCTTGGAAGCTAAAGTCAAACATAAAAACTCCACGACTAAGTGTAATTTTGGCCTTTCTTTTAACCTTAATGTTTGTCTTATGCACCTACTATAATAAAAGAGAACCAAGTAGAGATGAAAATGAATATAAGAATTGAGAAGGGAAGAGAGTTTAAACAAAAAGTCCTTTATGTAAATAACTATTTCATCATTTAGCCCACAGATAAAAATCATGTTATTTTCCAGGATCATAAAGGCTATAAATGCTTCAAAAATATTAAAGTAATAAAAAACAAGGAAAGAATGAGAGAGTGTCAAAGACTGTAGGAGGGTAGGAGACATGACAAATGCATTGTGGTATCTTGGATTTGATCCTGGAATAGAAAAGCTCGTGAAATTCAAATGAGTCTATAATTGAGTTAATAGTACTGTGACTGTATTAATTCAGTACTTTTGATAAGTGCACCATGGTTGGGTAAGATGTTAACATTAGGGAAAGCTGGATAATGGGTAAACAGGAACTCTCTGTACTATGTTTACAACTCTTTTTAACCTAAAATTAATTTTAAATGTTTTCTTAAAAAGCATGGAGGGGAATCCTGTCTCTTAGTTCTCTTTGATTGCCAACAGTCTCTGCTTATTTTCAATTATTAGAAGAAAAGTAAAAACAAGATATGAATAGCTTCACTAATGTATAAAAAGTATATTTTCTTTAAAATACCATTTTTGTTTAAGAAATGTAAATGAAATACCATCAATGATCCCAAAGGGAGGAAAAACGCAAGCTATGAAATCACTGCTCAAATAAAGTCATACAGAGAAAACGCTTAACTGCAAAATGCAAACAGTAAAATGCTAGCCTCCTTATGCTTAGAAATAAAATCATAGGAACATGATTTAGTACCAAACCTCATACATAAAAGGCAAAGAGTATGTATTTGTTCACTAGATGTAAAATCATAGTTTCATCCGTATCAGTCATTAAAACCTGCATACATTTCTGGTGAAAAGTTTTAATGACAGTGACGCTGCCTGCACTGATATATCCCCAGCTATGTTTCTAACAGGACCTGGCGTAATCCCTCTGTTTGCCAAACCTCTTCCTCGACAAAAGCCTATGTCTTGTAAAACAAAGTTGGCAATGCCTGTCCTTGACTTTGAGACAGCATTACAAGAATGACTCAAATATTGTTTGAATATAACTATGGGATCTCAGACAAAGAGGACCCTGTTACTTCCATGAAAGGAAAATAAAAATTTGTCTTTTTTGTTGTTGTTCTTGAAGCTGGTAATGATTATAATGACTAATACATAGATCTGTCCCAAAGCTCAGTGGCCATTTTTATGTCTAATGAAACAACTGGCCTACCTCCAATGAATATATCTTATTCTCCTTCAGTACACAACTTCTTGGCAGTGAAGTACAAGGAAATCACGCATAACTGGTCAGCCAGGAGGAAGCTCTAAGTGCTATATCATTGTCAGGATATTCCAAGTATGGAACAACTACCAAATTTGAACCAGAGAGCTCTCTACAATTTTTCACATGTTTTGATTTGTGCTAGCATAAAATACCTAAGCATATGAGGCAAAGGCTACATGTAGGCACTGCCCAGCGTGATACAGTCAGGGTAGAGAGAAAGGAGGGACAGTTTATTACCTGCTTGTATAAGCAGCCCATCAAAGAAAGTGGAAACAATTAGAAAAAAGTAAGTAAATTTTGACTATCAGCTGAGCTTTCAAATAGAAGACATTTATACTTTGGCCACCTGATGCAAAGAACTGACTCACTGGAAAAGACCCTGATGCTGGGAAAGATTGAAAGCAGGAAGAGAAGGGGACAACAGAGAATGAAATGGTTGAATGGCATCACCGACTCGATGGACAAGAGCTTGAGCAAGCTCCAGGAGTTGGTGATGGATAGGGAAGTCTGGGGTGCTGCAATCCACGAGGTTGCAAAGAGTCAGACATGACTGAGTGACTGAAATGAGCTGATAAGCAACAGTGCCATGAGCACACATTTTCATGCAGCAAAAAGAAGAATAAAACGTTTGGGATTTGAAAAGGATAATATTTCTCCATAAAATGGAAATATGAAGAATGCCAAAACAGAAAGTGTACTGAACAAAAGCAGGAAAAGACATCACAGTTCTGCATGATCCTTATTCAAACTTGAAATTCAGAACATATCCTGAATGGAGAATGCAACACAGAAGTTCCTGAAGACTTGAAAAGACTTCCTCAGGGATGTCAATATATTTCCAAGATGCAACATTTGTCTTTACTTGAAATTGAGCCCAAATATTTTGAAAGATCTAATCAACCTGGAGATATGAAAAAGACCTGCTTTGCTGGTCACTCTGAACTCCAAGCCTTTCCTTTATGTTCAACTGTTCTCTTGGCCTAAGCACACACTTGAACAGAGAGAGAACAGAATAAGAAACATATTTTCTTGGGTGTTTCTAATTGGAAATAGCACAAAGAGAAAAGGAGGCTTTATCACATTATTCCCAAATGAAAATGTTATCTGATAGCATTCCCAACAATATATTCTATTGGCTTTCATAGATGGGCACTTGGTAGGGAGTCTTGGGCTGCACATTGTATAGTGAAGAGCGGCACTGACATCTAACTCAGTGATCTCGGTCACAGTTCAAATATTAAATATTTTCCTACCAGAATGCTAGAGCCATGAACTGCTTAAATGGTCCACTGATGTAATGTCCTAGCTCTGCTCTCTGGAAATAGAAGTTCTTACTAGTGTGTGCGGTAGATGGCAGAGTGCACAAAGCAAGCAGGGTTTGTTACTGAGAAATCCTAATGAATACAATTTTTGGTGAAAAAAAAAAAGAAGGGAAACGAAAGGAAAGAAAGGAAGGAAAATGTGATGGGAAGGTGAGAGAAAGGAGGAAGAAAAGGGAGAGACAAGGGAAGACGGAAGGAAAGACGGAAAGAGAAGAAAAAAGTGGCTTTCTATAGGAAGAGATAAGAATTCTGCATTGTGTAGGCTGCCAGTCAATCATTAACAATTAAGCTAGTATCTCTGGGTCTGCCACTTGATCATGTATATGGTTTTAATAAAAAATGCTAATTGTAGCAAATATTCAAAAATTCATTGAAGTAAAAGTCAGGGTTTATTTGCCTTTTCAGCGGCAATGATGTTTTCTACAAAGCAGAATAACAATTATCAGTCTAAAGAATAGTTGATTCTCTTCCTGAGTAACATTTTATTCAGAGGACTTTATTAAAAACTTTATGTACAAGAAGAGGATAGGAGGATATTTCAATTCAATAAAATAAATTTTAAAAGTTTACTGAACTATAAATCATAAATTAATAATACTATTTTTATTTTGAAAATGCTTTTAAATAGATAATTAAAGCATTAAAAAAACACTGACACTTTCAACCCTACCACATCTCCCCACACTATTATCATATGGTCTAAATAATTCTATTTGTTCAAGATAGAAATATTTAAATCATTCCACTCTGCTATATTAAGGAGTTGACCAGAAAGAGCTAGGCAGCTGACTGTCTACAATTTGTAATATTTTGCTGGTTTTTAATCAGCATCAGACAAAGAAGGCCATCTTGATTTTCAGAAACAGAACATGTAAACAACTATTCTGCTCTATTTTATTTTTACAACAATGCATGTATCATGATGAATTACTAACTCAATAAAGAGCAATATAGTATAATGGGAAGGACCAAGGGATTTCAAGTCAAAAGACCTTTTTTTGAGTCCTGGCTCTGCAATTTACTAGATATGTGACCTCAGGCAATTGATTTAATCTAGCTGAATGCATTTCTTGCTGTGCATACCTCTTGTGGGGATAAAATGGGGTAATGTCTATGAATGTCTATTCCACCCGACAGTAGGCATGGAATGGTCAAAAGGCTGTCCTCTGAGCTCCAGCAACCAGGGAGAGTGTTTCAACAGCATCACACAGGCATGTCATAGTGCCGCATAAAGCAGGAATCAGTTTTCAACTTCAGCCTCAAAAAGAAGTTACTTTTCAGCCCAAGAGAGTACAAAATAATCCTCCCCATGCCTCAGTATGGTAGAAAGAACACTGCAGATGAGAGATGGAATACAGAGATAAAACAGATCACCTTTTCTCCTAACTGTAGAAAGAAAAGAAATACCACTCCTGAAGCATTAAATTAATACAACAGACATAATCCAATACAGATGGGAAGAAATAAACTACTACAGAAATCAACTTTTAAAAGAGTTGGTGCCAGAATAAACTGTCAACAATGGCAACAGAAGGGTCTGAGATAATTTTACAAATATTAAAGTGAAAGTGAAAGTGAAGTCACGTCCGACTCTTTGCGACCCCATGGACTGTAGCCTACCAGGCTTCTCTGTCCATGGGATTCTCCAGACAAGAGTACGGGTGTGGGTTGCCATTTCCTTCTCCGGGGGATCTTCCCGACCCAGGGATCGAACCCAAGTCTCCTGCATTGCGGGCAGATGCTTTCCCCAAATATTAAGAACTGGGATAAAAGAAAATAAACCTTGATATATTAATATATGGGTGAGGAAATAATCATAGTAGGTAAGAATTAGGTACATTTGCAAGATAAGAAATCCATATCATATCTGAAATATGTATATACATACATATGTATATCAATATGTATACACATATATGTAATATATTAACACATATATAATTTATTATATACTAAAAGAGTTACAGATTTCATTCCAGGGTTCAATCAGTCTTACCTGTTATGTTGGCCGTCCCCCAGATTTCTGAGTTAATTAAAGTATTCTCTGGATATTGTTATAATATGTAACTCTACTTAGAAGGCAAAGATTCTACCTTAGAATTTCAGATAGGATATTAAACCCCAGTTGCAAAATTGTCAGTAAACAACTTTATTTAGTGAATTCTGGCTGTTTCTGTTTGGAGATGCTACACACAATATTTAGAAAAAAAAATAATCTGGAAGTTTGCTTGAAGGTTTAGTTATCCCAAACTGTATCTCAGCTACTGAAACATCCTTGACCAAAAGTTATCCTCCACTGTCTGGCAATATATTTGATAAAATGCTCTGAAAGAGATGCCCATGAAAAGGAAATCAAATTTCCCTTAAGCAAACATATTTACATCTGAAAAGTGAAAGTGTTAATCTACGCTCAGTCATGTCTACTCTTCGCCATCCCATGGACTGTAGTCTACCAGCCTCCTCTGTCCATGCAATTCTCCAGGAAAGAATACTGGAGTGGATAGCCATTCCCTTCTCCAAGAGGATATTTACATATACACATATATAAAGTATGGGCTTCCCAGGTGGTACTAGTGGTAAAGAACCTGCCTGTCAATGCAGGAAAATAAGAGGTGCAGGTTTGATCCCTAGGTCAGGAAGATCACCTGGAGGAGAGCATGGCAACCTACTCCCATATTCTTGCCAGGGAAATCCCAAGGACAGAGGAGTCTGGTGGGCTACCATCCACAGGGTCACAAAGAGTTGGATACGACTGAAGCAATTTAGCACATCTGCATATATATAAATTATATTTACATATATTCCTGGGCGATATATTTATACTTATTAACTATGAGCCTAATAACATTTGAAAGCAAGGAAACGTTTTCAAGAAATGCCCTTTAATGTAATTTGGTTTCTTTTTGTGTTTTCAGGTGAGGAACATTTTTTCTACAAAAAATTCCTGTAAGAACTTTTCAGAAGAGAAATAAAAGGACTGATTAACCCAAATAGGACTGGTCTTTTTCCAGGAAGTCAGTGCTGCTGGGTTATGTACGACTCTTCGCAACCCCATGGACTGCAGCACTCCAGGCTTCCCTGCCCATCACCAGCTCCCAGAGCTTGCTCAACACTTCCTTCCAGGAAATATTCTGTGACAGTCACTCCAAGAATCTACCCACTTTGGACACCAAAAGAACTACTGCATTCCTTGCGTCGGCAATAGTAAGAAAGCTTCCCTATTTAATACCTGAAGAAGTTCTTTCAATTTGTGTTTTATAAAGACAGTGTACTAAGAAGAATTTCCTTGCTCTGCAGAATAAGTTGTATATTGTTATCAATAGTTAGTATCTCCATAAATGCTGTCTGGAAGACAATAAATACATGCTCCTGGTTCTAGTGCTTGTAATGTTGTGAGCCCCTCCTCACTGAGTAATGCAAACCATTCCCAGAAGTGGCCAGTGCCGCCTCCCCAGGTCTGGTCTCAACTTCCTTTCAGCCTTCCTATTTCGTGTTCTCAGCCTTTTGCTACCACAAACAACCTTTTAAAGGTTGTTCTCAGCCTATTGCTCCCCTCTATGCTTCACAATGATCAGGCTGTTTTCTAAAATCACTGTTGATAAGTAATTACAGAGCACACATATCCACTCTGTCTTCAAATGGTCATGGTTCTATTCAGAGAGCATATGTTGACATCTTAGAGTTTTGTTTTGGTTGTTTCAGCCTCAAATAGAACTTTACATTTGTGTTTTCAACTGCTCTTGTTTTTTTTTGCATGTCTGTTCATAACTGATATTTCATCCATCTGTCCAAATTAGAACTATCAGTAAAATTCTTTAGGACTTTCCTCTAGTGTAAATGCACAGAAAACACACAGATCTCTTTAAATGGTTTTAAAGAGGAATTTCCTTGCCTAATCACTATGTGGAAATGCTTTTCCATGAACAGGAATTATTAACACTTATTGGATGATTACTATGAGCCAGACACTCTTCTAGGTTTTTTTTTTTTTTTTTACATATACACTTCATTTTAATATTCATAATATGCCTATAAAACAAATATTCTCTTTCACAAGTAGGAAACCTAATGCCTAGAGAGGCCGGGTGGCTTGTACAGTATCATACAACCAGACAGTGCTGGGACAAAAATTTGAGCCCAGGTGCTTGGACTCTAGAGTCCCCATTATAACCTGTACATTGTCTTGAAAGCATTTGTCTCATGCAGTTGTTTCCGATGCTCCCTAACAAGTGCCCTCCAGTGAAATGACTTGCTTCTGGAGCTGAAATTAAGCCTAGCCAGCTGATCCAGTTATTTGCTCTTTAATTGTACTTGCCCACAACATTTACACAGATCTGATAAAGATATTGATCACTTAAAGCCCATGAATATCCAGCTCTTTTTCATGTGGCACCATGTAGCAGTTCTTTTTTCTTTCTGCCTTATACAGAAGCCTAAGTTGACATTAAAAGGTTGTGGTAGCATGAAACCTGCTTTCAGACAATCAGCTTAAGTCACTGGCTCTTCAGTGTTATCCTATTTATACCAGTTCATTATATTGTACTTAATATGAAATTACAATGACTCACTCATAAGTGCAGCTTTCTTAGACTTAATTAGACACTGAAGAATTATTAAACATTTGACAGCATATTGTACATTTGATCTCAGTATTGAATTCTCATTGATATTAATGCACACACAATGTAATGTAACATGTTCATCTGACTATGAGCTTATGTAATTTTTCTCAATTTAACAGCTTTTCAGATGCCCGATTCTTTTAGATATTTGGCACATAAATGTCTTATAACAAGTTTGATGTTACTCTTAATTAAAGATAAGACAATTTTACCAAGTAAAGAACAGCATAAAGACCATTTCAATTAGGGTAAAGTCATCTGTGTTCCAAATTTCAAGTCTTCCCCTAACTATATGAAATATTTTAGGTGTTACTTAATTGTATCAGTTTTCTCATCTCTAAAAATCAATTTATTAAACAAGATAGCTCCTATCCTATTTTAGCACTAAAATATAGTGATTTAGCAAATGGTTTTTGTAGATGCCATCACAGAAAGTGTCATCTTATTTAATCAGAGGTATGGTTTCACAAAATTCCAGCACATCAGAGCCCTTGTCAATTGTTTAATAGGCAGAGGATATGAATTCCACGTGGGTCAGTCTTATAATATTTCTTTCTTATTTATTAACATCTTGAAAATACTTATTTGCCAAAAAGACACAACTGAATAGGAATATGGATAAACTGGAATGAGATTGCATTTTACAAGGATTAAGATCTGTGTCCAAATATTTTTAGTCATAAATAAAGAATTCTTTTACTGTGGAGAATATATTTAAACAACTGTATAAGTGGCACAGAAATATGTAAGTATTTAACTTGGCTCATACACGGTATCAGCAGTACCACTAGCATGACATATTGCCCTGTGGAATGAATCTTTTAGTTTAAACATGTTTTTAACCTTCTTGGACTTATTAGATCTTGAAGAAATGATTATTAGTAGAAGAAAAATAAATGTTAACTTTCTACAATCTAATATGCAATCATATACAAATGTAGTATAATAAACTGTTTTTATTACAATTTCATCATCTGAATGGAAATTATAGTGTTAGCACTTCCAAGAGATGGTTCTATCTGCATGCACAGTGAGGAAGAGTTGGCATAATGGTCTGTAAGGCATATCAAATTTATTCTGGGAGGTAGTTAAAGGTCTTTTAAAGGTCTTATTCCACTTGTGGAATGAATTTCTTATCGTGTATGAATTCTGAGTGTAACATGTCCAGCCCCTTGAAGTGGGGTTTGTTTTCAATAAGAATATAATAGCTAAGGAATTTCACTACTGTACATACAGGAGAAAGATTTTTAAATAAAGAAAAAATATACCTTCTATGATAATAAGCATTAGAAACAATATATAGAAAAGCATTTAGGACAAATTACATACATTTACTAATAGAAAGAAGGAAATATAAATGCTGAAATTTGACCACCAGGAATAAAGCTACATTTCAATTTTTAAGAATGATGGGAGAGGGAGGGCACAGTATTTTTCCCTCTCTGGAATACATGTGAGAGAGAGATAAAAAGATGTACTAAAAGCACATTTTCTTTTGCAGTGAGTTCATCATCATCAAGTTTTTATGTATAATATTGTTTTAAAATATATGTTTTATGAGATTAACACACTGAACTTCTTATGTCTGCATCACATGAAGATTTCTAAAGACAGTATTTGTTAAACTTCAGAACCATATCAACATTGTTAATACTATTATTGTTATCATCACCAACCCTATTATTACAGGTGAAGATACTGAGGTATGCAGAGGTTGAATAGTTTACTTGTTTAGCAGACTTTATTGAATTTCTACTGTGTGCCAGGTTCTTCACTAGTCCCATAATGGGGGAGTAACTATCCTCAAGCAGATAAAATACTGAGGAAAAAAATAAGCCAAAACATAATAGCAATTAAAATAAAATTTGATCATATAAAAGTTATGATCCAAATACTAGACATTTTATAAACATAATTGAAATATTTTAATTGTTGATATAACAACTTCACACTTCTTGATATACCAGAATATAATCACCATGAAGTACAGTGGTTTGTTTTATTATCTGCTATGCTCACAACTCCCAGAGTGGTACCTGGCACATAACAGATCCCCTCAAATATTTGGTTGAATAAGTTAACTGTTGGATAAAAATTACTACTTTTTCTTATTTTCTTATTCCCCTCCACCCATCCATCCTAAAAAGAAAAATCTACAGTTCTTGGCATTACATTTTCTTCATAATATGAGCTTAGTCAAGAGTTGCTGAATACCTAGGAAAATAAATAAATCACGAATAACTGAATGTTTATGACCAATTTTGAAGTATTACAGTGATTGATAAAGCTTACAGATGAAAGTACTTTTATACTCATTTTTACAATTTAGTTTTATTCCAATGATATAAAAATATATTGTCTTACACACAATTCTCTTATTTTCTGGGTTTCAACATTTTGTCTTAAGTTTTATAGTTATTTCAGGTATCATCATATTCTAACTGATATTTTCCTCACACCTTGTTTTCCTATCGTGTTTGGCAGCCCTGTGCTGATGAAATATATCAACCAAATTAAAACACAAACTAATGAAAAGGAATAACAGCAGAAATGTTAACAAAGAGGAAATATGCTTCAGAAAAATATTATTACACCTTCAACTACAAAGATAGATATCATCTGCTTCAGACATTTATATATTCTTTCAAAAGGTAAAAAATCAAATCGAACAGTATTTTTAGTTTTCAACTGTTTAAGATTAAAGCTCTGGTAAATTCCCTCCGTTAAAGAAGGTTAAATGATGGAAAATTTGAATTACTTATCCATGATAATATAGCTAGTAATAAAATATAACTCCTGTTTTCTTAATTTCACAGTGTAGCTACTACTCTTACTTAGGTTTGTTTATAAAACTGTTCCAGTGAGTGAAAGATGAAACTGCCAACTAGAAACATAGGGTTTTCTTTTCATTATCTGATGTCTGGCCTCTGACTTACGCTCCCTGGAGCTATTGAATACTGTGAGTCAATCAAAGTAAACACTTTCAATTTTAAAATATTTATCATATCATGAATGAGTGCTGTTATGAACATCCCATTTGTGTTTCCTTGTATGCCTGCTGTGTGTTCCTCTAGAGAATACACCAAGAATTGGAATCAAATATCAATACCCACAAACTCATCCAGAATGGCTATTCCAATTTGTATTTCCATCATATTCTTTCAGAGTTATTTCTTTTATCCTTTGCTAACACTTGATTAATACACTTTTTCTTTCTTTTTTTTACAAACATGACATTTAGAAAACATCCATTGGTTTTTTAATTTGCATATACCTGATGACAAATAAGGTTGGATACTTTTTAATATATATCAATCAGGTACGTTCCCTTTTCTGAAAATACTCTGTTCATATTGTTTCTCTTAACATTTTTTTCTTTTTCCTTGTTATTCTGTCTCATCTGCTACTTGTATGGTATTTTTATTGACAGGTATAGTCATATGTGTACATATTTTTCTTTTTGGCTTTTGTGTCTATGAGAACTTACCACTCCAAGCTCAAAACATAGCTTTCTATATTATGTTCTAAGAAATTATAGGCTTTTAAAAAGGTCTTTATCTATCCTATATATTAGAGATTTAAATTAGTACATATTTTCATGTGTGTGAACAACTTTCCCAATAACCATTTATTATATAATACAGTACTTTATCCACTGACTGTCAGGCCATGATTATAAAGAACTAAAATTTCCCTGTGTACATAGGTTAGTTTCTTTACACATTCCTATATAAATATTATCTAGTCAATTTTTAATCATAACTTATGTAGCCCTACATTTCACTTATTACTTTATTCTTCAATGCTTTTACATCTTTATTCTGTCTGCTGAAACTGTATTTCTTTGTTGAAATATTCTGAGAAATCTGTGGTGGTAAGCTTTCTGAGTCATGGTAGGCTTGAAAATGTCTTGATTTCAACCTCATTGAACGGCCATTTGACATTTGACTGGGTTAAAAATGCTAGTTGAAATTCCCTCCCAACTCATTCTACCCATTCCTCTTCTGTTCAGTGTCACTGATGGGAATCTGATGGCAATTTGATTCTCATACATCTGTGGATAATATGGGTATCTTTCCCTCTGTCTCACACTGAAGAAATTTCAGGGTTCCTTTTTTAGGTCTTCTTTACTTGCTATTGTTCTTAGGAAATAGCATTGTGAGTTTACTCACAAAATTTGTTTTCCTGAGTTTTAAAAATAATTGCTTCTACTGAGAACTTAATGAAACACTTCAATCTCAGAACTTGTGTCACTCCTGGGTTTTAAGACATTCTACTTGCTTTCTCTCCATTGTACCTATTTTTTGGTTCCCAAACTGTTACTGAATTGATTTTGTGAATTCTCATTCCATCCTACATGAGTCTTTTCTTGAATGTTGTGTATATTTTTATATTTTATGCTGCATTTGGGGAATATTTCTTATCTCATTCAACCAACAAACTAATTTTTCCTCACCTAAATCCATTCTGTTATTCATCCCAACAATTTAAGTTTTATTGCATATCAATAATCAAATTGTCCATTTCAGTGACTTCCACTACTTCTTTTATTTCTGTCAGAATGTAAATACAATTTATTTTAAAGCCCTCTACAGCTTATATTTATTAACTCGGCTTACTTGGATGTGCTATTTTTTTGAGTTGACATTATTCATTCATGATGTTGGCTTTCCTTGATTCTTATTAGTTTGGTTTTTTTTTTATTGTGCACATTTTTCAGAGTTGAGGTGTTTTTCTAGCCTCCATTTCTATGGTTCACTTAGAGGCAGGGCGCATCATGCCTTTTGCTCATGTATGTTTTAGTGAGAGTAGTTCTGGGGCATGCCCACCAACTGTGACAAGCCTTGTGGCTTGCTTTTGCCCTTCACTTCTCACAAGCATTTGCTATCTACCTGAGCCATTATTCATTCTTTAATTCAATGTCCTACTTCCACTGCCCCCACCTTATGGAAACTCAGATATTCCACTGTTGCTGTTTGTCTCAAGATGTACAAGAGATTTCTGGTGGCTCACCCATTAACAATTTCACCAATCTCACCATTATTTTCTCCTGTGCCGCCTTCTCTCTCTCCAAGTACCCACCATCCCTGGGAAGACACATTCCTACTATCACTACCACTTTTGCTGTAGTATGTGAGTTGCTCAATTGTGTTCACTCTTTGCAACCCTATGGACTGTAGCCCACCAGGCTCCTCTGTCCATGGAATTCTCCAGGCAAGAATACTGGAGTAGGTAGCCATCCCTTCTCCAGAGGATCTTCCCAACCCAGGGATCGAACCTGGGTCTTCTGCATTGAAGGATTCTTTACTGTCTGAGCCACTAGGGAAGCCCTTCTATAGCAGCATCCTTCACAAATCTTAAGCTACGTTTTTCTTCTTTAATTAGGTACCATCTGCTTTTAAAATCTGTAGTATTCTTCACGACTTATAGTCTACCTTAGAGTCTCCCTGTTTTCCAGAAATGATTATGAATATTGGAAAAAGGTGGCACTGGTGGTAAAGACCCTCCTGCCAATGCAGGAGACATAAGACACTGGTTCGATCCCTGGGTCAGGAAGACTCTCTGGAGAGGGGTGGATGGCAATCCACTTCAGTATTCTTGCCTGAAGAATCCTATGGACAGAAGAGCCTGGTGGGTTAAAGTGACTTAACAGGCCTTGCAAACATATATTTTCTCTCATTTATATCGATCTGAGGAAAGTAAGGGGGGCAATAGAGTGTGCTCCATACATGTACCTTTGTAGGGAACAGATGTATTTTTTAACTTTCTCAGAAGAGCAAAGAATAACTCAAATTCACAATAAGATGTAAATAGTTGATATCACCAACACAAAGAGAACAGTGCCTCACTTACATGACATTTGAACTTAAGCAACTTGCCTTACTATTCTGAGCCCCTCTTTCTCATATATAAAATTATGATGGTTGCTCCACTGTAACAGCTCTTCCTCAACTTAGAATCCTTTAGAAAACCCTCCCAAACTATCTATGGGAAAAGACCAGTTTGTTGTTGTCGCTCTTTGTTTTTAATTTCTAATATCTCTCAGACTGATTAGTTCAGTCGCTCAGTCATGTCCAACTCTTTGCAACCCCGTGGACTGCAGCATGCCAGGCTTCCCTGTCCATCACCAACTCCCAGAGCTTGCTCAAACTCCTGTCCATTGAGTCAAAAGCATCAACTCTTTGCTGCTCAGCTTTCTTTATACACCAACTTTCACATCCATACATGACTACTGGAAAAAACATAACTTTGACTAGATGGACCTTTGTTGGCAAAGTAATATTTCTGATTTTTAACATGCTGTCTAGGTTGGTAATAACTTTCCTTTCAAGGAGCAAGCGTCTTTTAATTTCATGGCTGCAGTCACCATCTGCAGTGATTTTGGAGCCCCTAAAAATAAAGTCTCTCACTGTTTCCATTGTTTCCCAATCTATTTGCCATGAAGTGATGGCACCAGATGCCATGATCTTAGTTTTCTGAATGTTGAGTTTTAAGCCAGGTTTTTCACTCTCCTCTTTCACTTTCATCAAGAGGCTCTTTAGTTCTTTGCTTTCTGCTATAAGGGTGGTGTCATCTGCATATCTGAGGTTATTGATATTTATCCCAGTAATCTTGATTCCAGCTTGTGCTTTTGTTAAATACATAGTCATACAATTGTATTTCCTGGTGATGCCAACTGTTATTAAAGTTTCTAAATGCTCACTTTCACCTTTGTGCTAAGAAAATACTTAGCACACTGAGAACTAAGAAGGCAGTGTGCAGTCTGGCCTCAGTTTGCACTTTGTGCGGGACCATTCTCTTAGCTAAAGGACCATTTTCTTTCAGTGGAAATCCAGGCTGCATCTTCTGCTATGCCCTAACCTCCAACATTATGCACTGAGGCTCACCATGTACTCCTGGTGTATCAGATGATCTTCAGGTCCCACAGCAAGGGCCCCTACATGATTATGCACATGTACTTACTGGATAAAATTGTTTGCTAAAGCAATAATCTCCCATACATAATTTGCCTTTTTTAAAAACTGAGCTTAAGTACCATCTCATTTTAAGGACTTCGTGACTTTCTGAGATAAAGACGTACCCTCTTCTCTCTCAGTTCAGTTCAGTTCAGTTGCTCAGTCGTGTCCGACTCTCCCACGACCCCATGAATTGCAGCACGCCAGGCCTCTCTGTCCATCACCAACTCCCGGAGTCTACCCAACCCCATGTCCATCGAGTCGGTGATGCCATCCAACCATCTCATCCTCTGTTGTCCCCTTCTCCTCCCGCCCCCAATCCTACCCAGCATTAGGGTCTTTTCCAGTGAGTCAACTCTTCGCATGAGGTGGCCAAAGTATTGGAGTTTCAGCTTCAACATCAGTCCTTCCAATGAACACCCAGGACTGATCTCTTTTAGGATGGATTGATTGGATCTCCTTGCAGTCCAAGGGACTCTCAAGAGTCTTCTCCAACACCACAGTTCAAAAGCATCAATTCTACGGTGCTCAGCTTTCTTTACCGTCCAACTCTCACATCCATACATGACCACTGGAAAAACCATAGTCTTGACTAGACGGACTTTTGTTGGCAAAGTAATGTCTCTGCTTTTAAATATGCTATCTAGGTTGGCCATAACCTTCCTTCCAAGGAGTAAGCGCCATTTAATTTCATGGCTGCAATCACCATCAGCAGGGATTCTGGAGCCCCAAAAAATTAAGTCTGACACTGTTTCCACTGTTTCCCTATCTATTTCCCATGAAGTGATGGGACCAGATGCCATGATCTTAGTTTTCTGAACGTTAAGCTTTAAGCCAACTTTTTCACTCTCCTCTTTCACCTCCATCACTAGTCTCACTCATAATATTCTTTACCTACTCCTGTGATACCTCACATCTTTATAGTTTTTAATCTGTATACTTGCTTGTTTGACCTCTTTCTATCAGAGGATTAGTTTCCCTGTACTGCTTGTGAACCTGTTTCTTTGTATCTTGAGAGCAATGGCATAGTTGAAAATGTTAACTAATTATGTGTTTAGAAATAAATATAAGTACGTATCAACACTATGTTTTATATTTGCTTTAGAACACAAACATACACTGCCTTAATTTTCCTACTATAAACTTACTCATATAAACCTGCTTTTTCAACAAGATGACTCCTGTTTTTATTCAGTTTTTAGAAACTTATCTGTTACTCTGCTATTGTCTCCTCCCTTGTCTCTCTGATCATTCCTCTGGAACATATATTCAACATATATTGGACTTCATCATTTATTCTCTGAGTTTTTTTAAACTCATTTATTTTCTATTTTTTTAATACTTTGTTCACCAATATGCTTGATTTCCTTAGTACACTAAACTTGTCTTCCAATTTTTAATTTTATTGACTCCATTTTTCTCATCTCCAGACCTGCTATGTATAATACAATCCTGCTATTATATGATTTAAAAAAGTGTTCAAAAATTCAATCATATTAAATATGGGACTGGGTTATTTCAAGAGAAAAGTGTCATAAATTACCGTGTCTAGCACAAATATTAAAGCCCTCTCCCAGGCCCAATGCCTTCACAAACCATTCAGTTAAACTCCTCTTCATCAATCTGAATTTGAAATGCTTCTTTATTTCCAGCATTCTAGAATTGTTTTTTAATATTTTTAACATTTGTTAAGTAAATAGTAAATTGTTACATGTTCTACCTATTGCTGTAATGTATGTGGGTTTGGTATGGGGGAGTTTATCATGTCAGTTCTCTTTACCAAATTAACTAGAAGTTCTATTTTCTCTCTCTATCATGTGGACTATCATGTGTATTCTAGGCTGGAAACTTATCCCCTGTATCCTGTTTACCATAAGGGCCAGAGTGAAGCCAGGTGTTCTGAACAAATACCTGCAGAATTTGACCTAATAATTCTGCACAAAGACAGCCATTTGATGCCTGCATTAACTCTCTCCTGAATTTGACTCACTTATGAGATTATTTAAGTGTAAACTTATATTAAGGCTTTTTAGGTATTTCCTATCTCTTCCTAAATGTATTGTAATATAATATTTTGAGAACACATTTTCATTGTAGTAAATTTACCAACAGTTGGCAATCATGTATGTTAGAATTTCTGCATCTGCAACCTATTTGTTTCATTCACAAATTTTGTTAAGTGAAAATTTTGGATGTCTTCTATCTTGGACAGTATTCCTGATATAATAAATAAGAGTTTCCAATCAGAAAAACATATTTTACTTCAGTGGTGACTGTTTATTTGGAATTAATTGAGTTTCCTCATTTTACTTTTTATTACGTATTAAAATGGTATTGCAGTAACTTTGGGGGAATAACAGGAAGATTATAAAAGGAATTGAACCTTCTTTACATTTAAGAAGAGCAACAAAAAATTTCAGTAGGCAAGTAAAAAAATGTATAGCAGTATTTATGGTGATAGCATGCTAGAGCCTATCACATGTTGTGAATGAACAATCCAGTGATACAGAGAAAGAAGAGATCAAAAATCCACAAACAGCTACTATTTTACCCTAGAAGCTATGAAGAAGGACAACAACTAAACATTATCTTGAAAATATGTATTGATATCCTACAAACAACTTGAAAGGAAACAAACTGAGAGGTATAACTAGAGCATTCAGGTGAAAATGCCATTAACTTGAAAAAAATAGAAACCCACCAAAATCAGGAAAGTTACCAGGTCTCATCATTATTCCTGGATGGAAGGAAGGTGGAGCTAAAACAATGCATACTAAATCAGCACTATTGTTTCTCCAACTTTAAGTAAGCAATTATACAAATAAAACAATAAAGCAAAACAAATGAATAAACAAAAAACAAGTTCCTGAGAGAGGCAGATTAAGTATGGAGAGACTCACATAGAGTCCTAGATGACACCGCACTCTTCTAAAGACAAGTATTGATGATATGAACCAAAAGATTTAATTTATCTGCTAGAAGGAAATGAGTTAAAGATTTCTACAATAGTAGGAATGAAAAGATATTTTTTTCATTAGATAAAGATTGTCACTTGGGGTCTTCTGAGGAACAACACTAGGATAGGATTCAATGTAGAAAGATTTAAATAAATATCTCTATGAGAGATGATAAGAAGAGAGCTAGGAGTCTGGGGGAGGTGTCAGATCATAAGGCAACTCAGACTTTGAGTAAAGGAGAGATAAAGAGAAGATTGTTAGTAGTATCCCAGACTGTTAGGCAGTTTAAGGGAGATTCAGCAAGACTATCAGGGAATCCTTAAGCCAAATTTGGTCATCACTGGGATACTTATCTTCCAGAAGGGGCCTTACCTTAGTACCCTTTCATGCTCAATCACTGGCTGAAAGAAGCAATGGGAAGTCTGCAAGGTGCATTTTCATGACTACAAAAAAAGATATATGCAAAACTGCAGCAAATATCATATTTGATAGTTAAAAAATAGGCATTCCCTTTAAACTTAAAAGAAATAACAGTATCCTGATGATCTTGGCCAATGCAATATGACAGGCAAAGTAAGAAGAAAAAAAAGAAATAAAAGACACAGCTGTTAAAATTTATAGACAATATGCTTGCCTAGCTATTAAATCCAAGTGAATGCATTTTTAAATTCTTAAATCTAATAATAGAATTCAGTAAGTTAACTGGGTAAAAAAAACAGCAAGGAATAATCCTATATAGAAGCATATCCAAATACAAAATGTAGTAATAAAACAATTTTACAACAGTAACAGAAAAAAAATGAGTAATAATTCTAATAAAAGAGATGCAAGCTTTCCAACAAGAACTACAAGAGTAGAAAACAACTACAAGAAAAATATTGCATAAAAACACAAACAAATGGAAGCTAAACAATATGCTACTAAATAACCAATGGGTCATTGAAGAAATCAAGAGATACTTGAAGACAAATGAAAATGAAAACACAACTATAAAAAACTATGGGATGCAACAAAAACTGCTCTAAGAAGGAAGTTTATAGTGATAAAAGTCTAACTCAGGAAACAGAAAAAAATCTCAAACAGTCTAACTTTACACATAAAGGAACTAACAAAGAAGAACAAAAAACTCCAAAATTGATAGAAGAAACCATAAAGCAGAAATAAGTGAAATAGAGACTAAAAACCAATGGGAAAGATAAATGAAACTACGAGCTGATTCTTTAAAAAGATAAAATTGACAAACTATAACCAGACTCATCAATGCAAAAAAAAAAAGGGCTCACATCAATAAAATCAGCAATGAATAAGGAGTCTCAACCAATACCACAGAAATACAAAGGAACATAAGAGATTATTATGAACAAATACAAGCCAATAAAATGGACAACCTAGACGAAAGGGACGAATTCCTAGGAATGTACAATCTCCCAAAACTGAACCAGGAAGAAATAAAAAGTACAAACAGAACAATTATCACCAATGAAATTCAATCAGTAGTAATAATAATAATAAACTCTCAACAAACAAAAGTCTAGGATAAGGTGACTTCACAGATGAATTCTACCAAACATTTTAAGAGTTGACATCTGTCCTTCTCAAACTATTCTAAAACATTGCAAAGGAAGTAACCCTTCCAAACCCATTCTGTGAGGCCAGCATCACATTGCTATTAAAACAAAAGATACCACAAAAAAACTACAAAACATAGGAATAAATGATGAATATAGATGTAAAAATTCTCAACACAATTTTAGCAAACCAAACACAATAACAATATATTAAAAGGATCATATACCATGATCAAGTGGAATTTATCCCAGGGATGCAACAATGTTCAATATCCATAAATCAATAAATATGATATACCACATTAACAAATTGAAAAATAGAAATCATATAATCATCTCAATAGATGCAGAAAAAGGTTCTGAAAAAATCCAACATCAATTTATGGTAAAACTCTCAATAAGGTGGGTATAGGGGGCATTCACCTCAACATAATAAAGGACATATATCATAAATCCAGAGTTAACATCATACTGAACTGTGAAAAGCTGAACGCATTTCCTCTAAGGCCAGGAACAAGACAAGAATGCCCACTCTTGTCACTTACTCAACATAGTTATTAGAAGTTCAAGCCACAGCAATCAGAAAATAAAGAAATAAAAGAAATTCAAATTGGAAAGAAAAAAAATGAAACTGTCACTGCATAACATGATGCTATACATATGCACTTGATATGCCAGCAAATTTGGAAAACTCAGCAGTGGCCACAGACCTAGAAAAGGTCAGTTTTCATTCCAATCACAAAGAAAGGCAATGCCAAAGAATGCTCAAACTACTGCACAATTGCACTCATCTCACATGCTAGTCGCTCAGTCGTGTCCGACTCTTTGTGACCCCATGAATCGCAGCACGCCAGGCCTCCCTGTCCATCACCAACTCCCAGAGTCTACCCAAATCCATGTCCATCGAGTCGGTGATGCCATCCAACCATCTCATCCTCTGTCGTCCCCTTCTCCTCCAGCCCCCAATCCTACCCAGCATTAGGGTCTTTTCCAATGAGTCAACTCTTCGCATGAGGTGGCCAAAGTATTGGAGTTTCAGCTTCAACATCAGACCTTCCAATGAACACCCAGGATTGATCTCCTTTAGGATGGATTGATTGGATCTCCTTGCAGTCCAAGGGACTCTCAAGAGTCTTCTCCAACACCACAGTTCAAAAGCATCAATTCCTCGGCGCTCAGCTTTCTTCACCGTCCAACTCTCACATCCATACATGACCACTGGAAAAACCACAGCCTTGACTAGATGGACTTTTGTTGGCAAAGTACTGTCTCTGCTTTTAAATATGCTATCTAGTAATGCTCAAAATTCTCCAAGCCAGGCTTCAGCAATACATGAACTGTGAACTTCCAGATATTCAAGCTGGTTTTAGAAAAGGCAGAGGAACCAGAGATCAAATTGCCAACATCCACTGGATCATCGAAAAAGCAAGAGAGTTCCAGAAAAACATCTATTTCTGCTTTATTGACTATGCCAAAGCTTTTGACTGTGTGGATCACAATAAACTGTGGAAAATTCTGAAAGAGATGGGAATACCAGACCATCTGACCTGTCTCTTGAGAAACCTGTATCAGGTCAGGAAGCAACAGTTAGAACTGGACATGGAACAACAGACTGGTTCCAAATAGGAAAAGGAGTACATCAAGGCTGTATATTGTCACCCTGCTTATTTAACTTATATGCAGAGTACATCATGAGAAACTCTGGGCTGGAAGAAACACAAGCTGGAATCAAGATTGCCAGGAGAAATATCAATAACCTCCGATGTGCGGATTACACCACCCTTATGACAGAAAATGAAGAAGAACTAAAGAGCCTCTTGATGAAAGTGAAAGAGGAGAGTGAAAAAGTTGGCTTAAAACTCAACGTTCAGAAAACTAAGATCATGGCATCTGGTCCCATCACTTCATGGGAAATAGATGGGGAAACAGTGGTAACAGTGTCAGACTTAATTTTTTTGGGCTCCAAAATCACTGCTGATGGTGATTGCAGCCATGAAATCAAAAGATGCTTACTCCTTGGAAGGAAGGTTATGGCCAACCTAGATAGCATATTTAAAAACAGAGACATTACTTTGCCAACAAAAGTCCGTCTAGTCAAGGCTATGGTTTTTCCAGTAGTCATATATGGATGTGACAGTTGGACGGTGAAGAAAGCTGAGCGCCGCAAAATTGATGCTTTTGAACTGTGGTGTTGGAGAAGACTCTTGAGAGTCCCTTGGACTGCAAGGAGATCCAACCAATCCATCCTAAAAGAGATCAGTCCTGGGTGTTCATTGGAAGGACTGATGTTGAAGCTGAAACTCCAATACTTTGGCCACCTCATGCGAAGAGTTGACTCATTGGAAAAGACCCTAATGCTGGGTAGGATTGGGGGCGGGAGGAGAAGGGGACGGCAGAGGATGAGATGGTTGGATGGCATTACCAACTCGATGGACATGG
Organism: Okapia johnstoni; assembly: GCA_024291935.2. Lineage (NCBI taxonomy): Eukaryota > Metazoa > Chordata > Mammalia > Artiodactyla > Giraffidae > Okapia > Okapia johnstoni. Next base: position 60,979,348 of record CM044312.1, read on the forward strand.
GTTTGGGTAGACTCTGGGAGTTAGTGATGGACAGAGAGGCCTGGCATGCTGCAATTCATGGGGTCGCAGAGTCGGACACGACTGAGCAACTGAACTGAACTGATACATAGAAAATCCTAAAGATGCCACCATAAAAGTACTAGAGCTCACCAATGAATTCAGTCAAGTTTCAAGATACAAAACCAGTATACAGGAATCTGTTGCATTTCTATACACTAGTAATAATAAGCTATTAGAAAGATATATTAAGAAAATAATACCACTGTTACTCTTCTCATTTAAAAGAATGAAATATTCAGGAATAAACTTAAGTAGGAGGTAAAAGATTGTATTTGATAAACTATAAAACACTGATGAAGGAAACTGAAGACAACACAAATACATGAAAAGAAACATTGCATTCATGGATTTGAAGCATTAATATTATTAAATAACCATACTACTCAAGGCAAACTACAGGTGAAAAGCTATTTCTATCAAAATGCCAATGGCATTTTTCAGTAAACTAGAACAATCAATTATAAAATTTGTATAGAAACTCAAAAGACCCTGAATAGGCAAAACAATCTTGAGAGAGAAGAAAATTGGCATTATCATGCTCTCTGTTTTCAAACTATACCACAAAGCTACAGTCATCAAAACAGTATGATACCATTAATAGCACAAAAACAGACAAGTAGATCAATGGAACAGAACAGAGACCCCAGAAATAAACCCACACTTTATGGGCAATTAATCTATGACAAAGCAAGAATACACAATTGGGATGAGACAGTCTCTTTAATAAATGGTGTTGGGAAAACTGGACAGCTACATGCAAAACTATCAAACAGGACTATTATCTGACACCATGCACAAAAGTAAATTCAAAAAGGATTACAGACTTATGCCTAAGACCCCAAATCATAACATTTCTAAAAGAAAACATAGTTTGCTCTTTGACATCAGTCTTTGTAATAGTTTTTTAGACATGTCTCTCAGACAAGGAAATAAAAGGAAAAATAAACAAATGGGACTACAGAAAACTAAAAAGCTTTTGCACAGTGAAAGAAATTATTAACACAACATAAAGGCCACTTACTGAATGGGAGAAGATATCTGCAAACAATATTGACACAATGTTAATATCCATAATATGCAAATAACTCATAGAACTAGACACCAAGAAACCAAACAACTGGATTAAAAAATGGGCAGAGGATCTGATAGACATTTTTTCCAAGGAAGACATCCAGATGGCCAATAGGTACAATGAATGATGCTCAAAACCACTAATCATCAGGGAACTATAAGTCCAAAACTATAATGACATATAAATTCACACCTGTCACAATGGCTATTATCCAGAAAACAACAAATAACAAGTGTTGGAGATGATGTGTAGAAAAGGAAACCATTTTATATTGCTGGTCAGAATGCAAATTCGTGTAACCACTATGGAAAACAGTATAGAGATTCCTCTAAAGTTAAAAATAAAACTACCATATAATCCAGAAATTCTACTCCTTTGTATTTATCTGAAAAATAAAAACCTAGAAAAGATAAATTCACTGCTACATTCATTGCAGCATTATTTACAATAGCAAAGATAAGAAAGAAACCAAAGTGGCCATGAACAGATTAGTGGATAAAGAAGTGGTGTATATACATTCAATGGAACACTGGCCATAAGAAAGAATGAAATCTTGCCATTTGTGACCAGTGACGGATATAGATGGTATTATGCTAAGTGAAATAATTCAGAAAGAGAAAGATAAATACTGTACGATTTCATTCATATGTGGAATCTAAAAACCAAAACAAATGAACAAACATTACAAAACAGAAACATAGTTATAGTTACAAAAAAGAAACAAGTGTTGGTTAAGGTTGGGGAGAGGAAAGATATAGGTAAGGGATATTAAGAGGTACAAACTTCCAGTGCAAGAGAGATGACTCACGGGTACTAAATGTACCATACGGGGAAAATATAGCCAATAAGTTTGTACTATCTTTGTATGGTGACAGATTGTAACTAGACTTATCATCATGATCACTCCAAACTGCACAGAAATATCTAATCACTATGGTTGTATAACAGGAACTAACAAAGTGTTGTAGATCAACAATACTTCAGAACCTAGCAAACAAAGAGCTTCATAGGAAAACAAGATCAAATTCACGGTTACCAGAGGCAGGAAGTTACTAGAGGAGGGGGAATTGGATTAACTCAGTAAAAGACTACAAACATCCAGTTATAATTAAGTACTAGGGATGTAATGCACAATATGGCAAATAGAATTAACACTGTTGTACATTATATATGAAAGTTAAAAGAGTACATCCAAAGAGTTTTCATTACCAGAAAAACATATTTTTTTCTATTTCTTTAATATTGTATCTATATTAGACAATAGATGTTCACTAAACTTAGTGTGATAATCATTTTATGATGTATGCAAACAAAATCTTTATGCTGTGCACCTTGAACTTATACAGTGCTGTATATCAATTGTATCTCAATAAAACTGGAAAAAAAAGGATGTAAAATATTGAAAGCTACTAAGAGCACAAAAGAAGATTTGAATTCATAGAGTGATACGGCATAGATAACATGACTAAAAATTGTAAAGATAACAATCTTATCTCAATGAATACATAAACCAAATGCAAGAAATATCCTAACAGAATTTTTGAATTACAGGAAATAATTCTAAAATAAATATGAAAATGCAAAGTCATAAGGATAAACAAGATAATTTTGAAGAAGATCCACAGGACCAAAGGTTGTACTTTATCAGATAGGAGGTAAATAGAATAAGCATGTTACAGGTGCAAGATCAGCAAAATTCACAATGGCTAGAATATCGTAAAGAGAATAGGACATAATGTATAGATATTAGAATTTAATGTATATGAAAGGGTCAGCGTTATAAATTCAAGAGTATATTTTAGTTTTTTTAAACAGAATCAGAACATGTATTTCAATCCATATAAAAAGATAAAATTAGAATCTGACCTCATTTAAACAAAAATAAAATAAATTATAATCTTAAATACAGAAATTTTAAAACTTTTAAACACAGGTAACAATATGCTGAATATAACCTTGGAATAGAAACATATCTTGTAAACTTTTTATGAGATCAAAAAATCCCCCATAACGATGTTAAGATACAGTAAGAGTTTGGGAATAGACATTTACAGTCTTAACAAAAGATATCTATCTGAAATATTAAATTTATTGGTCCTCTAAATGAATAACAAAAAATATGTAATTCAAGAGAAGGTGTTGGCTAATATGAGAAGACAAACAACCACTCTGGAAATCATGGAAATGCAAGGTAAAACAACGAAAAGAAACCATTTGTACCCACTCAACTGGAAAAGAAAAAGTCTAACATTTCTAACTACTGGTAAAAGGTTTTGGGTAAATTTAAACTTGCAGCATGCTGATCAGAAGGTAAGCTGGTACAATCACTTTGGGAAGCAATATACTAATGGGCAGTGAAGTTGAGGCTCCAATACTTTGACCACCTGATGCAATGAGCCAACTCATTGGAAAGACCCTGATGCTGGGAAAGATAGATGGCAGGAGAAGATGGGAACAACAGAGGAGGAGATGGTTGGATGGCATCACCAACTCAATGGACATGAGTTTGAGCACGCTCTGGGAGACAGTAAAGAACAGGGAAGTCTGGCACGCTGCAGTTCATGGGGTTGCAAAGAGCTGGACATGACAGAGGGACTGAACAAGAATAACTCACCTGATCACAAAAAGATAATAAATTTTGAAACTATAGCACATTTATATCTGCTGTGGCATACTAAGGGGTAAGGCAGGGGAGAACAGAGAGATGGTTTGTCTGAGTGCAGGCAATAAGGGGAAGCATTGTCTGTACAGAATTTAAAGACAACAATAAAACACAAAGTCAGCAGTTCTAAACATACCAGTGATGAAATCCTACTCCTTATGTGTACACAGTTCCCACCCATCATCTGCTTCTTCCTCTGTCCCCTCCACCTTGGTTCACCACTGAAACACTGCAATTCCATACAGGAATATGATAATGAACCATTTCTGGATATTTGTTTCATAAATATTCTATAAAACTATAACACTGTGGATAGCCAAACTAAATACCAACTTCCTATTAATAGAAAGCGATAGAAGGGAATAAGACAGGGAAAGAACACGAAAGGGAAACTTATATAATGTGTGATTTAAAAAAATGACCTGGAACAAATAAGACAAAACAAAAAATATATATATACTGGAGACCACTTTCACACACTTTTTATGAAATTCACACTTACTTCTAAACACAATGTTTATTTCAATCTTTTTCTCCCATGATCCATATTTCTATACTTGTCTATTTGTTTTATAAAAATTAGTATTGGACATAAAGGGAAAAAAAGAAGCAAACAACAGTTCATGGCACCTGAATGCTTCTGCCATGATTATTATTAATACTATTCTTCACTTTTCTAGGGTAACTGGGAACTAAATGATAATTATCACTTCTACCCAAAGATATTCTTTTAACAGATTGTCATACAGTTACACTTTTCATCAAAATTTGCAAGCAAAAAATAATTAGTAAAAGCGTGTTTCATCTTATTAGACATTGTAGATGAATATTTTTGAAACCATTAAAAACTCATATCTAGAAAAAACTTTTTAAGATACATAAAAATGTAACAGTGTTGCCCTGAATGTCCAAAAGGGAAGTTAATATTTAAAAAGCTACAATGAGATGTAGTTTTAAGTGCTAGAAGGAGAGAAAAACCAATAATATTTTGCAAAGTTTCCTTTTATGACATAGATAAAATTACAAACCTATGGTTACTCTGAAGAAAAGTCAAGATATTATCCTTTTTCAAACAGAAATATATATGAACTACCTGATACTTTCCATTATTGTTTTATTTAAATCACATTCAATTAAATGGTAGACAGCAACTAGAGCTTTGTATTTTAATTAAGTATTATTAAGTTCCATATAATGAAATTGGCAGATGCTCTCTGTTTGGGGGAGAGTGGTTGGGAATTAAAGCAACAGAGAAAAGCAATGAGGAATCAAACATAATATGAGGTAAAAAGCATCATATGACATCTATTATTAGTCCATTGTTTTTCTAATACTGCACTTATAAACCTGAGTACTGACATTAAAACTAAACTAATAAAAATGAGAAGAGCAATTTCTTTTACAAGGAATTCAGTTTGGTGGAGATTTTTAATGAAAGAAGCTTTTTAAAAATTCTAAAAATGATATAATGCCATCTATACACAGTTGTTTCAATTCTCTGGTTTTTAAAAATCCTTAGGGTGCTGTTTTTTTTAAAATACTATGTCTGTTCTTTTTGTTCTCTTCCATTAGATAAAAGGGACCTATTCTCAAATGCAGGTAAAACAAAATAGAGCACTATCTTTTTTTTTTTTTATTTAATAATGCAGAGTATATTTAAATTTACTGCAGAAATGCTGCCAAAGTTGATTATTTGGAGAATGAAAAGCTACAATCTCCCTGTTTAGTTTTATCAGAATATTCTTGCCACTAAAATGTTAAGAAAATGTATCTAATTTGTTCTTTCAAGTGCTAGAAAACCTGTTTTCATGGTGTATTTTCTAAAAATTGCTGTCATGATCATGATTTTTCCTAAAATACCTCAGTGCATGGTCACACAAAACATAAAGCTCCAATGTCACTGTTTCTATTTGCCACAGAAAGAGGAATATAAATATATGTATAATGCTAAGCTCTGAAAAAATTATGGAGTCAGTAAAGTTCATTTTTGTCATCTTCCGTTATTCCCACTCCGGATTTTAAGTGTCAAAGAGGTAAAAGCCATTCTCCCTTCCTTTAAAGGAAAGAGAAACATTTCCTTTGGACTGACCTTACATGTAGAATGGAGCCAAGTTCAAGAAAACGGTCTCTCCTCACCCCCACGCCATTCCTATGCCACTCAGTGCCCACGACACTCAAAGGTAGTGAGGATGAGATTTGGCTCTTTGTCACCTACACTTAGAGAATATCCTTCAACGGAAGAATATTAGTGATGAAAGGTTTAAAATGTAAATCCCCAGGACATTCTATAAAAATGAGTTTCATTCAAAATGCTATTAACAAGCTGGTAGTCATTTTCTGCTGCCTTAAGCTCACAAGCAACCAGGGAAATTAACATGAGTAGAGGGGATCCACTAAAGGACCCCTCAGGGGGCTGGAGAACCATGGGAATGGCAAAGTGGAAGATCATGAATAGAGCACAATCATAAGACTAAGGGTACTCATAAGAATAGTAGCTAACACATGGTGCTTAATTTGTGCTATGCATTGTTTTAAGTACTTTGCATATTATGTTATTTAATCCTCACAACAATTCACTGAGGTATGAAGTATTATTTTCCTCATTGTACAGGTGAGAAACTGAGGCACAGAAGAGATGATTAACTTGCTAAAGATTACAGCTTGTATTTCTGTTTCAGTGGAAGCCTACGGAGACTGAAAGAAAGTGAAAGTGAACGTGTTAGTCACTCAGTCATGCCTGACACTTGGCAACCCTGTGGACTTTAGCCTGCTAGGCTTCTCTGTCCATGGTATTCTCCAGGCAAGAATACTGGAGTGGGTTGCTCTTCCCTTCTCCAGGGGATCTTCCCACCCAGTGATTGAACCTGGGTTTCCTACATTGCAGGCAGATTATTTACCATCTGAGCCACCAGGGAAGCCCGAAGATTCCAATTATTCATTTCAATTAAATTTTTTTAATTTAAATAAAATCACTCTCTATTTTTCAGTTTCTGTTGTGTTTATGGAGGATAATGATGATCACTAATTAATATATGATTTCAAAGAAGATTAGAAATACTAACAGCTAACACTTACTGAGAACAGACTATATGACATATGCACTTCATTTAAGTGCTTTTCATTTAGGATCTAATTCAATCCCCATGGCAATTTTTAAAGGAACATAATATTATCATCTCATTTTTATACATGAGGAAAAAGGAGATGGAGATTAATGACATTGTTCAAGGTCACACGAAAGCAGAGGATCCAACATCCAAACCCGGGAGGTGCAGTTCCAGAGCTATTCTGCACCACTACACCATGGATTAGATAAACTGGACAATAAAGAAAAGCCCAATGTGTCTAATTGCATGAAAGCAATAGCAATTATTATAATTTATATGCACTGATTATTTCTCCTTAATTACTAAAAAGAATCAGGACAATTATGTGTACTAGTTGATTAATTTTTCCATTAGATTTTTTTGATGAACAATGTAAAACTCTATTTGTGAAAATTCAGTCTTTATAGTTTGCAATTCTTCCATCATGTCTATGCCTATTTATAATACAATTTCTAGAATCTGAGGCATTGCTTCAAGAATAATGATGTTTCCAAATATTTGAAAAGTAACTTGGATCAATCCTATCCACCTCTAATAGCTATTTACTAGAGTCCTTCTGAAGCAAGAAACAGTTATTACTGAGTAACTCAGATACTCTTTTCTACTTACAACAATTCCTAATTATTCTGCCTCATATTGTTACCCAATACTTGAAGTCACAGAGCAATTATGATAGTTATTTTTCATGTATAAATCTAGTTTCTTCATTATAAAATCTTTAAGGGAAGAACATATGCCTAACACATCAATATTCCTCCTCTACTAGTCTTAATAAATTGAGTTCTACATAGTTGGGATCCACAAATTTTTTCCATTGATTAACATTTAATTGGTGAAAAAAGGAATCATAGGCTAGATGTTCTAGGTTGAATTATTCTAAAGTTATTTGGTACCCACTATTGTTCTTAAATTTGAATGTGCATAAAATTCTTATTTAATTAGTTCAGGATGAAGTTCAAACATAGGCATGGTTTCAAAGCCACTAAAGTTATGACCAACCTAGATAGCATATTTAAAAGCAGAGACATTACTTTGTCAACAAAGGTCCATCTAGTCAAGGCTATGGTTTTTCCAGTAGTCATGTATGGATGTGAGAATTGGACTATAAAGAAAGCTGAGTGCTGAAGAATTGATGCTTTTAGACTCTTGAGAGTCCCTTGGACTGCAAGGAGATCAGTCATGGGTGTTCATTGGAAGGACAGGTGTTGAAGCTGAAACTCCAATACTTTGGCCACCTCATGCGAAGAGTTGACTCACTGGAAAAGACCCTGATGCTGGGAAGGATTGGGGGAAGGAGGAGAAAGGGACAACAGAGGATGAGATGGCTGGATGGCATCACCAACTCGATGGACATTTGTTTGGGTAGACTCCAGAAGTTGGTGATGGACAAGGGGGCCTGGCGTGCTGTGATTCATGGGGTCGCAAAGAGTCGGACATGACTGAGTGGCTGAACGGAACTGAAGGTGATTTTAATGTTCAGGCAATTTTTTAATAAAGAATTAGAGGATCTGAAAATCACTGAATTTGATAGCTTGTTCAGTTCAATTCAGTCGCTCAGTCGTGTCCAACTCTTTGTGACCCCATAGACTGAAGCATGCCAGGCTTCCCTGTCCATCACCAACTCCCGGAGCCTGCTAAAACTCATGTCCATCGAGTTGTTGATAGCTGACCTGTTCATTTACTGTAAGTGGAATTTACTTATTCCTTGAACATTGCATTCCTAATGTATAATCATTTCAGGTTATCAATACCCAGTTGAAGAAATTACTCAAATGTTAGCCAAAGTACTCTGTTTCTTGAGATCCAAATAGTGTATCTCAAAATCCAGTTCATGTGCAATGAGATCCATGCACCCCTAAACCTCTTTGGAGATCATCAGGGCCAGATGTCTATTGTTTTCCTAATTATCACTGGCTCCAAATTCCTGTTTCTGTCATAGTCTTTGCACTTATTGACTTCTTCACTTAGCATCTCAATAGAGATCCCAGACATTTTTGTTTAATTTACAAATAATGGTACCATCACCACTTACAGAAGGCAACGGACCTGCAGTGTCGACTACACAGGAAATTAAGGAAGGTCGGAGGAACATTGTATCATGACAAGAAACATGATTTGCAATTTAAAAAAATCATGCCTCTTTTTAAAATGTCTCTAAATCATGTTTCTCCAGCTTTCCCAGACTATCTCTGCTTTTCTTTACTTCTTTGCCTCCTAGAAGACAGGAGGAGAAGTGGACAACAGAAGATTAGATGGTTGGATGGCATCACTGACTCAACGGACATGAGTTTGAGCAAGTTCCAAGAGCTGGTGATAGACAGGGAGACCTGGTGTGCTGCAGTCCATGGGGTCGTAAAGAGTAGGACACGACTGAGTGACTGAACTGAACTGAATTTCAAAACATATTCTTCATACTTTCTTAGAGTATCATGTCTGATAAATGCAGCTCCACTTGTTCCTTTGATATTCAAGGTGGATTTAATAAACTTATCTAAACAATAGGCTGTCTTCTATGACTCTTACTGTTTCCCACCCTCCTGTCTATAAACAGGAAGACAACAGCACAAATATATATTTACGCAAGTTTGAGATGTCACATATGGTTCTTCATTCCCATCCTATATGTCAGCAGGAAGAAATGGTTACACTCAACTTTGGAATAAATAAGAACTTAAAATAAAAACCTCAATTAATATGCTACCAGTTAGGTTTCACATAGTCTTCAACACTATCAATGATATTCTCCTTTGAAATAAGTAGTAAAATTTGGGAATTTTTTTTTCACATCATATTTTGCAGTTAATAACTGACCTCCAGTCTCAGTCATTTGTAGCTTTTTCATTTGTAATAACTGATCAGCCTTAGCTCAGCTGCTTTCACCAAGTGATATCTAAAACAAGTACATCTGCTTGCTAAAGAAAGCAAACAAAGAGTATGGAAAGTCATCACTACTTCATAATTGTAGGTTAGGGAATCTGTATCCAGCAACCTAAGCTGCATATTGGAATTTCCTGGCCTTACCATGATGATGAGTAACCTTTGTATAAGGATACCTGTGCAACTGTTCTCACTGGTCCTCTCAGCACTATTTCCTAAGCTAAAATACCATTATTCTCCCCTGCATTATTGTGGTAGGTTCTTGATGGGTCTCTGCATTTCCACTCTTGCACCGTATTCTTAATTCCAGAGTCACAATCCATTTAAAACATGTCAGGTCTTGCTACTACATTGCTGTGAATGATCCAATGGCCTCCCATCTCACTCAAAGTAAAAGCCCCTGTCACTTCCCTCTTCTGTTAACTCTTCTCCCTCCACTTTTCCTTCTGTTGTTACTATTCCAGCCAAACTGCCTCTTCTTTCCCTCAAACATACCAGGCATAATTTTAAGGGATATCTGTACATTAATTATTCTATCTTTATAAGATTGATTATATTCTTTGCAGCCAAAGATGGAGAAGCTCTATACAGTCAACAAAAACAAGACCAGGAGCTGACTGTGGCTCAGATCATGAACTCCTTATTGCCAAATTCAGGCTTAAATTTAAGAAAATAGGGAAAATCACTAGACCATTCAGGTATGACCTAAATCAAATCCCTCATGACTATACAGTGGAATTGACAAATAGATTCACGGAATTAGAACTGATAGACAGAATGCCTGAAGAACTATGGACAGTGGTTTGTGACATTGTACAGGAGGCAGGGATCAAGATCATCCCCAAGAAAAAGAAATGCAAAAAGGCAAAATGGTTGTCTGAGGAGGCCCTATACACAGCTTTGAAAAGAAGTGACGTGAAAGGCAAAGGAGAAATGGAAAGATACACTCATTTGAATGCAGAGTTCCAAAGAATAGCAAGGAGAGAGAAGAAAGCCTTCCTCAGTGATTAATGCAAAGAAATAGAAGAAAACAATAGAATGGGAAAGACTAGAGATCTCTTCAAGAAAATCAGAGAAACCAAGGAAATTTTTCATGCAAAGATGGGCACAATAAAGGACAGAAATGGTATGGACCTAACAGAAGCAGAAGATATTAAGAAGAGGTGGAAAGAATACACAGAAGAACTATACAGAAAGGTCATCATGACCCAGATAACCACGGTGCTGTGATCACTCACCTATAGCCAGACATCCTGGAATGTGAAGTCAAGTGGGCCTTAGGAAGCATCACTACGAACAAAGCTAGTGGAGGTGATGGAATTCCAGTTGAGCTATTTCAAATCCTCAAAGATGATGCTGTGAAAGTGTTGCACTCAACACGCTAGCAAATTTGGAAAACTCAGCAGTGGCCACAGGACTGGAAAAGGTCAGTTTCCACTCCAATCCCAAAGAAAGGCAACGCGAAAAAGTGCTCAAACTATCACACAATTGTGCTCATCTTCCACGCTAGTAAAGTAATGCTCAAAATTCTCCAAGCCAGGCTTCAACAGTATGTGAACTGTGAACTCCTAGATGTTCAAGCTGTATTTAGAAAAGGCAGAGGAACCAGAGATCAAATTGCCAACATCGGTTGGATCATCGAAAAAGCAAGAGAGTTCCAGAAAAAACATCTACTTTTGCTTTTTGACGATGCCAAAGCCTTTGACTGTGTGGATCACAATAAACTATGGAAAAGTCTGAAAGAGATGGGAATACCATACCACCTGATCTGCCTCCTGAGAAATCTGTATGCAAGTCACGAAGCAACAGTTAGAACTGGACATGGACAACAGACTGGTTCCAAATAGGAAAAGGAGTACATCAAGGCTACCTATTGTCACCCCGCTTATTTAACTTATATGCAGAGTACATCATGAGAAATGCTGGACTGGATGAAGCACAAGCTGGAATCAAGTTTGCCGGGAGAAATATCAATAACCTCAGATATGCAGATGACACCACCCTTATGGCAGAAAGTGAAGAAGAACTAAAGAGCCTCTTGATGAAAGTGAAAGAGGAGAGTGAAAAAGTTGGCTTAAAACTCAATATTCAGAAAACTAAGATCATGGCATCTGGCCCCATCACTTCATGGCAAATAGATGGGGAAACAATGGAAACATTGAGAGACTTTATTTTGGGGGGCTCGAAAATCACTGCAGATGGTGACTACAGCCATGAAATTGAAAGACACTTGCTCCTTGGAAGAAAGTTTATGACCAACCTAGATAGCATATTAAAAAGCAGAGACATTACTTTGCCAACAAAGGTCCGTCTAGTCAAAGCTATGTTTTTTCCAGTGGTCATGTATGGATGTGAGAGTAGGACTGTAAAGAAAACTGAGCACCAAAGAACTGATACTTTTGAACTGTGTTATTGGAGAAGACTCTTGAGAGTCCCTTGGACTGCAAGGAGATTCAACCAGTCCATCCTAAAGGACATCAGTACTGAATATCCATTGGAAGGACTCATGCTGAAGGGGAAACTTCAATACTTTGGCCATCTGATTGTGAAGAATTGACTCATTGGAAAAGACCCTGATGCTGGGAAAGATTGAAGGCAGGAGGAGAAGGGGCCACCAGAGGATGAGATGGTTGGATGGCATCACTGAATCAATGGACATGAGTTTGAGTAGGCTTCATGAGTATTGACCTTTTTACTCTTTTCATAGTTTTGTTTTTTTCCAGAATATCATATAGTTGGACTCATATAGCACTATAACTTTATCATAAGTCTTAAAGTCAGGTCATGCCATTCTTCCAACTTAATTCTTCTCCTTCAATACTGTGTTAATTATTCTGGGTCTTTTGCCACTCCATGTAAACTTCATAACCCATTTTTTTTTAATATCTACAAATTAACTTGTTTGAATTTTGATTGGAACTGAATTGAATTTGTAACAGATTTTTTGCTTTCATTAATCAGAGTTTCACACTCTTCCTAGAGATTCTGTATATACTTATCTCTAAGCACTTCACTGCAGGAAATGATAATATAAATAGTATTGTGCTTTTAATTCAATTTCCTCATTCACTCCTAGTTATTGGAAACCAACTGACTTCTGCATATTAACCTTGCTATCCTCACACCTTGCTATAATTATTTATTAGTTCCAGGGACTTTTTAAAATTTTTTTCTGATATTCTAAACTCATCACGTCATCTGAGAACAAAGAGAGATTTGTTTTTTCCTTCTAGTATGTATATCTTTATATCCCATTCTTGGGTAGATCTTCCAGTATATTATTGAAAAAGAATGATAAGAGGGGACATGTTATTAATTTTTAGTGAGTCAAAATAATGAGAACTTGTGGATTCTTGAACAAATTAGCTGTCCTCTCTCAGGACCAATTATTTCTCTAAATGAGGTAATAAACTATGTTGGATTTTGCTGCAGGATTGAATGAAGAAACTTACATAAAGCACTCAGTTGCTCAATGAGTGGGACAATTATTGTTTTTTTAAAATAAAAAATTGGGGGTTTTTTGATTATAAAACTAATTTTTTGATTTTGAAAAGTTTAGGACAATTTACAAAAAGAATAAAAATCACAATATCACCACCAGAACCATCAGTCTTAACAATCTGAAGTATTTTCTTTCATAGACTTTGTATTCATTTTATACGCAAGTGTATTATGACAAATGATAATTACACCTGAAGAATTCTGAACAGGGAAATGGGGAAGATTTGATATAACTAAAGTAGAGATGCTTTAAAAAAGCTTCTGGAAGACATTTCACAGAGTCAGCTTGTCACAAAGACACTAATAAATGTGTGAGGTCTTCTAAGGAATCCATAAACAACTGAAGTTGTTTTCTTTTATTCTGCTTCGTCAGTCAATAGAGGATAGATGGGTTAGACACACCTCCTTTTCACTAATAGCTAATCGCTTCAGAAAAGTGGACCTGATCACTGTTCTAATATTGCCTGTAGTTCATTTTTCATCCCTCTCTTCTCTTTCTTTTATATCAAGCCTTTTCCCACTTTAGTGGATAAAATTAATCTGTGGATTCATCTGCCCCTCACATGAGTAAACAGAATGCTCGAAATTATTAATAGCTTGATATCAACAACAACAAAGTCTTTGACGCACTCTTGCTTTTTTGTTATGTGATCTGTCCAGAATAATAATGATAAATAACATCTACTAATGTTATTTTCTACTTCTTTCATTTCTAATACCTTTTACTATATAATTAGTTGGCATTGCTTTTGTTACATAAACATTCTTAACTATTTATATGGACTGCCTAAAAGTTAAGTGACACCTTTTATCAATCGATTTGTTTCTCTGTATGTTTTTACCTTGAATTCTTTTTTTTTAAATTTGGAACAGAGAAAGGTTTATTACAGGGCCATACAAGGAGAAGGGTGGCTCATGCCCTAACAACACCAAAGTTACTGAAAGCTTTCAGCAAAGCCCTTTTAAAGCGAAAGGTGAGGGAGAGGTGTGATCAGTTGCTTCAAACTTCTTGGTGTCAAATCCTTTGTTCTTGAAGTCAGGTCTATTTTATCTGACATTTGTATTGTATCTCCTACTTTGTTTTGTTTCTCTGTATCTGACCTACTTTAACCATTCTTTCAGCTACTGTCACTTTTCTATTTGAATTTCAAAATATTTTTAAAAGTATAAATCTTTAGGATTTTAGTGACTTTTCAATATTTTTTAACTTTGAATTTTTACAAAACTTGTTTCAGAGTATAAATTGAATATGGTTGAGTGTACTTTTATATTCTCTTTTGTTTCAAGAACAGTTTTCTTTGCTTTCGATTTTTATTCTAATTTTGACAAATAATTATCCTGCTTTTGATTCAAATAACTTTTGACTTCTCCATAGGTATGCAAAATTTAGAAAGATTTTATGTCTTCTATGCTCAGATCAGCAAATCTTTACTAATATGATCAGAAGTTATAGATCACAATTATTACTGTCATTGATTTTTATTATATCTATTTCAAGTGTCATTTTACCACAGATTTGATGTTTTCTCCATCCAGAAACAATTATTTAGATAAACTGTATCATTAATATTATTAAATTTATCAAAGCATTATGTCCTCAATATTCTCATTTTTAAATTTGCTTATTTCATCTATCTTTGTGTATCTGATTCTAACAAAATTTCTCATTCTTTGAATATATGACAATATATTTTGTTTCCTTTACATGAGTGGCATTTGGCTAAGGCTATATCACACTCAGTGATCTAAAAATTAAAAATACTTATTTTAATAATGTATGCTATAACTTTTGAAATATTTAATTATTTGAAAAAAAACATGAACTTACAATGTGTTTTTATAGAATAAATGCATAAGAAATGTTATCCTATATCAAGCTTGCATAGTCCCTATAGTATTTCATATTTCATGATATTTATATGTTTATATTAATAATTGTCAGGATCTTATTTATGTAGGACAAAAATAGGCTAAAAATTTTTCTCACAATCAGGAGTAGTGACTCTTGGAAATAATATTTGGGGAAAAATACAAATTATTTATATTTAAATTTTATATTTAAAATTTATATAAACATTCACGTAAATGATTGCAGCCATGAAATTAAAAGACATTTACTCCTTGGAAGGAAAGCTATGACTAACCTAGACAGCATATTTAAAAGCAGAGACATTACTTGTCAACAAAGGTCCATCTAGTCAAGGCTATGGTTTTTCCAGTAGTCATGTATGGATGTGAGAGTTGGACCATAAAGAAAGCTGAGCGCCAAAGAATTGATGCTTTTGAGCTGTGGTGTTGGAGAAGACTCTTGAGAGTCCCTTGGACTGCAAGGAGATCCAACCAGTCCACCCTAAAGGAGATCAGTCCTGGGTGTTCATTGGAAGGACTGATGTTGAAGCTGAAACTCCAATACTTTGGCCACCTGATGCGAAGAGCTGACTCATTTGAAAAGACTCTGATGCTGGGAAAGATTGAGGACAGGAGGAGAAGGGGACAACAGAGGATGAGATGGTTGGATGGCATCAGTGACTCAATGGACATGAGTTTGGGTAAACTCCGGGAGTTGGTGATGGACATGAAGGCCTGGCGTGCTTCAGTTCATGGGGTCGCAAAGAGTTGGACACAACTGAGTGACTGAATTGAACTGAACTGAACTCACGTAAATGAAAAGACATTAACTCTCCCAAGATAAATTTTGAGGTTAAAAGAACTACTTTATTTTGCACAATATTCCATAGTTTTAAAACCATTTTTGCCTCTATTGTGCCATTTAATCCTCATAGCAATCATGTTAAGTGGTCTAGATTATCATGCCCATTTTTCAGAGGAGACTACTGAATGTCAAAGCAAGTAAGTGGTTTGCCCATGTCAGTAAACTTTTCAAGTAGCAGTGCTGAAGGGAAACACAGTTTTCCTGTCTCCAAGTGAAGCATTCACTTACCCTAGTTGGGTAAGGTATACCTTCCAAAATCTGGCAAAAAACCTTCTAAAAAATAGATACTTTTCTAGGAGAAATAATGATCCCACTTTGATTTCTATTAAGTTTAAAATCTTTGAAAACAAGACAGTTCAGGTTTATTGGGAAGTGCAGGAATATATTTTGGAATGTGGACTCTAAACACAGAAGAACAATCTGTTTAGAAAGACCTTCCCAGTGAAGGCCAATGAAAAGCAAGACAAAAACAGGAATGGGGAAGGGCAGGGACTAAGGATAGTGAGCACTATAATCTGGTGGGATAGATAACACTTCTTATTTTCATTGTTTTAATTATATTTCATATTATAAAAGTTAATATTGCAAAAAATCATTTTAAAAATTGCAAAAAGAATTCACTCTAGTACCTCACCCAAATAAAATTTTAAATTAAAAGAAAAATGCAATGTTTTACTAATGCCAAAGTACAATTTAGAAAATTTTATAGTAAAATTCAAATTTTCCTTGAAATGCTGTTGTCCATTTAAATATGTAGTGAGGAATGTATGGCACATATAATATATTACAATTATAATCTATTCTCCATTAAATTTATAGTTCATAGCATTTTAACCATAATTACTACATTAAATAAAATTTTAAATGCTGCAAAGACCAATATTCAGTAACAAGTAACCCTTAACAACTTCCAATATTTAGTCTTAAATATTTCTGATAATCTATTTATTTTATGGATAATTGTTCTTTTCTATTCCATTGTATTGCAGTAAACTTTCCACCAACAACAAGGGAATAGGAGGGAAATCTATCCTTTCAAAGGGGTTAAAAGAGATGTCATTATCCTGCTGAGCTTCCTTTTTACATTCTTTCCTACCAAAATTATACAGTTCTGTCAAAATTGATAAGGCTGGCTGATATTCTTTATGATTGATATGTAGGGCAAAAAAAGCACCACTGTCATCAATCTTGCCTATCTCTATGAAGGTTATTAGTAGGAAATCTAAAGCAACTTTTCTCTCCAGTGTCCCTAGGTATGAGAGTCCCTCACTCTATAACCTTCCTTTCTATTCTGTGTCTAGACACAACTACTAATCATTTCCTTCAGTATCAAGAAAGTGACTCAGATGAGTCAGATGCACAATAATAATCATCTATGGTTGAGTTAAATGGTTTTAGGTCCAGGATCTTATGCCTCAGGTGCTTCTTCTTTTTTTTTAACGTCAACCATTTTATAAAGTCATTATTGAAGGAAATGGCAGTCCGTGCCAGTATTCTTGCCTGGGAAATCCCATGGACAGAGGAATCTGGTGGACTACAGCCCAGGGGGTTACAAAGAGTTGGACAGGACTTAGTGACTAAACAAAAACAAACAATTGAATTTGTTACAATATTGCTTCTGTTTTTTAAGTTTTGTTTTTTTGGCCATGAAGCACGTGGGATCTTAGCTCTCTAACAGGGATCAAACCTATACTTCTGCACTGGAAGGTGAAGTCTCAACTACTGGACAGCCGGGAAAGTCTTGCGCCTTACGTTTTGAGGTTACTGTTATCATTTATTGAATGAGTGAGTGAATGAATGAGTATTGGGTATTTGAAACAAGCATAGTCAAACAGACATGCACACAGCACATATCAACCCTCAAACCTCGAGCACATCCCTTTAAAAACTCTTAGGAAACTGTTTGGCACTATTAGCAAAAAGAGGCTGCAGTCTAGATCAACAGATTCAGTTTTACTCATAAGTGAGTTTGCTTTAAACCAAGACAAAGTATGAAGACTCATTTTTTTAAAACCCCTCCAAATAAAAATAATTATTACTTAATGAACTCTACCTATATGCCAGGAATCTAAAAAATATCTCACTTAATTCTCAGGATGAATCCTTAGAGAAAATATTAAGCCTATTTCACATAGAATATACAGAGGAAAACAATAGAATGGGAAAGACTAGAGAACTCTTCAAGAAAATTAGAGATACCAAGCGAACACTTTATGCAAAGATGGGCTCAATAAAGGACAGAAATGGTATGGACCTAACAGAAGCAGAAGATATTAAGAAGAGGTGGCAAGAATACACAGAAGAACTGTACAAAAAAGATCTTCACGACCCAGATAATCACAATGGTGTGATCACTCACCTACAGCCAGACATCCTGGAATTTGAAGTCAAGTGGGCCTTAGGAAGCATCACTACGAACAAAGCTAGTGGAGGTGATGGAATTCCAGTTGAGCTATTTCAAATTCTGAAAGATGATAATGTGGAAGTGCTGCACTCAATATGCCAACAAATTTGGAAAACTCAGCAGTGGGTACAGGAATGGAAAAGGTCAGTTTTCATTCCAATCCTAAAGAAAGGCAATGCCAAAGAATGCTCAAACTACTGCACAATTGCGCTCATCTCACACACTAGTAAAGTAACGCTTAAAATTCTCCAAGCCAGGCTTCGGCAATACGTGAACCATGAACTTCCAGATGTTCAAGCTGGTTTTATAAAAGGCAGAGGAACCAGAGATCAAATTGCCAATATCTGCTGGATCATCGAAAAAGCAAGAGAGTTCCAGAAAAACATCTATTTCTGCTTTATTGACTATGCCAAAGCCTTTGACTATGTGGATCACAATAAACTGTGGAAAATTCTGAAAGAGATGGAAATACCAGACCACCTGATCTGCCTCTTGAGAAATCTGTATGCAGGTCTGGAAGCAACAGTTAGAATTGGACATGGAACAACAGACTGGTTCCAAATAGGAAAAGGAGTACGTCAAGTTCATATATTATCACACTACTTATTTAACTTATATGCAGAGTACATCATGAGAAACACTGGGGTGGAGGAAGCACAAGCTGTAATCAAGATTTCCAGGAGAAATATCAATAACCTCAGATATGCAGACGACACTACCCATATGGCAGAAAGTGAAGAAGAACTAAGGAGCCTCTTGATGAAAGTGAAAGAGGAGAGTGAAAAGTAAAATAAGTGTTAGTCGCTTAGTTGTGTCCGACTCTTTGCGACCCCATGGACTGCAGTCCTCCAGGCTCCTCTGTCCATGAGATTTTCCAGGCAAGGATACTGGAGTGGGTTGCCATTTCCTTCTCCAGCAGATCTTCCCAACCCAGGGATCGAACCTGGGTCTCGTGCACTGCAGGCAGATCCTTTACCAACTGAGCTACAATGGAAACAAATGTCAACATTCAGAAAACTAAGATCATGATCTTGTCCCATCACTTCATGGCAAATAGATGGGGAAACAGTGGAAACAGTGGCTGACTTTGTTTTTCTGGGCTCCAAAATCACTGCACATGGTGATTGCAGCCATGAAATTAAAAGATGCTTACTCCTTGGAAGGAAAGTTATGACCAACCTAGACAGCGTATTAAAAAGCAGAGACATTACTTTGCTGACAAAGGTCCGTCTAGTCAAGGCTATGGTTTTTCCAGTAGTCATGTATGGATGTGAGAGTTGGACTATAAAGAAAGCTGAGCCCCGAAGAATTGATGCTTTTGAACTGTGGTGTTGGATAAGACTCTTGAGAGTCCCTTGGACTGCAAGGAGATCCAACCAGTCAATCCTAAAGGAGATCAGTCCGGGGTGTTCATTGGAAGGACTGATGTTGAAGCTGAAACTCCAAATCTTTGGCCACCTGATGTGAATAGCTGACTCATCTGAAAAGACCCTGATGCTGGGAAAGATTGAAGGCAGGAGGAGAAGGGGACGACAAAGGATGAGATGGTTGGATGGCGTTACCAACTCGATGGATATGGGTTTGGGTAGACTCCGGGAGTTGGTGATGGACAGGGAGGCCTGGCGTGCTGCGTTCATGGGGTGGCAAAGATCGGACACGACTGAGCGACTAAATTGAACTGAACTGAACTGAACTGAACTGATACAGGGTTAGAGAGATTAAGTAGTTTGCTGGACTGACACAGTTAGTGAAAGAGTTAAGATGCCTTCTGAAAGTCTAGGTTCCTATTAGTCTAAGTCCTTTCCTCTCAGTTGCTCCAACAGTCTGATTTCAGTTTCTGAAGTCAAAAGAGAAGAATCCAACTAAAAACTCACAGCTGAAACAAGAATGTAATATCAAACTTCACATCTTAAAGGATTAGGTTCCATTTCTATGAATTTGAAAAGAGTTCCTTTAGCTTTGTTTTATGAACCTATGATACTTATTACTCTGTGAAGAATAAATAGGAAGAGGTATCTCCAAACACACTATGGCTCAGTTTACTCCTATTGTTAATCTCTGTATATATAATAGGCAGTATGTCCCCTTTCAATGTTATATTTAGCAGCATTAAACTTGTTTGTTTGTTTGTTTGTTTTTGAGTCTCATCCACATGTTATGAATCATCCTATGATGTATGCATATTATGGACTCATGTCTACTCACCCTGGACAATGGCTGTCTTTACAAAGATAGATAAGAGGTTTACAACATTCTGGGCATTAGTTATGTTTTTGATATATGTGATCTCAATGATTTTCTCAACAACCATGTTGTTATTACTATTAAAAGTATATGTTTTATTAATACATTGGGGCTTTCCTGGTGGCTCAGACAGTAAAGAATCTGCCTGTAATCTAGGAGACTAGAGTTTGATTCCTGGGTTGGGAAGATCTCCTGGAGAAGGAAATGGCAATCCACTCCAGTATTCTTAACTGGAGAATCCCACAGAGAGAGGAACCTGGCAGACTACAATCCATGGGGTCACAACGAGTTGAACACCACTGAGTGACTAACACTTTCACTTTCTTTCATTAATATGTTGAGTAAAACAATATATAAGAAACCGAATCAGAGGTAGTTAGTGATAGAACAAGACTTGAAATCAAAACTATCTAATATTTAATAATCAAACTAAAGGACCTAAACCACCATGCCAGTTTCCCAAATTTCCCTTCTTCCTGTACTTACCTGCATTGTTTTTTGCCATATCCCAAAAAACAAAAACACTATAATATTTTTGCATTGATCTTAGCCAGCTAATTTTTATCTTAATATACGGAGAAGGCAACAGCACCCCATTCCAGTACTCTTGCCTGGACATCCCATGGACAGAGGAGCCTGGTAGGCTACAGTCCATGGGGTCGCTAAGAGTCGGACATGACTGAGCGACTTCACTTTCATTTTTCCCTTTCATGCACTGGAGAAGGAAATGGCAACCCACTCCAGTATTCTTGCCTGAAGAATCCCAGGGACAGCGGAGCCTGGTAGGCTGCCTTCTATGGGGTCGCACAGAGTCGGACACGACTGAAGCGACTTAGCAGCAGCAGCAGCAGCAGCATTCATATTTAAGAATCATCATAAGTGGAACATTGATATTATTTAACACATAGAAAGTAACCTAAAATAAGATATAACTAAAAAAGTTTTTTAATGTCAATTAGTCATATGTATCTGGTGGGAGTATAATGTGACACAGCCATTTTGGAAAACAGGTTGACAACTTTCATTAAAACTAAAACACATTTACCATACAATCAAGCACTCCTATGCATTTATCTCAGATAAATTAAAACTTATGTTCAAGAAAGAACAAATACTGGAATAGTTTTGGCAGTTCAAAAACAGGAAAATTCAAATGTCCTTCAGTGAGTGAACAAAGTTGAAAAAACAGGTACAACCATATCATGGAATACTACTCAGCAATAAAATAGAACAAATTAACGATGTATGTAACAATTTAGATGAATCTCTAGAGAAATCATGTTGCATGGAAAAAAGCCAATCTCAAAAGGTAACATTATCTGTGATTACATTTACATAATATTCTTGAAATAATGTAATTAGAGAGATACATAGCAGATTAGTGGTTGACAGAAATTAGAGTCCAAATGTGGAGTGGATAGAGAGTAGAAGTTTGGGGGGTGATGGATATACATAAGGGATATAACATAAGGGAACTTTACGGTGATGGAATAGTTCTTCATTTTTTTATGGTGGTAGTTAAACGTGATAAAATTGATTAGAACTATACTCACATACAAATGAGTATATATATAACTGACCAACCTCAAGCTCTGTAAATTCTACTAACACCAACTTCATGGTGTTGATATTTACTGTTGTTAGATAAGATGCTAACATTGGAGGAGGGTGAGTTTAGGGTGCACAGGACCTTCCCATACATTTTCCCCACAAGTGCCTATGAATCTGTAACTGTTTAAAAATGAAAAGTTAAAACAACAACAACAACAAAAAAAACCTGTCCATAACTGTACATCCTAAATATCACCTTTGCCACTAGCAGCATGTGAACCATACTCTGCTGCACTGGGAGTTCAGTCCCTTATGTTGCCCCTTTCCCTTGTTCACTTGACTGACATCAGATTCTAACTCAGCTTCTAAGCCTCTCTTCAAATGCTACCACCTCTGTGGCTTCCCTTTTTCTCTCTCCAGGGCAGACTCAGCAAAGCCCCTTCCCGTTTTCTCATTGTACATATTTCCAAAATAGCAGTTATGTTTCTTGTACTTTACTTAACATCCCTCTATCTTCCTTTAAACTCTAGGAACCTTGCTGGTATTTCTCCAGTATTTTTCTCTCTGGCATTATTATTTGTTGTTATTGTTCAGTTTCTCAGTTGCGTTCGACTCTTTGCAACTCCATGGACTGCAGCATTCTAGGCTCCTCTTATCCTTATACTATTAATTCTTAATAAATAAAATCCATTTAGCCTTGGTGGGAATTCTTACAGCAACATGGACATCAGCATGTGATAAGGTCACAATTTTACAAAGCACAAGATACCACTGATTAAAGTAGGTTTCTTAAAAGGACTTTATTTGAATGTAGATGTGGGTGTATATGTTCACATGTCTGCAGGAAAACACAGACACACACACACACACACACGTACATTAGCAATACTATGGGTATAGCCAGGTAAATAGTATTATTATTAGCCCCTTTTGCTATCTTTAGTTATAAACTTCCTTGAACTCAACCCAGTGCAGAAGCACTTAATAACTTAAATGTTAAAGGACAATTTCTTAGTGATTTTTAGACCCTGGGTCTATATTTAAAGAAATAGTAATTTCATGGCATATTTTTTTTAAATCAAATCTACTAGTTACTCTTTAAAGGCAACCGATCCTCACATATTTATTAAAAAATATAAACTGACTTGGCCCACTTATTTTGATAAAATAATATTGGTATTTTACCAATAAACAACTAAATGGGAGTATCAACATTGATGGTCCAATATCCTTCATACTTAGTGAATTGTGAGGACACATTCTCAAAACTAAGTAATGTTGGAAAAAAGCATGTTTTAGGATTAATGATAATGCAAGCATTTTTCTTGTTTTATTTTAAAAATTATTTGTTTTATATCATAAAAGAAGAACGTAGCTATTAAAAAACCTAGAAAATAAAGAAAATCTGGAGAAATATTATTTCCATTGGCTTACTACCTAGAGACAATCATTATTTGCATGTCAGACTAATGTCCCGTATCCTTTTTTTCCAGACTCATCTCTAAAAAATAATTGCAAATATAAATAAATACATTCACATAATATACATATACAATATATTTTAAGTACTATTCTTAAGGGCTTCCCTGGTGGCTCAGATGGTAAAGAATCTGCCAGCAATGCAGGAGACTTGGGTTCAATCTCTGGGTTGGGAAGATCCCCTGGAAGAAGGGCATGGCAACCCACCCCAGTATTGTTGCCTGAAGAATCCTCACTGACAGAGGAGCCTGGTAGTCTACAGTCCATGGGGTTGCAAAGAGTTGGACACAGCTGAGCAACTAAGCACATCACAACACAACAATTTTCTTAAGCAATAACCTATTAAGCTTATTTTCTTACATGTTCAGTGCTTGAGAATCAGTTAACACAAATCATCTCCCATTCTCAACCTTTCTAGGATGGTCTTATTGTCCCAATCATATAGTTAAAAAAATCTGAGGCTCAGAACAATTATATGAGATGCTCAACTTCAAATAGTTTGTCTATGGCTGTCATGGACACATACATTCTGTTTTGCTTACTCACCATTGATTCTACTGGGAACAGAATCTAAAGTTTTCTCCTGGGGGAACTACTGTGCTTTACCTTAGTTGCAGTGGTTTAGAGGGGGTCTGACCATACTCCCTGGTTTCTAAGTGTGTACACAGTCCAGATGCCTGTACTCAGACCCCTGCTTCTACCTCCTCCCAATAAATGATTTCGAGATGGGCATACAACCTAGGTCAATTCACTTCCCACCTTATCAAAAAGAATTTGGCTTTATCTCTTATTAATGAACCCAGTCCTAACCCTTAAAACTTGGTGTTCTCATCTTGTCTCTCCAGCTCCTGATTTTTGGTGTGACTTGAGGAATTTTAGATTTGGTCCAATCTTCCTGAAACCCAACTCTGAGGCCATTGATAAATGCTTAATTTTAAATGAAACTTTGATCAACTACTTCGGTCTTGACTAAAATCTTTATGTAAACAGTGTTAGTGCCCTTTTAGAAGAAAGCAGATAATCACTGTGGCCAGAGATAACAGAACAGAGGAAATATTGGGCAAAACTCAAATCTGGCTTGCACTGAAATAGAGACTATACACACACACACATACAAGACAAAGCTGAAAGCTGACAGCAGTTCTTTACTGAGGAGAGTGTTGGTAATTATTTCAGGAACAGAGCTCAACCAATGTGTAGTATATGTAAGTCAACTGTAAAATCAAATCCATATTGTGCTTATTTCGTGGTTTGGGTTCAATCATTCCTACCAAACTTACACAATGTTTATAAAGGTCTAAGTAACAAAAACACCACAGACATAGTAAGAGAGATCTGGCCAACTTAGACTGTCCTTGATTATGAAATAAGATTCTGAGGCTCTGTGTGGGCAAAACTAGAGATGGTGATATTTACTCTGAAAAAACAAGAGTTATTAAAGTTATAAAATATAGAAATTTTAAAATTGTATCCCAACTTCTTGGAGACATGTCTGGGAGAGAATAAATAAGGGATTGAAATCTTTACAGCAGCAATATTCAGAAAGCTCTTTTACACAGACACTAAAATCAACTTCTTTCCTGGATGAACCTCAACTTGCATAAGTACATATTCTCAAAAACTGAAAAATCATCTTGCATGGTTTGTTACTGATTTCCTGGAACTCCCTGCTGAATTTTTTTCCCATTTCTAGTTTGAATGTTTGCTTTGGAAAAGTTTTGGCACCCTAGAAGCATTTAAATGCTATATTGCTCTTTATTCATAGAGTATCAAACTGTGTTTTTATGAATAAAAACATATCTTCACAAGAGATGAGACACATCTGGAGAACAATACAAGGAGCTATGTGCAAAAGGAAATATAGTCTCTCCCCTTCCCTTATGTTCCAACATGAAAATACAGATAAGACAGAGACAAATGATTATTTTATTAAACTCCATTTATATATACTAGCTCTTTAAGCTCTGAGTGTTGAAACATGTA